>JAVDPK010000101.1:49907-63690 GCA_034780415.1 Cichlasoma orientale
CTTGATCAAAAAGGAAAGTTTTAAGCCTAATCTTAAAAACAGAGAGGGTGTCTGTCTCCTGAATCCAAACTGGGAGCAAGAAGACAACAAGAAGAGACATTTCAGGGGAGGAACATGCTATAAAAATAAAATCATAATTCCTGTATTTTTTTAATAAATAGAAATAAAAGCATTTATCAAACTTTGATTTATTTTATTAATTGCTGTTGGGGCTTTTATAGCTTAATTAAATTTTTTTTGCTTCCTCTGTAGTTACTGCTATCTGGCTCTGTGAGGCAGTACTGGGAATATGAAAGTATACATTAGGCAGCAGGATCCATTAATAGAGTCGCCGCAGTGAGTGAACTTAAGAAGGCTTTGTCCCCACTACTCAGTGGATCCATAATGGCTTTATGGACTCCATGCCTCTGTCATCATGAATAAATAATCTACAGGTCTTCATGTCTATTGGCTCCCTGCGCCTGTCATCCGGCTCTGACAAGCTGCACGAGGCCAAGCTGCTTTACGGGGACTGAGAGAGGAAGGTGGGTGATTATATTTTCAGAATAAAAGCGCTGAAACGCATGCGATCACCTAATGAATGCTCCGGGTTCCAGAAGAGTTTTAGCTGTTTTACATGCTGTTTCTTCAATGTCTTAAATGTAATTTATTTATATTATTCATGCAATTAATTTAAATATTTTTATCTTTTGTAGTCACTCCAAACATGCCTGCACATTTAATCTCACTGCACGTAAATTTCTGTTACATAAACTGGCAAAAAGATACATAAAAGGCTGATTTCAGCACTGACGTGTACAATTAAGTGATAACAGTAATATTGTCATTATTTTCAGTCTTTATTTTAGATGCACAGTACGTACAAAACACAACTGATCCAAAACACTTTGGATCAGCTCTAATATTCTGCATTATTAAAATGTATCAACAGCTAAATTTCATCTATCGCAGCTTTAAAATTCAGATTTGGTGAATTTGGCAGCCTCCAGCATCATCACTTTTCCTCCTATTGGTTTTCTTTATAGCAAGACTAGTGTCATTGTTGGTAATGTGGCAGGCAGGATGTGGACCCAGATGCAGGACAGTGGAGACTAATGTAAAGTCAAAACACAGCTTTACTGCTGGAACTCACAAAATATAAGGAAAGCTCAGCATGAGCAAATGAGCCAACAGATTCTCAGAGAAACACAGAACAGGGAAACACACTACCTAAGAGGGAGGACGCAACAAGGAACTGAGGAAAACTGAGGGCTTAAATACACACACAGTTAATTAGGCAGAGAGAACACAGCCGGGGAAGGGGAAGCAAAACTAAGCATGCCACACATGAGAAGAAAATAGGCAAAATAAAATAGAAAACAGGGAAACCAGGAATTAGATACTATCACTAAGAACATGATCCAGAAAACTACAACTAAGCCTGAGAATGTAGATGCAGGATCGGGACAACTAGAGTGTGAACTCTAACTATATATATAAATCTTAACTATTGCATTCTCTTTGTAAAAAGTTTTTGATAAAAGGATTTATTATTAAAGTTGAAATTAAATAAAATTTGACTACGTAAATTAAAATCCTGAGTTGAAATGTAATAATTTGACAGAATGGATATTTTAAAACATGCAGAGTGACCTGCGGTGGTGACTCTTTGTAAGGGAGCAGCTGAAAGTAGCTTTGTAAATATTTGGACTTTTTAGTGTTGCAAATTTGTATCTGAACAAACTGTAAAGCCTCTGGAACAAGTGAGCAGTGCACAACAGTGCACAGCTAAACTCGGCACATCAGCACAAACACCACCTATCAGCACAGTGATGATTTGGGCGCGTTTTACAGCCACAGGACCTGGGCACCTTGCAGTCATTGGGCTGACCATGACCATCTCTGTATACCACATTATGAGAGTCAAATGTGAGCCTCAAAGGCCCAAAGTACAAACCTCAAACTGACTGAAATGCTGTGGCAGGAGCGTGAAAGGCCGTGCATAAATAAATACCCACAAACTTCAATGAACTGAAGCAACGTTGTAAAGACGAGTGGGCCAAACCTGATGAAGTCATACAGAAAATGATTACTTTAGCTTATTGCTGCTAAAGGTGGTTCTACGAGCTACTGCATCACGGGGTGGACAAGCTTTTTTTGTTTTGTTTTGGGTTTTTTTTGGCTCAGTGAGCCTCAGTGAGTTGCGTTTTTAATTTCTTGCACTGACAGAAACCGCCTCCTCTGGCTCCTGTGTGGCCGTCTTCGCTTAGGTTTTATTTTGAAAGGGTTGACAGGATGTTTTCTCGTTTCATCCGCGCTAACTTCCAGTGGAAGTTGGAGCGCCTCGGAGCCTGAACTCAACAACAAGCTGGCCCATCACAGCCAGTTGTTCTTTTCTTTTCCTCTCCCCGTTTGGTGGGAGTCCTCCTGTCTCCCCCCCTCCACCTCCGCCTGCAGGCACGGCGGGAGTGGGTGTGTCAATGCGGGCCAGTGTAGCCTAGTCGCTGCTTGTGCGCACTCTGAAAAAAGAGGAAAAAGTTGATGATGAGTTTAGTGTGAAAGCGGCCCGCCTCGGAGCAGGCTAACCGTCCCGGAATGGCAGTTTGGACCCGAGCAGACAAAAATGGACAACTGGACCTTCTGCTCCGTGACCGCTGGATCCGCGTGACCGCCGAGCTCACCCGAGAAACGCTCACTTTGACGGCCGACGCGGAGGTAAGCGGAACGGGGACCAATCATTGGGACTACAGCAACTCTTCGGCGGGCCTGAGAAATGGCATGTCAAACGGAAACGACCCGGGAACGAGTCCCGGCAACCCCGGCCGCGGTCATTCCTCGGGTCAAGACCAACTTCAGAACCAGAACTACGGGGGTCGGGGGCGCAGTGGCAGCCCGGGACGCGGGGGTGCCAGTCGGGGTCAGTATGACGGCAGTTACAGTATGAACAGCCCTGGGAAGTACCCGAATAACGGCACAAACTCAGACTTTGGGAGCCCCGGCTCCAGCTACGGCAGCCCCGTGTCCAGCTTCGGGTCGAGACCAGGCGACTTCCATGTCAGCCTGGACGGCTCCTCGGAAGCTGTGCGCAAAGTCCGAGTTGTCAAACAGGAGTCTGGCGGGCTGGGGATCAGTATTAAGGGGGGGCGTGAGAACAGGATGCCCATCCTTATCTCCAAGATCTTTCCGGGGCTCGCCGCAGACCAGAGTCGGGCTCTCCGTGTGGGCGACGCGATCTTGTCGGTGAACGGCAGCGACCTCCGGGAGGCAACGCACGACCAGGCGGTCCAGGCGCTCAAGAAGGCAGGCAAAGAAGTCACGCTGGAGGGTAAGTTGGCCAACGCGAGAGCGGGGCTTTGAAAGGGCCGAGATTAGACTCCTGTGGTCAGGCTGCACACCTCCAGGTACTTGCAAAGGTTTCAGTTTAGCTCTGGGACTTCTTATTATTCCACCACATGTTCTGAAGGCGAATGTGGAGCACAGTTTCCATACACGGAGGAGTAGCTTCAAACCAATTTTTGTGGAAGCATGTCACATGTTGGAACAGGCAGGTAAAAAGAAAACTGAACAAGCCAACAGTTACACAGAAGAATGGCATAAAAAGCTCTTAAGAAGTAACTAATTCTTTTCAGCGAGTCGGCTCAGCACATTGGCCCTCTTTAAACCGAGGACTACACGGTGCCATGAACTTTTTGGATTCCTCCACACACGTCCTGTGGCCTTGCAACTTTCACCACACATAATTGTTTGCATAACAAATTATAATATAGACATAAACAAACACAGTTCCAGCTGAGCGATGATCTGGAGGCGTGGAGGAGGCGGAGCAGGGCTTAAGTAATATCAACAGAACAGAGTCTTTGATTAGTGTAAACAGGAATGTAACCACAGCTGTGGTCACAGTCAGAGTTGGATACATTGTACTCTGGATCTGAACGATTGTGGATCACTAAAGAGGAGAAATCACTGCGAGCGCGAGCAGAGATTCGTCTGTGGGTGAAGGTGCAGTGATCGGTGTATTTACAGGAAAAAAGTTGAATTAAAGCTCTTCTATCTCATAAAGAATATAAATGTAAAGTCTAACAAAGTGCACAGGTGTCCACAATGTGTAACATGCTGATCAATTTTTCAGTCTTGTTCCTGCTTATTAAAGCCTGGAAGGAAAAAAAGATTAAATTACAAAAACATCATAAACTGATGTGCCTGCTGGTGCTCTCACTGTCACATATCCCTATTTATGCCCACCCGGCCACATGTGTCTGTACAAAAGACAGGTACTTAAATAAAAGAAGGTAAGGGGTAGAAATAACATTTAAAAATAAAACAATGTAGCACAATTTTATTTGAAACTTAAGTAATGTGATAAATGAAACTGCCTTAAATTAATTAGGTCATAGAAAAGAAAAATAAATAATAAAGTAAATGTGTAATTTCAAAAGTTTGAATTAAAAGATGTACACATACTTTTGGTTTTTCTTTAGAAGTGTAAGGTAACATTTGCATGTACAGTACTGTGCAAAAGTCTTGAACCACCCCTCATTTCTTTATATGTTGTTTGGCGAATGGGAAATATGTGCAGTGATTTATTGAAACATGCATAAAAATCCTGCATATACGGCCAAAACAAAGTCCGTACAATTCGAGCTTGAAAGCCAGTATTTGATATAAGCACAGAGCAGCCTGAACTCTCTGAGGTCTTCAGGAAAAGTTCTCCAGGCTTCTTGAAGGACATTCGAAGCTCTTCTTTGGATCTTTCTGCATTGTTCTTCTGTTCTCCTTCAAGATGTTCCCACACTGCTTCAGTAATGTTGAGGCCAATCCAGTTGGGATATTTTATGCCTGTCACTCTTTGGCTTTTTCAAGGAGTCAACTAAAGAAAACAAATTATGTTTTTGTGACAAGCTGCTAGTAATGAAGTGCCTAAGGATACAAATTAAAATTGAAGAAGAAAACCTTTGAAAGACTTTGAGAAAGCTGGAGAACTGTTGCTTAAACCTGGCTCCCTGGATGCAAAATATAAAGACTTTTGCACAGCATTGCAAGTGCAGTGTAATTTTTACTGTGTTGTTTTGTACACATAAAAAAGCAATACAAAATTAACACAGTGCGCCTTTCATTTAATATCCAAAAGCCCAGGTGCAGTCACTTAAATACATCAACTCCTATTTCATTATTTTATGTACAATTTACATACTTTGTGTCATTTAATGGATGCTGTTAATTTTTATTTTTATAGAACATAATAACGTTTTCATAAAAAAAATGGTCTGAACCCGTTTTATATGACCGCGTATATGACGCTGTTTCAGAATTAGAGAGAATTACCAGCTAACACTACGGCTCTGAGGGGCTTTTGTGTCTTTAATCTTTAATGCTTGTTTCAGAATGACAGGCCATTTGGTGCGTTCAGTTGTCGGCCTCTGTCAGCTGCAGGCAGACGGCCAAAGGCAGCAGTAGCTGAACAGCCAGATAGACCAAAAGAAAGTGGAAAAAAATGGGGTAAATGCACTGGATTTATATTTGTTGGCATACCAGAACCATAACGTCTACAGTAAGGAGTCAGGCTGTTACAGTAGGCGTATATTAGGGCTGCGCAAAACTAAAACTGATCCTGGATGCCACTGAAATAGTGTCCAGTGGTGCTGATAAGCTACCAAGAAATCAACACCTGTGGCACCAGGCGGAACCAGTGGTACGCCCGAGGAAAGCCTAATAGTGCACTGCAGCAGACGCATAATAAAAATAGAGACATCGGGAATAAACATTTGCAGGGCAAATCTGCAGCAGCAAAACAAAGAAGCAAAACATGCAGATTTTATGTCCCAGCGACCGTTTAAAGCAAAGCTAATTCAGATGATGCTTAAAATCAACGTGCCCGAAGGTGCTTCAAGGTTGCTCAACCCACGGCAACGCTTCTTTCTCCCGCGAGGTATTTTCTTACTTAATTATGTTCAGAAACCGCATTTATTTGAAGAATAACAGCTACCGTCTGATGTGGGAAGCAGATTGTTGAAAGGTTTTTTATTTATAAGATCGCTCGTCACACCTACAGTTCCATAAAAGGTGGATCTGCTGAAGGTTAGGTGTGCAGACATGCTTTCCTAAAACCTACGCACGTTTCAGCGAGCCCCAACGCCCACTGAACTCCAGATAAAAGAGCTCGAACGCACGCTGGAAGTAAATGAGAGCTGAGTCAGTAAAACCAGCTGACAGGAAATTAATCTGCAACAATTATATTTGCCAGCTGAGATAGTCTGCAGTGACTCCTGTTTAGACTTAGCAAAGCCTTAAAAACATCCAATGTGTGGTTTTATGGTGTGGGCTGAGAATGTGTTGGTTACTGGCTCATTATGTGGCTGCACAGAACTCCATCGAGATGCATTCAGAGCTTAAAGTGCACTGATGTTGAACTGTTCAATCTGTAGAAAAAATGGAAAAAGAATGGATTGCAGCCCACAGAGGCCTTGGGGTACGGAAACTTGAAGTCGGGAACAGCTAAATGCAGTGTTTAATGGTTTGGAATGAATGCCGGGTGAATGCTGATGAGCAGGAATTGTAGGAACTAATCAATGAGGGACACATTTCCACTAAAGTCAGGATGAGGTCTGTTTTAAGCTCTCCACTGTGCTGAGTAAAAGCCGGGCCTCTGTGTGAACATGGGATTTTCTGATAACTCCAGAAATACTCAGAAATACTGCACACACAAATCTTTATGGTTTCCAGACCGCCGGTGGAATCTGGCCTTTCAGCTCTGATATCAGTATAAGCAGCATTTGTAGTCATTCTCGGGCAACAGGCAGGAAGATGTCCCGGATGCTGCTACAGTCCGGACTGGGATGTCTGTTTCTAGGAATGTGTCAGCTGCTTGTCACTGTTTGCCAGCGCTGGGCTGTGCTGTTTGTGGGTCTGCTGCCGCTCCGAGAGCGCAGAGGCAGTCAACCAGGATGAGGCTCGAGCTTCCAGACTTGTTCTGCCATGTACACAACACAGAGGCCCCTAAGATGGTCTCACAATTAGCTCAGGAGCCCCACATTCCTGACCTCCGCTCGCATGTTTGTATGTAGGCCAAAGGTCAATGCTGGCTGCTCCGACTTGTGTGATCCGTGCTGCTCAACGTGTTCCAGCACACTTTGTTACTTTTATCATTGGTACTGCAGTGGGAGGATGCAGAGCTGCAGGAATTAGTCAATCAGTGAGCAGTTAATGATAATTTTGGTTATTTTTAAACCAAAATGCAACACTTTTAATGGTTCCAGGTTCTTCAGGTGAGTGGATGCGATGCTTTTCTTTTGCACATGGAGGTAAACTGTAATGTTTCTGTGTTTTCGACTGCTTGGCAGACAAAGTAGGACATCTGATGTAGGAAAACACTGTAAATAAGTATAACAGCAAACTTTCAAGGCAGGAATATAATCAATAATGACTGGAACTTGTAGTTGTAGTGGTCATAGACGAAGCAACCAGATCATTTATTTAATTGCACAAAGCAAGGCATCCATCCATCCATCCATCCATCCATCCATTCATCCCTGCATCCATCCATCCATCCATCCATCCCTGCATCCATCCATCCATCTATCCATCCATCCATCCCTGCATCCATCTTCAAACAGGACATCACAAACCCGTGGGTCACGTCACGGTGGCTGCATCCATCTTCTGTAGTGTTCAGACAGGTTTTTTCTGCTCTTGGATCTGTATGACATCGTAGACAGCGGATTTGGGGGAGGGAGCTAAAACGGCTTGTTTCAGAGGATGATGATGAGGGGCTGCACCGAGGCCCAGTATAAGATAAATAAGTATTTATTTAAACTGTGAATAATGCAAAGCTATTTTAGTAGAGTCCAAGTATAAAAAGATCTAAAAGGAACTGAGTGTTCATTGATAAAAGGAACAGAAAGCATGCTGTTCCCGTCAGCCAGCTCGCTGTGGAACAGCACACAAACCCCAGTTTTGGAGCCAGCAGAGAAAACAGAAAAACAGTGCATAAAGTAGCAATAGATGAGGTTGGTGGCTTAAATTAATATTTTGATGTAAATGTTGATTTCCCAGTGGCGTGGTGGTTAGGGTTCGAGTCCACCCTGCATGTTCTCCCCGTGTTTGCGTGGGTTTCCTCTGGGTACTCTGTTTCCTCCCAGTTACTGGGGTTAGGTTAATTGGTGACTTTAAATTGTCCATAGGCGTGAATGGTTGTCTGTCTCTCTGTGTGCCCTGCGACAGGCCGGCGACCCATACAGGGTGTACCCTGGCTCTCGCACTGTGTCAGCTGGGATAGGCTCCAGCCCCCCGCGACCCTGAACAGGATAAGTGGAAGAGGGTGGTTCTCCATTAGGTTTCTGGGAAAGTCATTCAACTGATGAGAATTCTACTTTATATTATTGAGTTCTCGGTGGATGGCGGTACACTGGACTCATTGTAACCTTTGAAAACTGTAGAAGCTTGTAAAGCAGAATTTATGGACGAGCTGATATATCCAACAGTGCTCAGTGAATGTACGTTGGGGATAAATGGAACCCCAGCCACTAATTTTGTCCAAGCATGCTGTCAGGTGAATATGGCTGTGCTCAGTGGAACTTCTCTTGCACTCTAGTCATGCAGAGTCATGTGATGCGGAGTTAAGGCCGTTTGCTCCACGAGGTCGAATTCGCTCTCCAAGGCCGCAGGTAGGGAGTTCTCGATAAGCAGGCTGAAATTGCCTGACCTTTTAACACATGACATGCATAATCCAGACATGACACGCTGCTGATTAATCCCCCTCCCTCGCCAGCTGACTGGAAGACACAGCATCCCGTATGTCCAAATGATTAGTCGAAGCTTGCTGCAGCAGCCCCTTGTATCTTATTGGGTTAGCCTTCTGCTCAGTGGAAGGAGACGCAGGGTGAGCCTTTTGTGCGAGTAATTGAATAGAATTAAAAAAAGTGAATACCAGACACAAAGGGCATTGATAAAACGGGGACAGCCTTGACGAGGAGCGGTTCTTTTCTTTCCAGCCAACGGCCCGTTCACTGTCCTCACGGGGTGCGATCTGCCACGGAGCATGAGTCTGCACGGCCTGAAATAGGCCACCGCCACTTTGCCGGTTCTGAACTCCGCTGCCTTTGATACCAATCTGAGGATAAGTCTCTGGTTTCCAGCTGTCAAGGGAATTATGAATGACCTTAAAATGAAGCTTGTGTTAGCACTGACAGACTGACATTGTAGACTTGCAAAAGGCCCCTTACCCTTCCTGTTCATTAGCAAGACCTCCACAGTGATGCTGAATTGCTGCACATAAGGCAGATGTGGGTTCTTTGTAGTTGTTGAGCAGCTCTTTGTGATCCTTTTGGATCTCCCTGATTGGTTTGGATTGCATTATTTTGAGTTTAGAGTCATTTTGTAGTTTCTCTTTGCAGTTGATCAGATTTGTAGTTCAGTTTTTGTTTCTTTGTAGTTGCGTTGAGACCTTTTTGGCCTCATTGGTCATTCTGCATCTTTTTGCACACATCTGGCATTGTTTTTGATCATTTTTGTCTCTTCGTGGCGTGTTTTTATGGATCTCTTTTATTGTTGGGTTTGGTTTTTGGATCTCTTGCTGTGTCATTTCGTGTCTTTTTTGGGAGGTTGATTTGTGTTGTCTCGTAGTTATTTATTTTGGGAAGGCTGGGTCAGGAAGGGCGTCCGGTGTCAAATCTGTGCCAAATCTAAGAAGCAGATCCATCCACTGTGGCGACCCCTTATGGTTCAGTTACACTAAAGTGAAAATAGAATGGCAACCATTGAATTTTTTTCACCAGTTGCAGCTAGTTGCAGCGATCAGCAGCCTTCCTATAAACAATCGCAGTCTGCTTGAATTGACTGCGGTCATTCAGACAGACTGGCACAGGTTTGCAAACAGTTGCCATTTAATTGATAAACACAGACAGATTGATTGCAATGTGTTGGCAATCTGAATCAGTCAGTGCCGATGAGCAAAATTCATCTGCGATGTTCCTCTTTGCAAAAGGAGACTCAACTTAGCTGGTTGGCAGCTGGTTGTATTCTGATTGTGTTCTTATAAAAAAAAAAGAAGGGTTGCCAAGAGCCTGTGCTACGTGCAGTTAAATTGCCATCCTGCAGCAACATCACTATTTGTAGAGAGATTTCTGTTTCAGATCTTTGCAGCTCTGGCTGGACTCCGACTGTAAGCAGTTAATGGGAATTTCCGTGTATTTAGACGGCAACAGATTTGTGGTTTGACAAAGTTAATCGCTGGATTACCACAAACAGATTGCATGTAAGTGCCAACTTGACCCCATTCAGTTGTAAACTGGTAGCAGACTGACTCTCTTATTGGCTTTTTAATGCGAAGTCTGCTTGAAGACAGCAACTTTCTTCGCAGGCCTGTCCCCGTCTTCGAAGCAACCATGTGAGAGGCGACGAGATCACAGGTTCTGTGCGACTGTAGCATCAGGAGAGAAGGCAGCAGCTGACAGTGCCGCACATGCTACTGAGTGCTGAGATTCTCACCGGAGGGTTTGGCTTGTCCGGTCACATTCCCGTACCAATATACTCTCCAAGCATTTACATCTCCTTTAACAGGCCAAATTTTAGGAAGGTTAGGTTATTTTTTTATTTTATTATTTGTGTGACTGATTCACAAAATTAAATGCTCCAGCAGAAAGCATCCAGCTTGTCCTCCATAAAAACCTCCTGCAGCTAAACCAGCATCAGCCTGTGCCCTGCTGCGGTAATGACAGGTAGACATTTGTAATCTTTAACGGTCGCCACGGCAAACAATGGTGATTATTTTTGTCCATAATCTGCTTTATCCTTGGTGGAAAGTTGACACAGATAAAAATACACTTTGATGCCATACACTGAATGCACCGACCTTTAGACAGCTGGCAGTGTCTCTGTACATTTGGTGTGGAAAATAAATTGGAAAACCATTCATAGCTAAAATAACTGAATGGAATATATTTTGGGCTAATCCAGTGTGTTAAATATCCTGCAAATCACATGATGGAGAACACTGCTTTACAAATGCTGTAAATGCAGTATTACCAGAAATCACTGCTGCATGCAGAGAGCAATGTTACCTGCAATAAATAAATGCAACCAAAAAAATATTAAAGCAATAACGATCAGTGTAAATGGTGAAATAGAATAAAAAATGTATACTAATACAAATTAGCAGCAATTTCTTGTTTCTGTACCAGAACAGTTTAATGAAATCCATCCGTCCATTTTCTTTTATTTCAGGGTCGGGGGGGGGGGGGTGGTCTATCCCAGCTGCCATAGGGCGAGAGGCAGGGTACACCTGTACAGGTCGCCAGCCTGTCGCAGGGCCAACACAGAGAGACAGACAACATTCACCAGTTAACCTAACCCCACTAACTGCATGTCTTTGGACTGTGGGAGGAAACCGGAGAACCCGGAGAACCCACACAGACACGGGGAGAACACGCACACTCCACAGAAAGGCCCGATGGTGGATTTGAAGCCGGGACCTTCTTGCTGAGGCGACAGCGCTAACCGCTGCGCCACCATGCCGCCCCATTTAATACGATTATTACTTATTATTATTATTAAATGCTGAGAACGTGGGTAGCACATCAGAACTTGTTTGTTTTTCTTAAAGAACTTAATCTGGTTCTTGTTTGGTGTTAAATTTAAAAACTTGTTGATCATGACTCGGGTCTTTGTGTTTTTACTTGGGTCGACTTTGTGCTCTTGAATTAGAACTTTTTGGTCCTGACTTGGACTTTGTGGAGTAAATTTGGGACGTGACTGTAGTCTCGAGGATCACACCTGGGACCTGTTGGTCTTGGCTTCACTTTATTTAACTTTTGACTTGATTCTGTATTTGAATGGGGTCTCACTGGTTTTGACTTGTTACTTGACTCGGCACTCTCTCTCAGCTCAAGTTCTGCTGGTTTTGTCTTTGGACTTTATTTTTACTGCTTCTTGGCGTGACGTGTGATGGTCTTGATGTCGGGACTCTTGGGATCGTAATTTGGGATTTGCTGCTTTTATTTTTGGACTTGACTTCTGATTTGGGACTTGACTCAGGAATTGATCTGAATCTGTCCCACTCGTCAGTTTGTAATTAATTAACATAAACTGGTAACAAACTGCTCTCACGACAGAGACCTGCTATAGAAATATTCCTGCATGTTAGTGTAGCTGCAGCTGCGTGTTCTGGAGACGAGACCACACGAGAACGCCGTGCACAGAAACACGCGTGTGCGCACTCTTTGTTGGATCTGCTTTCTGACACATTGTTCTCATTATGTCTCTGGCGGAGAGACTCGAGGGAAGAGTTTGGGAGAGAGGGTGAAAGACGGAGTGAGATTAAGAATGAAAGGCTGGTACTTTGTGAAAGACGTGTGGAAAGAAGAGAGAGGATGAGAAAGGTGGAGGAAAAAGTGACAGAAAGTGAACCTAGAGACGGAGTTTAGAGGGGAAGAGCAGAATGAGACAAAAGCGAGTGAGGGGAGGTTTGCTGGCCAAAACACAGAGGAATTTCTGGGCAGTTTTGGGGGAAAATCCAGAGGCCGGGGTCTGACTGAGTGACTTGCTGCTCTGTAAGCTATTATTTCAGCCATACCGTGAGATGATTACTTTTGTGTGTGCGGTGAAGAAGAGTAGTTTTATGGGTAGCTTTGTTCCACAACTCGAGTCAGTCTCTCTTTCTCTTTTGCACGTTTTCTTTTTTAAACTTCTATTTTCCGTGCGTCCGTTTTCCCTGCAGGCAGCGAGGTATGAAGGGAGGCAGATGAGCCACACTCGAGGGGATGATGTTCGGCATCTCCGGGGAATTTCCCGCACACACGTTGGTGTAGAAACATACAGACGCACAGATACGTGAGTCCTCTGTGCATCGGCCTAATTAAAAGCAGAAGTGGAGCTGAGTGACGGGCCTGACAGAACTAATGAGTTCATGTGACGGTGCCAAAGCAGAGGCAGACAGACATGCAGTGCGAGCAGACAACAGCGAATCTGTCTGCCATGATGGAAAATGAGGAAAGCGTTTTATCTGAAAGATGCAGACTGTGAAGAGGAAGAGTGATTGTTTCTGGCAGGATAAACGGGGGAAACCTAGAAAATAGAAATCTGAAACTGCTCAAAAACAGCTCTGCTCTAATGTGTAACCTACCCTTGGAAAACCCACCTGATCCTGCCAGGAGCTGAGACTTGGTGGGCTTCACTTGGTCTTTGCCGTGGACTCTAAATGAGGGATGGGTGTAGTCAGAGTGACATCACCCATTAGTTAGTTTTTGCCATCACCAGCTTGATATTTTGAAACTGGACTGGACTCATATTGTAGTGACCATAAGGCATGCCCTGCTCTGTGGTCTTTTTTTTTTTTTAAATGTTTTTATTCTAAATGGAGCATATTTTACAGCATGAACTTTACGCTGTATTCAGCGGGACTTAGGAATTAGTGATCAAAGCCATGAAGTCATCAGGAAAATGCACTCCACAGAGGGCTGCAGGAAGCTATCAAAAGATCACGGAATCTGTTGTCGTGCATCGTGTTCAGCTATGTAGTGAATTGTAATATCAGTAGTTCAAAGAAATATGTATTTTCCATCAGGCTGCGGCCGAGAGTAACAGTGTGGTGACGGTGCAGCGGGTAGAAACGGCACAGGAAGGAAAGCTCGTAGGGTTTGTGGCATCTCAGCTTTTAAAAGACGCAACATCCATGATGATGGATTTGAGTTCTATGGCTACATGAAAGAGTGCAGCAGCTCGCAGGCCTTTCATTTACCCAAACACACACACACACACACACACACACACACACACACACACACACACACACACACACACACACACACACACA
>JAVDPK010000101.1:63790-76180 GCA_034780415.1 Cichlasoma orientale
CACACACACACACACACACACACACACACACACACACACACACACACACACACACACACACACACACACACAAAAAGGAAAACTGAATAGAAGCAGATGTACAGTGACCTACACTGCCAACATATTACACAACAGAACATTCACAAGCTTCACTGCAGCCAGACAACAACTTAATTACACACAATGGAGATGGAGAGTGGGATTTTAGGCCTGTTCCATTGTCATCCATTCGTGCCTTAATATTTGCATGTTTTTCTTTTTAATTTCAAAAGTGCATGGAGATTATAGCTGCAGCCGTTAGTCAAAACAGAATTAAACCACAACTATTTTGGGAATTCGCTGCTTAACTGAATATTTTTGGCTTTTGGAGAGATGGTTGGTCAAAACCAACATTTTAAGGATGTTGGCTTCAGTTCTGGAAAAGGCTGTGGGGCTCAAAGTCTGTTCTTTTTATCAAACAAATGATATTAAATATGAAAATAATTACTAAATGAATCTCTGATTAAAATAGTAGTTTGTTGCAGGTCAAGCACAGATTTAGCCGGAGTTTTCAACCTTATTATATATTTGTTAGAACTGTTATTACTATCTTATAAACTATCTCAGCTGCAGTGCTGCAAGTATGACCTTTTTTAGCTCCGCAGTCGACGTCAGCGGAGTCGATCTGATACCGAGCTGTCCATCATCCTCCGATTGCTCCTCCGTCATTTATATTTGAAATCTGCTGAAAGTCTGCACAAGTACTCTGAGTACTGAGTACTCTCCAAAATAGGGGAGACGGATTTTCAATTTTGGATTTTTGGAAAATTTTTAAGAAGTACTGGACATTGATGATTAACGTCAATAGCTACTCCTTCCTTATTTATCCCGAAGCTGAGTACGAGTGTTCATTGGGCTAAGGTCTACAGGATGCTGCAGACAGGTTTGACATTTTTTTAGTCGGCTGTTTTGAAGAAAAAGTCGAGCTGTTGTCAAAGCTGTTCCCCGTAACTCGAGAACCATGTGACCGAGGCACACATAGATGCATACTGCACCCATCAAACGTCACACACTTTTCACTGACTTCACTATAACGCTCAGTGATGGTTGAGCTGCAGCCAGATTAGTTTCTGTTCCAACATCTCACATATTGTAAAGTAACAGCTCTGCAGACCAACAGGGCTCTTGTTTTTCTGTCTGAGAACGTATCAGGCTAACTTTCATTAAATTCAGCATGAAATACTCTCAAATATAAAACTTCAAATTCCTGAAAACACTGTTTATCCTGTCGAATCCTTTCCTGTTATGGACAGTGATTCTTGCCCTCCATGCTTCCTCCTGTGGGTCCAGAGTTCTGGTTTCAGGGTGTCCGTCCGGTATTACAAGCCCAGCAGCCCCCCGGGCCTCAGCTTGCGTGGCATCGGCGGCATCGGTGGGAATGGCATGTACTGTCTTTCAGTGCTTCAACCATTAAGATAAGCTACTGTTACCCTGGGAATCCACCAGGCGCAGCTGGATCTGCTTTACGTACTGCGTTGCATGAAATAATGCCCGGTCCATCTTTTATAGAAGTTGTATGAAGCTGCACGAACAGGAAGTTGGGCACAAGAATGAGACTCTGGTCAGTTTTCAAGATAAAAGATCTCGTGCAGATTACACGCTCTGCTTCTAAAATTATCCTGGTGTGACTTTTTTTTTTTAAGCTGTGCTAAAGACAGAACAAAATGCTGGGGTTAAGCTTTCCTCATATTATGGATTAGCATTTACATAGTCTTTTTCTAATCTTACTGAACACTCAAAGTGCTTTAGACTGCAAGCCACATTTATGCTTTTCTCTCTCTGTGTCGTCTCTGACTGTCTCACCAGGAATATCTGTTATTGTTGTTCTTTGTTATATAGAAAAGCAACTAAAAAACAAATAAAAAGCTTAAAAAAACGAATAAAAAGGGAAAGTGCATGTGATTTTCATCAGCTGTCCAACAGGCTCTTCAAATCCACTGAAAGGTTTAATATTTAGAGGTTCAGGAAAAGGAAAAATGTGTGCACATCTATCACGTGAACCCTGCCAGTGCTCACTCATGAAGAAGATAAAGATAAACCCTTTGACAGAGAGCAGACCTCATTGTGAAACACCCTGCTATTGCAAAGGAAAGATTTGCTTTCAGGTCCTCTTTTCTTGCACCACTGAATAAAAACCAAGAGGAAGAGTTTTTATTGCTGGCAGGGAAGATCGGCCTTATACTCGTCTGAAGTAGACCAGTGGAAACCATACTGTACCTTCACCAGATATTGGTAACTGAAATCTGGAGGCTCTTGTTCTGTTGGACTGAGATGTCATGACTGACTCGGCCAGTTGAAGATGTTCCACCTGTCCAGGCTGAAAAGCTCTTTGCTGGCTTTGATGAAATGTCATCCAGTGAGCTTTGGCACGTTCGGCCGAGTCTGCTTTCATTCTGTAGTGAAATCGTCAATAAATGTCAGTGTGCAACGTCCATTAGCAGCAAGCAGCAGCACCATCTGACGAATGAGGTGGGACCCATGAGATTTTCCTCCTTCCATCATAGAGCTTGATGGGACTGATCGGAATATTTGACTATTCCCATATCCGTTTGTTGGGTACGTAGTGTCCACCAATCCATTCTCTGTTGCTTATCTGGGCCCGATTCTTGGTGGCTGCAGTGTAAGCAGAGATGCTCAGACCTTCCTCTCCCCATCCACCACCTCCAACTCTTCTGGGCTGAGGTGTTTCAAAGCCAGCTGAGAGACATAATCAGTCTGTCCTGGTCTGCTCTGGGGCTTCCTCCCATTTGAATATGCCTGAAACACCTCACCTGAGTCCAGGAGGCATCGTGATCAGATAATCAAACCACCTCAACCGGCTCCTTTCAGTGTGGATGAGAAGAGTCGACCAAGTGACCGAGCTCCTCACCCTGTCGCTGAAAGGTGAGCCTTGACGCCTTTCTGAAGAAGCCCATCTCCACAGTTTGTAATCTACAGTTCATGGCCATAGGTGAAAGTAGATTGACCACTAAACTGACTACATCATCTTCAGGCTCAGCCCTCTGCACCACAGTGGAGCGGTACAGCATCCACATCAACAGCCAGTCCATCCATCGGTCTGCTCCACTCTCCCTTCACTCTGGAACCTGAGATCATTCAGCAGAATCAGAGTCAAGCAGAAGTTTGGTGTTTCTTCCATCATCTGCTGCTCAGTCTGAAACAGGGTTTTGCATGTTGCCTTGAAGTCGTCTCTTGATTGCTTCCAAATGCTCCAACCAACTGTGCTGGTGCTGAACTGTCAGTGGATTTGAGGAGTTTAATAAAGTTTAACTTTATTCAGGTTTTAGGAAATAGTGTTGAATTCCTGTTTGACATTTGCTGTCATTGATTTCTGTCTGTTCCAAGAAGGAACCTTATTTGTTGTTAGCAATCCGAGTTGTTTCACACAGATGATCACGGCCCGGTGACGCACGGCGAGATGTTCCTATGTGAAAACATAAACACGCAGAACCACAAAGAGGCCCGGGTCTGCTGACGGAAAATATCTTGGCTGAACATCTCTGCAGCAAATCTGATTATTAGTGCGAGAGTGGGGCTTTGCAGCAGAGACGTGCTTGTCTCCAGAACTCTCACACATAAACATCGGCGTTCAGGAATGCTTTCACACTCCCCTGCTTACTCCAAACCACTTAGGTTTGCAGAAATGGCCCCAGACCGTGTGCGGTGTGGGTGCTGTGGTTAGGATGGCCGGTCTTACTTACTCCCCACTCCACCCTCCACTCTGACTCATATATGTAACGTACACACTCGGCATGCAGCGTGCTTTGCACCTACGTATCAGTCAATCTGTATCTCACTGACTGATTCAGGGTCACACACGGGCTCTTTGCTTTAGTGGTTTCCCAGCGTCGAGCTTCCTGTGCCCCACCGCTCTCTGTTTCACTGACACTGCGTATCGAGGTTGTTATTTCTGTGTTTATTTTTTTAGTTTAGTTTACAATGACAGAACCTGGACACTTCCGCCACTCATCCAAAATATTTTAAGCTACCTGGTTTAACTATCGGCCTGCCGTTACCTTTAGCTGCATAATTTCTCGTTTGCTATTTCTTTTAGATTTTTATCAATAACTGTGTCATTCTTTAAAAATCTTCAGACGTCTTTCTTCGGGTTTCACAGCTTCTCAGTGTCAGCATGCAGTGTTAAAGCTGTCCTGATGTGTGGATGTTTATTTTTGCATCATAATTTGGAGCTGCTCTCCAGTCTTCTCCGGTACCCTGAGAGTGCTCAGCGTTCACATTCTCCTGAACCACTGTAGGTTTCTCGTGTGCATGCATACCTTCACAACCCTAACATCCCGGTCTACATTCAGGAATGACCTCACCTCCCGAGAGCCTCGTCTCAGGTTTCATACAGAGCAGACCGACTCATTGTCCAACATACACACATACCCAGACGCTCTCTTTTAGTTCTCGTACTCATACGCTTATTTTGCACGCAAACGGACTACGAGAGCGCGCGCAGGAGTGAGCGCTGAGCAAATGTAATGTTTGTTCACGCAGGAGGATAAAACCGAGGAAGAAAAAGTGAAGGTACAGCGGGGGCGAGGGGGCGGCGAAGGTGCAGCGACCAAATTTGGAACGTGAACCCATCACATTGGAGCAAAAAGTGTTTTTTTTATTGCAAACAGCCGAGCTCACGGCTGCACGGCCAAGTCAAGTCTTGTTTTTCTAAGATAATTTCACACAGGGGACCACTTTGGGCTTTAAAGTTGAGCTCTGGGTTCTTGGCCAAAATATGATCTATTAGGTAATTAAGTATGTTTAAAGCTCAGGCTGGACAAAACCTCAGGCTGAGTCAAGTACTCTTCACGCATGCTTGAAAAGTTCGAACGTAACCGGCCCCAGAAGTGTTTTCTGAAGCAGATTAAAAGCTGACTTCTTTCATAAGACACGCCCGACTGTTTCCGGCCACTCCGTTTATCCTGAGTGACCGACTGTTGTTGGCTGAGTTCCCACAGATCCTCCATCAACATATACTGGGTTTGGCTGAGATGTGTAGATATTCAACACCGTCCTGCTTTAGCTGAAGACACATTCTGCAAAACGATTGGTGTATTTGATGAAGGAAAGAAAGGATAAGCTTCCTTTGACTTTCTCTTGGCCAGTCAGGAGCATTCAGGGTTACATTTGAAATAATTAATGGTGCCGCAGTGCACCGAGATTCAAGATTCAAATAAAATATATTAGGACAAAAACTCATCTGAAGAACAATAAAATATATGCTTTATCTTGAGCAGTTAAAGTGATTTAAAAGAAGAGCAGTAAAGCCTGCTATCTTGCTTCATCATTGGTTGAAATGCTTCTTCTCTCGCTACTCCACAGTGAAGTACATCCGTGAGGTTTCTCCGCTGTTCAAGAAGCCGTCCCTGGTGGCTGACCTGCCGTGGGACGGCATCCGCCCACAGTCGCCCAGCTACAGCGGCAGCGAGGACTCGGGGTCACCCAAACACAGCAGCACCTCCTCCTCATCCAAAGACAGAAAGGTCATCAGTCTGAAGATGTGCTTCATCAGCAGAAACCTCACCATGCCAGATCGGGAGAACAGGTGTGTGTGTGTGTGTGTGTGTGTGTGTGTGTGTGTGTGTGTGCGCGCGCGCGCGTGTGTGTTTTGGAGAGAAATACCTGAGCATGTGGGAGGTTAGGTGTGGCTGGGTGTGTAACAATTTCCTGTGTTTAACTTTTGTTCATTAGATTGGAATGTTTGTTTCATAAAGAAGGATCACCGACACGCTCCCGTGTCTTTGTGAATATTCAAGTAGGCCTGTAACGTTTTTGTGTGTGTGTGTGTACACAAGTAACCCCGGACAGATTGCTCTAAACGCTGTCCAGCTTTGATGTCCCACAGAGGGCATTTCCTTTGGATGGCGTCAGAAGGAGCTCCGCTCTGAGTGCCTCCATCCACCTGCTCCACGTCACTCTGTGTTTTCTCTGCTTAGGAGGTTCAGAGTCCAGTATGAACCTGCATTTTTGGCTAAGCTAATGCTGAGACAGGCCTGGTCCATCTATAAAGGACATTATTGAGTCGGGTTAGGCAGGATGTTTGTAACCTGGCAGTTGCCACTACATTCACAGAGGTGTGTGCATGCAGTGCCCCACCCCAGACACTCTTTACTGTAACTAATACAAAATCACCTAGCTGAGGGACCTCAGTAAAGCAAGCAGTTTAAAGACACCTTGAGCCCCTGAATGGGATAAGAAGAACATTTGGTGCATTTTCCTAAAGCACACCTTTTTATCAGAGACGTGTGGGACTAATATGGGACACCATGAGGTCCAACAATGAGCAGCTTATCACTTCAAAATTTATAAAAACATCCTCCTTTAATCTTTGTTGCTTTATTTTAAAGCAACCTGATTATTAAAAGAGAGGTTTGTGTCACATGATTGCAGTTATCAAAATTATTAGCAACTCGTAAGCTACTAATGTGCACGATGATAAGGTCCTCGGTGCTGCCGCTTCACTGCAAAACCTTTTACATATCAACCTGAAATTTGAGTCACAAGGTAAGTGTAGTTGGAGATAAATAAACTTAGCACAAAGATTTCTCTCAATGTTTACATGAAAAGTTATTAAGCATTGAATAAGAGAAAAGGTCCAACAGACAAACAGTGCCTGCAGAAAAGGCCGTTCAAGCCTGTGGCTAATATATTTTTTTAATTCCACCTGAAAAAACGTCCCCAAATTCAGCCAGTAACAGCTGCACACCTGTAAGGCCAATGAAGAGCCTTTGGCTGTATGGGTACAGACGCTGTGCCACAATGAGCCTCCGTGGCCCCGTCACCAGGTCAGAGCGAGATCTGAAAACTGCCAACGAAAAACCACAACCAGTGATGTTATCGAACCAGGTCTAAAAAGCTGTACCACTGCAACGCCGCAGTGTAACACAACAAGTGCTGCATCCGTTTGATTAATTTGATGTTTCATCAGGATGCACAGACCTAAGAAATTAATACAGTAAAGAGCCAATAAGACGAATGCATCTGTTACCAAATAATAAAGGACAATAACTTTGAATTGCCTCATTATTGCCACAGCGGGTGGTGGAGGTAAATTGTCTGGGAGCAACATGTGAAGTCACCATTATTCATCTGTCACTGCAGTTTGTTTATTCTGTATTTTCCGTGTGCTCTCGCTGTGGTGGTGGTGAATAATTTAGCAGATTTTTGCTCCATGAAGATGCAGTTTGTACACAGGCTAGCTGATGTTAGAGCGTCATGTGTTGTCTCAGCTTACTTTAAAACCTCATCAAAGTACCGACTGTCATAGGATTCACACATACGACAAATGGCATGAACAGGATTGGATGCAGTTTGTATAGGAAAGTGCTAACATCTTTGTAACTAGCTGATTGCAGAGAAGTTAATGCAGTGTCACTTTTCACTGAACAGATTTGCAAAGACGTAAGCAAATAAAGCATAAAAAATGGAGACTGATATCTCCATCTGCCCTCATTCATATTTGGTGGGATGGCTCTTTTGTGGGAACTTTACGCCCTTCCGTGTGCATAAATGGAAAGCCGGCGAGCGGGAAAGCATCAGCAACAACAGCACAGATAACAGCAGGTGTAACACTGATTAGGGCGGATACGGTGTGAAAAGGAGGAGCTAGGGTGGAGGTGGGTTGTAAAGCAGCTTGCACCTTCAGCCACATTACGCTGCTGTCCAGCAGCGTTTTTTAAGTTTTTACTGATGCCCAAAGGCCTGAGCGGAGAACCGTACAGGGGAAGAATGATAAACTGAATTTGAGCAGTTTTAGTTTCATGAAGAAGAATAGTTGTTGCTCAGATAAACAGCAGATAAACGGCTGCTTTATGTTGCGGATCTGAGCCAGAAACACGTTTGTGAGTATAACTGCGGCGTGGGTGGGATGTTATAGCGTGGAGGGAGTTGGATTTCTGAATCATCACTTTGAAACACAAAACTAAGGAATGATCACTGCAGTTAAAAGCTACAGACTGCAGCAGTTAAATTAGATTTACTGTAACTTCATTTTAAATAACTCACTAGAAGGTGCTTGGTTGGATAACTGTTAGCAAGCTCCATAGGCTTTTTTATTTATTTATTTATTTACAGCTATTTTTTGGTAATTTTGACCTTTTAATAGTTACCATAATTATTTCAGTCTAATCCTCCTGATACAGGGTTTCTTTTCTGAATCTCCTTCAGACTGTTGGAGCTCCACTCCCCAGATGGGCAGCACACGGTGGTGCTGCGCTGTAAAGACGGCCCCACCGCCAACACCTGGTTCACTGCCATCCACACCAACATTGCCGCCCTGCTGCCACAGACCTTGGCTCACATCAACGCCTACCTGGGGGCCTCGACCTCAGCCTCCACACACCCCCATCTCAAACACATCAGCTGGCTGGCTGAACAGGTATTTTGAGCAGCGTGCTGAACTACACATGTGATCCTTTAGTTGCTTACTGATCTAGTGGTTCAGTGATCAGAGTGTTGTTTTGAGCCCTCTCCTGTCAGAGAGCTCTCTCTCTGCAGAGGTTTCACTTTCAGTTTCTGTCACCCTCCCTTTTTGTCCTCTGTGCAGCAGCGCGGCTCTTCAGCAGGGTAGAATTTCTATGGTTACTCCAAATGTTCCCCCATTTTAGGGACCCCACTGTGGGGAGATGCTGTCCTCTTTCTGGTTTAGTTGCACACCCGAGCCTTCGTTTTCCCGGGATATTTTCATATCTGGTGGCAAAGTTAAAGCAAAGATTATAGAGACCCGCTGTAAACACATATGCAACTGTGTGCACTTCATATTGTAACGAGAGAGCCACAGTGGTCCAAACTGAGTAACCACTTATAGGTAGAACCTTTGAACAGAAAGAGAAGAAAAGAAGAACATACAGTGACCACGCACGGCAAGCAGAACAAAACACAAACCGCACGAGAGGGTAGACAAAAGAGGCATGCAAAGGAGAAGTAGTGCTCAGTGCATCATGGGAAGTCCCCCAGCAGAGTGAAACTGCCAGCATAGCTAAAGGGGTGGTTCAGGGTTCAAACTATGAGCATCATCCAAAAGGAAATCATCCAGAGAGGGTGTCTGTCTCCTGAACCCACACTGGGATCTGGGTCCACAGGAGAGGAGCCTGACAGCTGGAGGCTCTGCCTTCTGTGGGAATCTCAAATCAGCCTGCAGCCTGAAGGCAAAGCGCTCTGCTGGGGTGATATGATACTGTCTTTAAGATCAGTCAGGACTTTGTACAAGAGGATAAATATTTTAAATTAAATTCTGGGATTAACAGCTGTGAAGAGAAGCTAACACGAGGAGAATCAAACATGCTCATTATCAGCACGTCTCTGTGGTAGAATGGAGCTCCTCTTCTGATGAATAGAGTTCAAGCACAAGCTGCTCTCAGAAGGAAATTGCATCTGTGGTTTTTCGTTCCTCGTACGTCACTAAACAAACCTGACGCCCAGACAGAGGCTGGCACTTCCGTTCCGGCGTAATACCTGAAACGGCACACAGGAAGAGCGTGTTCTCCTAAACCTCCACGTGTCCCCTGAAAGCAGGGCTGCGCTTCATCACACACAGGAGCGGCATCTTCACTTTGATGAAATGCCCGTGCACAGATGCCCGCCTGCGTTTGTCTTGACCTGGCTCGAACAGGAAGCGCACATAAAAGTTTCCCTTGTGTTACGTTATATCCTGCAGAGCCCACCTACTCACCGCAGGCACGCTTTCTGTTTCAGTGTCGTTGCTTTTCGCTGTAAAAACTCCGTCACTCAGTAGTGATTCAGATGAACTCATTGACCTAATTTTACCAGGTTGTGAGAAGAAAAATCAGGTCAGATTGTCCGAATAACCTGCTGTACCCTGTAAACTATACCCCTGCTCCACTCTGGGGCAGCACGGTGATGCAATGGCTATAGCAGTGTGAGGTTCCTGGTTCGAGCCCTGACTGGGATCTTTTTACCTCGAATTTTGTATCCGGTGGAATTCCTTTATATCCCTCTAACAAACCCCATCAATCATCACTTTAATTGATCTAATCTGTCTAAATTTTAATCCCAGAAACGATGTCATTAAACCTTTAATCTCTTGATTATTAAGATATTTTCTTTCTGCGATAGGCAGCACACGCCTGCTTTATTTTGTGATCTGTAGAGGCAGACCTGTGATTAAAGCAGCAGGACTGCAGAAAAGTCAGCGGAAGCAAAACGAATGTCAGCACTCCCGTCTCTTCTCTACTTTCTTCTTTAGGTCCAGCTGGAAGGTGGTCGGCAGCAGTTCAGGCCGGTGGTCATGGCGCTGACTGAGAAGGACATCCTGCTGTTTGAGTCTGTGCCGTGGAGCAGAGAGTCCTGGTCCATGCCTCTGCTCACACACCCGCTGCTCGCCACCAGGTGAAGACTGCAGGAGTGGCTCAGTATTCAGATCTTGCCTTCAAATTTTCAATCTCTGTCCAAACTGTGACCAGTTTGGACCACCATTGCCATATTTTATCAGATCTGCAGGTCTTTAAAAGTGTTGCAAAGTCTTAAAGAGACCTTTTAAAAAGGCTTGAATATTTCTTGTATTCTGCCACAGCCAGTAAGAAGTACATATGCTTTATAATATATTAACATAATAAATGTGTGCCATATCACAGCAGTTGGAGAAATTGGTTTTAAAACAGTTCTTTAAAAGAGTCTGGGTGCTGAACTCAACTTTTCTGAGACATGTTTCAGTATGACTTTATTTTCTTCTTAAAATGCTAAATTTTCTCACTGGTACATCTGTGCGTGCAAACTGTTCAAGTTTAAGCTTGAATGTACTGAGAGGTGTTAAAGCTGCACGTTCGAGGGAGCTTTCTAAAGTGTTCCAGTCGTTTGCTGCTGCAAAGCGAAAGGAGTTGCAGCCAAAACTAGTAGAGGTATTGGGGATGGTGAGCTTGATGTAGTAACTTGAGCTTGTATGATATTTATTATGGGCTACGTGAAGAAGAGATGAGAGATAAGGTGGTGCTGTGGCTAGAATTGTCTTATAGATGAAGTGAAACCAGCGATGGAGCCGCCAGGTATGAAGGGAGGGTCAGAGGTCACTGTGATGAGTGTGGAAAGGCGCTTTAGTGGCAAAGTGGATGGCTGAGTGATGAAGTCCAGTTTCCAGTGATGCCATTTTGTCGCCGTAGTCCAGAATTGGGAGTATTGTGATCTTGTGTGTGGAAGTTTATAGTCGCTGACATCAAAGCAACTCAACTCAGTGCAACAGCTCATTTTTCACAAGTCTCTCAGTGAGGGGGAGAGTGCAAAGTTAGCATGACCCACAGAAATGTCATCAGCATATTAACTGGAAGCACGGCCGGTTGGAATAAAGCAGAGATTGTTATTGCGGTTACAGCCGAATACATCGTGCCCATTTTTCTTTATAATGAGTGATTGCAGCACAATGGTATTAATGCTGCACTCTGGATTATTCCTACAAATATATTGTGCCCTAGCTTCCTTCATTATGGTTAATCTGTCCTTTTTATCAGGACAAACTCAAGCCTCACACGGTTGGATGTAAGTTGAAGATCTTTGTATGCTGGTGCAACAGTACAGATATTGTGGTTGCAATGTATTGATCAGCACAAGAAGCATATTACACAGTTATGATCTGGAGGATCATTAAATATGTACTTAGCCTTAGGGGGAAGTCAGATGACACTAACTGGGTCACTGCAGAGTTCAGGAACCCTCCTCTGTGTCCATCGATCATTGACAGTGTTACCTGTTGTCATGTCTCCCCAGGCTGGTTCACTCAGGCAGCGCCCACAGTTCTCCCGGCCAAGGTTCAGACCTGGTGTTTGCCACTCGGACTGGAACAGGCCGGGGCATCGAGTCCCACATCTTCCGAGTGGAGACCCACTGGGATCTGTCTTCATGGACGCGAGCCCTCGTGCAGGGGACGCACACCGCTGCTGAGATCATTAAGGAAGTCTCCATTGGTGAGGGGGTGTGATTCATAGTTTATAGCTTAGAGGCCACGATCAAAGATGAAAACATATCGAACCATAACTGTGAATTTTGGCCAACAGTTACTGCTTTCAGTACAGCAGAGAAAACGAAAGAAGTGAATAAATTAAACTTTTAGTGTATTTTTTATTTATTTTGCAAGATTAAATAAATTATGTGTAAAATTGGACATTTTTCTCAGTGTGAGCATAAAAGATTTGGGCTCTGGTTGAAAAAGATGAGTTAAAATGTAAGAACAAGATCTGTGTTCTAAATTTCCTGTTTCTTTTTTTAAACTTACACTTGCTAATTTAAATACATTAGTCTAGAGCAGGGGTAGCCAACATGGTGCCCACGGGCACCTGGTCGCCCGCATGGACCATGTGTGTCGCCCGCAAGACAAAATTGATTTTAATACTGACATACATAACA
>JAVDPK010000101.1:120252-155835 GCA_034780415.1 Cichlasoma orientale
GTGTGTGTGTGTGTGTGTGTGTGTGTGTGTGTGTGTGTGTGTGTGTGTGTGTGTGTGTGTGTGTGCGTGCGCGCGCCCTGAGGTGTCAGTTTGTGCTGCTCTTAAGAAGGCTGACAGGTGATGATGCTCAGTCTTTCCTTGCTGCTGCTGCTGCTGCAGATAAACTCATCCCTGTGCTTCAGCACTACTGTTTATATTCCTATCCTGCACATTAGCGGCACAATGGGGAAGAGAGGGCTTTTAAAAATTCATGAGGACACGTTGCATTAAGTTTTCATGAGTTCCTTTCACCTTCTCCCATGAGACGGTTTTCCTGCTGCCTGCTCTGCAGCAGTAAAGCTGGGAAGTCCAGAAAACACGCGAGTGGCTGAGGGGAGAAGAAGCGAGGAACGAACTCTTCATCGAGCCGGCGCCGGAGCCTGCTGCGGTGCAGCCGTGGTTGCAGCGTGACGTGGCAAGGCGTGGTACTCAGCAAGGCCACACCTGAACTGAGGCAATATCATATTTGTGCAAGCATTAACCCTCCGGAGTCTCTGCCATAGGTTTAATCTTCCTGCTGCCTCTCATGTCATGTTT
This sequence comes from Cichlasoma orientale, assembly GCA_034780415.1. NCBI lineage: Eukaryota > Metazoa > Chordata > Actinopteri > Cichliformes > Cichlidae > Cichlasoma > Cichlasoma orientale. The sequence goes on from JAVDPK010000101.1 coordinate 120,829, forward strand.
ATGGTTTATGATCATGTAGAAAATATTCCAAAATAAAAAATGTCCAGTTGCAGCGTTTTAATCGTTGCTAACTGGAGTGACTGAACTGCGTTTGAGATGTTTAAAACATTACAATGCAGTTACGTGATGAAGGGCGTGGCCTGCTGTGCGGTGCAGGTCATCCCAGCAGTTTTAAGTTGCACTCAATCAAAGCGTTGAGACCATGAAGTCATCAGGAAAGCGCTTATTGAGGTCACAGATCAGAGAGGTCAAAGGGTCATTCCCTGGTAGACTTCTAAACAATTAGAGCTCATTTTAAAGTCACAGGAAAAAATCCAGCTTTAAGGAACTCCTGCTCCGGCTTTCCTCTTTCAGACCCGGGCGCATCATTGAGAATCTCTGCATTTTGGGCTCATAAACAGTTTTTATGCTTTTAAAACTGATGCCAATAAATTTAAAATGTGCATTTTAGTATCTTGGAAAAGTTTGAGCCTGTAGCTCCCAGAGTGCACGTCTCCTCTGTGTTATGCAGTGAGGAGAGCTTACAGTGCAGTCACGCCTGTCCTTTCACGCCCTGTGTCCTGATTACTGTAAACACCAGTGTGTGTGTGTGTGTGTGTGTGTGTGCAAGTGTGCAGCAACACGAGGCAGAAAAACAAAAGCTGGACTTATTTTTACTTCATCATGTGCACAGAAGACAAAGTCGCCATTTATGCCTTAAATTAAATAAAATGTTTTGTCTTCAGAAATCCTAAAGAAGAAGCCAGAAAACGTCTGAATAGTCGAGAGCTCTCCCTCTCAGGACCTCCAGTTTCACAGGCGTGCTTCTGAGATCATCCAGAATGAACGTGGCCCCAAAAATGCAAACATTTTTCTCCTGGCAATTTTTTAAAACATGTTTTTGATCGAAGGTGCAGGTGTGAGAAGAAGGGATGTGGCCTTACAGGCAGAGGAACAAACTGAAGAGCTTCACCGACGCATGAGGATCATTTGGAACTGTGAATCGTGCAGACCTGCTCTCGAAGAGTCCAGCAATTAAAAACATGAAGCTGGAAATGAGCATAAAAGATCCTCTTTAAAGTACAGCCTGCTAGCATTTATTGAGAAGAACCCATAAAATGTGAAAACAGCATTCATAAAGAGCGCAGAATAATAACACAAAGTGCTGCGGGGCAGCTCATCCTGCTGTCACCAGGGTGTGAATGGAGGGGAAGTAGGTGACACAACAACTGATTTCATCTCCATTGTAGCTGCTGTGTTGTTCAGGCTGTTGTTGAGCAAGGTCACAATATCAGAGCTGCGCAGGAGCAACATGATATTTGAGTCACAAAGGTTAAGAAATAGTCTATTGTGCAGGGACCATCTGATTAGGTGCATGTAATCCAGTCAGGTTATTGGCTACAGAGGGGAACGGCACACAGTAGGAGAGTCTGTGGCGGTGTGATTATTACCGTAACACACTCTGTGTGAAGGCTACACTCACAGCGCTCCTCCTCGTCTGAGTCCTGCACGGTAAACATGCAGGGCCAAGAAGTGGGAGCAATGTGTCAATTATTTATCTGTGACTGTATTTTTATCTCAGCACTAACAGCTCTCATAAATAGCAAGAAAAGTCCCTCGGTTGGAGTTCTCTTCTGAGAGTTTTGCAAAAATAATAGCAAATGATTAAGCAAATAATAAATTTTTAATGTATTTTCAGCACATAAGTATATCAGAGGGGCGGCTCAGGTTCAGAAGTTTGGAGACAAAGTTCGAGAGCCAAGGTTTGGATGGTTTGGACATGTGCAGAGGAGGGAGGGTGGACAGAGGATGATGAAGAGGGAGCTGCCGGGCAGGAGGAAAAGAGGAAGACCTCAGAGGAGGTTCATGGATGCAGTGAAGGAGGACATGCAGAGGGTTGGTGTGACAGAGGAGGATGCTGGGATGGGGTGAAATGGAGGCAGATGATCAGCTGTGGCGCCCCCTAAAGGGAGAAGCCGGAAGAAGAAGATTTAGTCAAATATGTACAATTCAACCTTTTGTTTTTTCATTTTATCTGTGACTTAAAAATAATAATGATGAATAAATGAATGAATGAAACAAGGGTACTAAAATAAATGGAAAGTCTGAAGAAATAAAATGTAAAATCTTTAATCAAATGTCCACGTCGACACTCCGGGATATTTTATGCTCGTCCCACATTCAGAGGATTCTCATTGGCTACAATCCGGACCAATGAGAGAGAAGAGCGGCAGGAGAGGGAAACATGGCGGAAAGCACGAACCAAAACAGAGACGCAGCCGACCGTAAACACTAAAACGGTGACTGAAGCTTATTTATTTAGTCAGATATTGTTGAATGGAGTTTCTGTGAAGGCGCTTTGTGAGTACAGTGAGAGTAAAATGTCGCTGAATGCTACGTGTGAGTCGGTGTCTCAGAAAAGGACTCTGTCGAGTCTTCTCGGTGAGTTTGACGCCTGACAGTTAAATCAAACATCTGCAAGTCAGTAAACTTTCACTCCTATAGCACCTTTCAAAATACCTAAAAGGCAAGTTTAAAAAGATCCCCGAGTCCACAGATCTCAAGTTCAGAGGGGGAGAGATCCAGAGTCTGGGGGCCACTTCTGCAGAAGCGCTGTCTCCTTTAGTTTAAGTCCCGATCACACGACCTCAGGGACCTGCTGATGGACGTATGGAGGTAAAGGTGCACTGATGCACGCTGGTGCTGGGCCATGCACAGCTCCAAAAGTCAAACCCAGACTCTCACAGTGGACTCTGAGGTTACTGGGGAGCCAGTGTAACTGTATGACATGTGAGTACTTAGGTCTCTGCAGGAAGCAAGTGAGCAGTGAATTACAATAATTCACAAGTGATGAAATAAAGGCATGAACATAATCATCTCCAATTCAGAGCGTGACACAGTGCAGCCCAACTCCAACTTGGCAATATCACTTAATTGGTTAAAGCAAAAAGCCAAAAGTTGCCTCAAGGTTCCCAATAGATGATTTAGCAAAAGTGGCAAGGGCATATAGAGTTTATATTACTGCAGGCACTTCTGTTTTCTCTTCATTAAGTTGGAGGAAAATTGTCAGCCATCCAACTTTTAATAGTGTCTGTGTGAGATCTGTAACTTAGAAACATCTTGGGGCTTAAAAGAGATATGTAGCTGAGTGTCATCAGCATAGCAGTGATAGGAGATGTCATTTAAAGTGCCCTAAATGTGCTGAAGAGGGAGCAGATATAACAGAATTAGCAAAGGCTCCAAAAACAGAACCTTGTGGCAGATCGTAAGCTGGAGAAGTGGAAGAAGACCTGAAGTTAGAAGCAGCCACAGAAAAGGATCATTCAGACAAATATGAAGAGAAACATTCCAAAGCAGACCCCGACATGCCCACCCAGTATCAAAGTCCAACATCAGCAGAACACTTTGCATCAAGATGTCACTGGAAACCCTAAGAAGAATGAGAATGAGAATGAAGAATGAGCTCCACGAAAGCCAGATTGTGATTTATCAAGAAGAGTTTATCCATCCATCCATCCATCCCTCTCTCTTCGGCTTATCCTGTTCAGGGTAGCTGAAATCTACTTCCTCACAAACTTTTCTAAAATCTTAGCAATAAGCATGAAAAGCATGGTGGGGCAGATAAGAAATTACATTTCTTTCCAACACAATAATGCAGGGACCATTCCATGTTTTAAAATCGGCTGTGATTTCAGCACAGCAGAGTTATCTGGTATCACACCCACATTCGAGTGTTTTTTTTTTTACCCACGTCTTCTCAGCTGGTCGTGAGCTGAAGAGGCCGAAGCAGGCTGATGTTCAGAGGCTGCAGGAGGCGGCGATCCAGCTCTTGGAGCAGCAGCAGAACCTCTGCAGCCTGTTCAGGGAGGTCGGGGTGAGTGGAGACAAACTACTTAGTTAAGATTTTAGGCCAGTCTGCGGACTGAACGCGTAACAACGCACAGTCACATTTTTTTTCACACTTTTTTGTAGCAACCGGATCCACTCAACCTGTTCTCCTGTCAGAATGCAGAGCAGAATCAGGCGGTGTCCGGGGGTCTGTCGTCCACCATCACTGGGTCGCTGCTGGGTGAGCACTCATCCTTATCGCATGAACACGTTGTGCAAACAGTGCTAATTAACAGACTAATAAAATGCTACAATTTAACGCACCAAACCACGAAGCACAAACTTTCTTGGATGATCAAATAATTCCATTAAAAATGCTCCAAATGGCACCAGCAGCACAAACACGATCGAGAGGTCAAATTCATTTTGTGTTGCATTGTGTGCGGACAGCGAGTGAGCTGAGGCGTCAGGCTGCTCAGCTGGGCGTCTCTGTGGCGGTGCTGTCGGTGAAGACGGTGTTGGAGAGGCTGAAGGAGATCACAGAGGAAAACGCTGACAGGAAGGAAGGAGAGGAGGAGGAGAAGAGGGAGATGCTCACTTCCTCTCAGAGAGTGAGTATCTGGCAGAGCATTTGACCTTTTTTTCGATTGTGTTGGAAACATCAGGAACAGTGATGCATCAGTCACTCCCTGACACAGTTGTAAATGGCTGCCCCGTCACCTCCGCCTGCTGCTGAACAGGGTGCAGCAGTAGAAGCAGACGCCCTGATTCCAGCTTTCCCTTTTTCCCTGAATTGAGTCCTGTTGCCGTTCTCCCTCCAGGTCCAGCTGTGTGTTCTGTTGGCATCCAGCAGAGAGCTGCAGTCACAAGGAGCCATCTGCCCCAAACTGCTGTGGCAGGAGTACAGGAGAGATCAGGTGTGCGCACACGCTGGAGCTCATACACTGTAAATAAAAGATGGACACAATGACATCACATCGATGTTTACTGAGGTCACAGAGCAAAGGCCTGTTTTCCCATAGAATTCATCTTGTTTATGTTCAATTCAATTTGTTGCTTCAGTGAAATAAATATGCTCAGAGTTAAAATAATTTTCTTCATCATCAGCTGCCATTTTTTTTAATCTTGCATAACGAGAAGTGTGCAAAACTCAGCTTGGCTTTCTGATACGTACGCTCACCGGCTGCTTTGTTAGCTACGCCCGTTCAGCTGCTCGTTAACGCAAATATGTAATCGGCCAATCACATGGCAGCAACTCGGCGCATGTAGACGTGTTCAAGATGAGCTGCTGAACTTCAAACTGAGCGTCAGAATGGGGGAGAAAGCTGATTTAACTGACTCTGAATGTGGCATGGTTATTGATGGTCTGAGGATTTCAGAAACTGCCGACCTGTTGGATTTTCCCACACAGTCGCCTCCAGAGTTCACAGAGAACGCTCTGAAAAAGGGAAAATGCTCAGTGAGCGTCAGTTCTCTGGGAGAAAAAGCCTTGTTGATGTCAGAATGGCCATAACTCAAATAACCATGCGTTTATTTGACAATAGATCAGTTTTTGTTAAAATGAGTAAATACAGCTTTGGCCTCAGTGGAGGTTTATGATGGTTTATGATCTGCTTCCTGGTTTCCCATTATTGGTTACTTTTACACTCAGGACTGTGTTACAGCTGATCAATAATTAAATCGTGTCTGTAACGTTTTTTCAGAGGCTCCCCAAACTGGAGGTGGTGTATCATCTTCACTTTTACAACATCCTCAATCTGAAGGACATTTTAGAGACGTAAGAAATTCCTTTTCTTTATTTTTTGTTCTATGCAGTCTCACAGAATCAAAACAGTGATTTAGGATATTTAGGATCTGAGCTGTACTTTGACCCCCCCCCCCCTTGTTTTTTCCCTCTGTTTAGTGATGAAGAAGTGAGATCATGGTTGGTTTCCCAGCTGAAGGCTGTGTGTGGGTGGAGGCCTCCACAGGAAGAAGAGGAGACCAAACAAGTTCAACAGAAAGTGCTGACAAGTAGGGGGCGCTCATACATTTCTAATGGTCTCTCTTGCTCTAAAGGCTCGTTTCCTAATAAATACTTTTATTCTCGGACTCGACTACAGAACCTCTGCATGACTCACAGTTCAATCAAATCCTTGTTTTTCCTTATACGGCCTTGGTGCAGCCCCCTCGGTTCATCCTTTGTCTGAAGCAGCTGTTTTAGCTTCTCCCCTACCCCTTTAAGCCTGCTTTGTTCTGATTGGCAGCCAGTCATAAACAGAAGGTTTGAACAGCGAGTGGGCGGGGCTTCTGTGCTGGATGAGATGAGCATATTGGGGATATTCCCTCTCTTTGACAGCATGCAGAGCCGAGAGTAGAAGTCGAGTTCTTTGTACGTACGCTGACCTCATTATTTGGAACATGTTCCATATTTAACATGAGCGTCCACCACAGTAACAGTTAAAGGAATAGTAGAATAAGTAGAATGTGTCAGGAATTGTGTCATGATGAGTGCTCAGAAGCACATTAAGAGGGTCTCCTGTGTTTCAGCTGTGGTCGGCGTCCTGGTGGGAGCGGGGTTCGAGCCGAGTCCCGCTCCAGCAGCCGCAGAGAGGAGGATCTCCCTGCTCTGCTGCTCGGTTCTCGACGACATGCTCTTCTGTGAGTCTGCACGTACCCTGCCCCGCGTCTGTAAAATATTTACCGAAGCACTTTGACTCACACTTCTGCGTCCTGAAAGCATTTTTAAAACTTCTTTAATTGTTAAGACGTCTCGGTATAAATGCAGTTTTTAGCCCCTCTTTTTAAGATTTTATTGTTTTCTGTCCTTCAGGGCTTCTCGACGCTGTGGGCGAGAGCCTGGCGCCGCAGCCTGCTGCAGCAGGAGCTGACCCATGGTTCTGGTTATTTATTTATTTATATTTATATTTGTCTTATTAACCTTTCATGCAGTCAGAGGTTGAGAAAGAGACCTGAGTGTAAACGTGTCACTCCAAGTTTAAAGATAAAAACTGAAGTCTAGATTTTCCTGCAGCATGCAGGCCTGAGAGATTTATACTCGCCTACAAATATTTACACTAACACGCAGTATAAATATATTTTATTTACAGTTATGCTATAACTTGTAGGTTTCTACATCTGTATGCAGGAAAAATATCTTCTGGAAGCTAACTGCTGCTTTATATTAGCCTGTATGTTTTTTTTCCTCAGTTATTTATGACTCTGCTAGGATCTACTTAGATAGAGCGGATTTCATCATCAGACGGTGAGCGCTCGTGACTGCGCAGGCTCGTCTGCAGAGAATTTACATTACAGCACAGCAACCATGCATGCACAACAGGCAGCGAGCTTCAGTTAGACAGGATCGACTCCTCAGCCGTTTCTATCGGTTCGTGTTCGTGTATAATCGAGGCAGCAATGCAGCTCAGTTGTCTGGTTCTGAAAAAGGCTGTAGCAGTGCACCCAACACCTTCCTCAGTGACCCTGCCTCTGACCCCAGGCAATCAGATTATGTCATTTCTGTTTTTATTTATTTATTTGTATTCAAAGCTGTTCTCATCTTTTCCTGTTCCGGCCTGCTTATAGGGTTAGGGTGGGGTTGCCACGTATGATGCCCTCAGAGGGTTAAATGTGTTGATGCTCTGCTTGATGTTGTTGTTCTCACTGTGTTTCCTGCAGGATTCAGATTTTTGATGCTTCCCTTTGTGGAGTTTCAGTTTCAGCTGAAGTCCTGCAGCGTTTCTTCACTCACTCCCTCACGCAGGCTCTCACCTACAAGCCGCGATTAAAAGGTAAAGACGTGTCAAAGGTCATTTCAGGCAGATGGAAGCTTTTTTTCTTTCTTAATAGTTTTATGCTGAAAATGGTCTCGACTCTCTGCACCTACACTGGATTCATCGGGAAAGACCTTAAAGAGGGGTCATCTAGCCATATGTAGAAATATTTTACAATAAATAATTAATTATAATTCTTACAGAAATGTTAATAATAGTTATAATAAATAAGTAAATATATCCTGTTCTGAACACAGAAAAAAAAGACTCGTATCTGTGAGGGGAAAAATCGACACCAACCTGAATAATTAGATTTGTGGGTAAAAGTAGAAACGGGCGTTTTTGTCAGATTTTTCAACATAAATGAGATTTTTGATGGCTGCAGAAAATAAAAATGAGCTGTTGGTGCTCATCGGGCTGGAAAAGGTTACAGAGCAAAGCGGAGTTTGGACTCCTCGGTCAGGCTGAAGGAAATTCACGGGCGCCGCGCGACAGCCGTCACGGTAGCGGTCGAGCATGAAGGCTCACCTCAAGACGGAGGTGGTGTAATCTGCCCGGCTCCTCCCACTCCGTGATGAGTAACAATAATAAAAGAATATATAAATTATGAAGCATTACTTAAAAACATGCACTTGCATACAAAGTTTCTGAAAGTCCTCTTTCTGTATAATAATCACATAGACCACAGATTTGTGTACTTTTCCTCCACATCGGACACAAACAGGTGCTGCGCTTTCATGGCTCATAAGCAGCGTCGGTGCAGACGCAGGATTAGAGGGCTTTAGAAGTCAAGGGTAGGTGATCTGGAGCAGCGCTGAGTGTGGCGGGGCCTCCGCGTGATGGCACAGGTGGAGTGAAGGTGTGTAGGAGCTGCGCTTCAAAAAGATGCCCGTCTGCAGATTGTTGAAGGTGACGTGATCAAACCAGAAGGCTGTTTCCACAATATTTAGCCGTTCAGTTCAGAGGAAGCAAAATGCTGCGATCCTCTTTACCAGGAGTCCAGGAGAGCTTTAATAATACCTGATACAACCAATCAGCTTTCAAGAAACATCCCAAAAAACATCCAATTTAAACGTTTCTAAGAATCCAGAGGCGTAAACAGCTAAAATCACTGATGATATTTGTGGTCTAAAAAAATCTTTAACAGTAAGTTTTATGCTGCAGAAATCACTGAACACATGAAATGCTCTCAGTGTCAGATGCCGTCACCCTGCAGAACGAGTGGACCTTTGCTAAAACCAGCCGCTCGCTGACTTCGCTTTTCCGTCAGGTAAATATTTAGTGCAACAACTGCAGCTGGGTTTGTGTTCCGTATTAATCTGTTTTCTCTTTGCCTGATTTGAAGCTGTATGTGAATTTCTTATTAACCAGTAATGTGCAGTCGGTGTAAAAGGCTGACCGGTTGTCTCAGTCTCAGTCTTGGTGGAATTGAGTAGCTGTAATCCCCCCAAGCTGTTACTCTTACTGAGTACTGTTACTCTTACTGAGTACTGTTACTGAGTACTGTTACTGTTACTGAGTAACTGCTCTGTGCTGTTGCCTTCCTGTAAAAGCTGGCTGTGATCTTCAGTGTGGAGCAGCTGCTCCGTCACCTGCAGCAGGTTTTGGAAACCCACGAAGTCAACTGGAAACACGTCCTGTGCTTCCTCTCCACTCTGCTGGTTTACTACCGCTGTGCCCAGCCCAGCCTCAAAGGTAAGCATGAAGGTTTTCCTGCTACTTTATTACCGCAGCCAAGGCGAAGTCTCACGTCCTGTTTCTGTGCCTCTGCAGAGCTGCTGTCCACACTGCTGAGCTCTGCGTTTGAAAGCTACGATCTGGAGAACCTGATAACCGCCTTCTTATTGGCTCGACAGGCTGGACTGGAAGGACCCGGTGTCTTCTCCTCCTACAGCGACTGGTTCAAGGTTTCAGCCTCTGAGCACCTGTTAATAGTTTAATATGTTTGGTTTGATCTGAGAGACTGATTGCTCTGTTAGGGATACAGGCAGTAACAGATTCCTCGGGGCTTCTTGGACCCTTCTATAAGTGGTTGCAGTACTGGTATAATTTTGGGAATGTGTTTTTCTGTCATAGACTGAGACACTGATGTAACAGCAGGATCTTTTTCTGCCTTCCCCAGATGGCGTTCGGTGGTGGCAGCAGCTGCCACGCCAACAGTAAGAAATCGCTGGTGTTCCTGCTGAAGTTCCTCTCTGACCTCGTGCCTTTTGAACCTCCACAATACCTCAAGGTGACCTCCGCAATGCACAGTTTATACTCCCTCGGGACGCACTGATCCAGCTTCAGTCTGATGCCTCGGGTTAGGGTGTAAATAAGCTGGATTTCTGGATTTGCAGGCTGCTTGAATTTAACATGGGAAACCCTGTATTTTTGGGCATATCTCAGCTGATTAAAGACACATCATCCTCATCAGATGCATTAAGAAGCTTCTCACTGTTGGACGTGTATCATTTAATTGGGATGTGATCCTGATACTTGAATATATGACCCAACTTTTGACCCTCCCTCACTCTGATCATTGAATTCCACTGTAATCGCCCACCCGATAAACTGAGTATTTTCTCACTATAAGAGATAAAGCTTTACAAAAAATGAAAGTTATTTTACTTCAGCTTTTTAAATCCTGGAAAATTATGAGCCTGAAAAAGAGGATCTATTTGTTATCCCGAGGATTGAGCGTTTAAACGTCTGCCGGGGGCGGGGTCAGCCGCAGCGTCACACGGTTGCTTATTTAGTTCGAGCGGAACATTTTTGCCTTCGTGAGCCGTCTCGGTGCTTTGAAACCAAACCTGATGAGCAAGCGTTCGGTCGAACACTGCACAGTAACATGGTAACAACTCAGCTGGAAAGTGTTTCTAAGGTAAAAGAACCTGGAAAACCAGAGGAGCCCCCCCCCCAAACACTGCAAATTTAAAGTATTTAAACTTTTTGTTTATGTGCAGCGGGCAGATCACCTCTCTTCAGTCAGTCTTAAACCACATCAGAGGCTAATTCACTCGCTGTTACTGAAACATTTATGCTCACTGGAGTGCATTAATGCATTAGTGTCATCATCGATCACGGAACTTATGAAAGATACCTGAAAACAACATTAGCTCCACACTTACATAATGGACATGAATTATGAATTCATTGTGCATTCTGTAAAGTGCTCACATTATCAGGTATTTTTATTACATTATTGAACATTGCTTGTGTAAAATAAGATTATGAGGGTGTAATTATACCAGTTATTTTGAAGCATTATTGGAATTTAAAGATTACATTCTGTGGACACGGGGACATAAAAACGGCTTCTATAGAATGCTAACCTCAGCTGCAAGAAAAACAAATTCCGCATCACTTCCTGATAGTTTCAGGAAGTTTTCTGTGCTGAACAGCCGTGATCCTGAGCTTCCACGGGAATCTACACCTCTGGGAACAAACGCCAGCAGAGATTCGGTATTTCCTGGAGAGTGTAAGCTGTAAAAGATGCAGAGGGATAGCCCGGCTCCGACACCTCACTGTCATTTTCCCCCCCGCTAGGTTCACATCCTCCACCCGCCGTACGTTCCTGTGAAGCACCGCAGCCTGCTGATGGAGTACATCTCACTGGCTAAGACCAGACTGGCTGACCTCAAAGTAAGAAGAAAAAGGAAAGATGCCACAGAAAAAAGCTTATTTCTTATTTACTTTTATTACTGTTACTTTGTTGCTGTTTTCCAAACAGCATAATAACAACACAGTCAGTGAATTGTTGGTTATTAGTGTAGCACACATGAATTAATTGTCCACTTCCTTATTCATGATATTTGTGTGTGTGTGTGTGCGTGCGTGCGTGCGCATGTGGGTGCACATGCGTGCATATAGGAGTCAGTGGAGGACATGGGCTTGTATGAGGATGTTTCAGGTGCAGGTGCATCAGTGCAGGTAACAGTGACACACACTGGAGATTCTATTATGTTGCTTCATTTTTATTTTCTATGCTGTGTTATTCTATTCTATTCTATTCTTTTATAAGTCAGCAAATACAGGTACGTGTTGGAGAACTGTAGACTGCAAATTGGCTTCAGCACCCAAACTATTCATTATGTCTGAAGAATTTAACTTAATTAATGGAGGTTTTCTTGGTTCAACCTTTCCAAAGATCCAAAAATTGTCATTCTAGCTGCACAGCCAGAAGGTTTTGAGCACTAAAAATAATTTGCTACAAATCCTTTTAGGTGCTGCTATAAAGTTTGTTATATTTAGGTGGTGGAAACACCAACTGTAAATCCTTTGGATGCAAGAAGTGTATGTAAACTGGATGAGATGCAGCAAATAACATGTATTAGGGCTCAAAAAGCTTTCTGTCACAGATGCATTCATTTAATTGTTTCTAATTCACATACACAAGCATAGATTGTAATAGCCTCTGAAAACGTGACGGGAAAATTTGAAAGGATAAAATGTAAAAAAAAAAAAAAAAAAGATTTCACTTGACGTGAGCAGTATTTACATTTATTTATGAGATGTGCTTATTTTACTCTCTTCAAAATAACCATGAGCCATTACTAAGCTGTGCAACAGCAAACAAAACAACCGTTAGCTTATTGCATTTCATTGTTTTATAGAATCCCTGGCAAATACTTTCTGCTGACATATGTGTAATCAGTGGTTCCCGAGTCATGGCTTGATTTACTAGTAACAGTACAATGTTTGTGTGTCTGCAGCCTCAGTGCCAGGCCGCCCAGGATGTGGAGAAGGCAGTGTCTCTGTTTGAGAGCACAGGCAGAATCTCTGCCACAGTCATGGAGGCCAGGTAAACATACCAGACACAGGCCTAAAGAACCAGAGGAGGGGGCCCGGTTCAGAGACTAAATTTAACAACTACAGAACCACTGCAGAACCACCACAAAGAGACGCATACTCTCCACGGGCATGTCTAAAATCAGAGCCACAGTCTGACAAATATTCTGTAATAATCAGAAAGGAACCATCTCCGGGACCAGGCCCTCAACCAGCAGACACACAATGTGCACATTTCACAAAAGACAGCAAAATGAAATATGATCTGGATCAGTTTGTGACATTTTTTGAGAAGGTCTGAATGGTGTAATTCAACTTTATATGTACGTATTTGTGGTGATCAGTCAGCTTAGCACCCCGTCAGTGTTCAGGGGGCCTCTCATCTCCTGCCTCAGATATAAAGAGCAACATTTTATTTGAAGGTTCTTTAAAGCTTCGGTCTTCTCACAGTATTTTCCGGAGGCCGTATTTCCTGACGCGGTTCCTTCCTGCTCTGCTCGCTCCGAGAGTGGTAAGCACTTCCTGTTATCCCACCTGATACGTTCTCATGTGTGAAGCTGCATTTTTGTTGCAGGGCGTGAATAAAGTGTCGTTTGTTTACAGCTCCCTGTGAAAGCCGATGCTCGAATGAGTTTCATTGACGCTCTGAAAAAGTGAGTTCATCGTATCTCTGCAGCATTTTCTCCCACAGTTTATTCTGTCATCTACTTGTTTCAGGGGATAAGAATAATCCTCACATTATTATTATTGTTTATTAGTAACAGTCATGTCTGTGACCTTTTCTGTGTGTTCAGAGCAGATAAGATCCCTGCTGCACAGTATTCATCCTACATGGAGTCCTGCCAGAAGCAGAGGCAGCAGAATCGTGGGTATTCTTTTAAAACAGGCATTTACTGAATGGTTTGAGAGAAGTTTCAACCCCCACTCACACCTTGCCTCAGGTGATCTCAGCAGCTCAGGTGATGGTGGAGTGGGGCGGGGTCTTATGGCCCCCGTAATGTGCAAACTGTGGCTTAGACCGTGTCGGCTTTAGTTACCTGGATGAGCGTGCACACGTGTGTGTTGAGTTTGTTTTATCGCTGCAGCCTCCTGAAGCTATAATGTATATAAGCTCTATCCTGGGCTATCATTTTGTAGAGAAGCATCTTTTCATTAGTTGAGCTGCTGTGACTGATGGGTGTATTTAATAATCACCACACCCTCAGTGTTCATACTCACGCTGCACCCACAGATCGGGAATAATCAGTTGACCTGTGCACCCAGGACCTGCTGCTTTGCACTCGTGCCCGTTTCAAATAGTGCAAGAATCTCACAGCTGGGAGACAGACTGTGATCGTGTCCTGTTTTCAGAGAGCGCCACGTGTTCGGACGGCAACGACGACCCCCCGGGGGTCCTGAGGGTCCAGCTGCAGGAGTTTGCAGAGCTGGTCGTTGGTGGAAATGACGGAGGTGAGGTGGTGCACTCGAACACTGTCAGGAAAAACGCTTCATGAGCCTGAGATCAGTTTCAGCCCCCTGCTGGGCATAAGAAATAATGCAGGCTTAAGGTACTTCTGCATTGGTATCGCATTTTTGCATCCATCTTTTATTTACAGTCTGTGACAGGGAGAATTTATGTGGATCACTGTCAGCTCTTTTTTTCAAACATACTGGAATGAAGCCTTGGGTTGTTCTGTTTTGAACCACAAGATGGCGCCACAGTATGTCACTCAAAGACCCGCAGGAGTGCAGTGTCTGTGATCAAGGCTCAGTCACTGAAGGATGTGCTTCTCTGTAATTATTGTCATCAGACGTGTCGGCCCAGCTGTCCAGGATCTCGCACACGCTCAGTGTAATCTTCCCCGGTCGTCCCGACGATCTGATTGGACAAACGGTCGTCAGACTTCACACAGACGCTCCTCCGTCCTCTGAGCTCCACGTCAAAGTGAGCGCTGATGGAAGTCTTTCAGTTGTGTTGCTGTGTGTGTTGGCTGGTTTTCAGTATGTATTTTTTATTGTCTCTCTCTGTCATATCCTCAGGTTGTCAATATGATCTTAAGAAACTTCTGCCAGTGCATGCTAGATGCTTCCCAAGCAAACCCTCCCAATAAGTGAGTAGGACCTGGACATGGCTTCTGAAGTCTACACAAAATTTTCTTCATATCAGAGTGATTCGTTTCAGATAATTCTGAGCTGTTTTTAAAGAGCTCTGCAATAGCAGATGGAAGTTTCTGAACAGGTTTTAATGTATGATACTAAATCTGAAATCTTGATTCTAATCTGATGGATTTGAAGTTGTGATAAAAGCAAAATCTGCATCTTTTTTAATGAGAATGACTACAGAATGTGTGCGGCACGTGTTTGTGTGTATTACCTTTATCTACCAGCACTGCTGCAAATAGTTTGAGGTGTTTTTCTTGTTCCGATATCTTGAAAAAAGTCAATAGTTTCCATGTATGTACTTATTTCTGCACAGAATTTCATCTAAATATAACAAGTAATGGGAAACAAGCAGAAAATAACCCAATGAGACGTCTTCAGATGAGTTCTTCTGCCCAACTAACCAAAATATTAACTAAAGCCTGTAAAAGAAAACAATAACTTAAAGATACTTCTTAAAAATTGCCCTCAGCAAGATGTAAGTAAGACTTTCACCACCAGGAGGCAGTGTTTTACCAGTTTTAGTGTATTTGTGCGTCCCTGTAGTAAGAAGAAAATGCAGTACTAGGTTGGCAGGGTGGTGCAGTGAATAGCACCGTCACTTCAGAGCAGAAAAAGGTTGTTGGTTTGAATCTCCTGCTCTGTCCGGAGTTTACGAGTAGATACTGTTTCTGTCACATTCTGATGAAAGCTTCAATTTTGGAAGGTTTTAAACTATTTAGAAATACAAGAATTCACAACAGGTACCTTCATGTTTCAAGAGCTACTGAGAACAGCAAACTCTGCATTTTGCTTAGAAATTGATTAAAATTATATTTAATGATTAAAATTGTTTGTGTCTTTAGACAAAGCCCGTGGGCCTCCAGGTTCGTCAGCGCTCTGCTCGGGAACTCGCAGCTCCTCTCCAGCCTTCTGCACAGACTCTGGGACCTGTTTCACAACCAGGTGCATAAACCTACATTTATTCTCTCTATATTTATATCTGGCTTTCCCTTTGTGCCATCGATTTTTTTTTTTACATTTTATTTTAGTGTTTAATAATCAGTTTTGCTGAATTCTTCTGTAGTGGCCGTCTCTGAACGCTGCCCATGTACTCGGCCTGGCAGCGTTCCTGGTCCACATGCATGCCTCCGTGTCCCGCAGTCCTCTGGTTCAGCTGGAGCCGCCCGTTGGGCTCGAGCCGGTACCTGTGGAAGAGGCTCTCAGCTCGGCGCTGTCCTGCAGCACACACTCCAACATGCTCTTCTGTGCCAGGTCAGGCTTTCCATGTGTGGATGTTGACTTTTAGGAATTCCATCAGATTCCATCAAGGAGCGAGAAACGTGTATCACACAGAGTTGATAAGTTATGTGTTGTTGTTGTTGTTGTTGGCTTGTGTTAGGATGACATAGAGACTTATATTTTAGTTACTTTGTTATTACATCTCTTTATGTAACATCATGTCTTTATGAGCTTATTTATGAGTGTGGAAATCCTCTTTTTTCCCCTTTATTGGTGTTATGTCCTGCACCTGTAACTAACAATGGTTGGAGATGCATACGATCCACATCTGTATGACTTCATTAGATGTTCAGTAAGTGTGATTTGGCTTGTTGTTGTCCAGGTTGTGTGTGGCAGCTGTGTGTTATGGGGTCTGCAGAGGGGACTCGCTGCCCCCACAGCAGGACTGGATCCCTCACAGCCTCTATAAGAAGGTGCAACTTTTGTTTTTACACGCCATCAAAAAATGAGGTTTGCTGTTACATCCTGGTGCATTTATCTCGACCTTTCTAGAATAATTTCTTGGTGACAGTTTGGTTGAAGGGCACCTCTTAGGCTTTCTCTTACTTCCTGTCATAAATATACTGCTACATGCAGTATACATGTGCTGCATGCTCACACTGCAAACCGCATCTTTACTCTTGTATTCTTTGCGTAGTACTTGGAATTATACCTATTATTTAATCAAGAAAGCCAATCAAAGAGCCAGAATAAACAATGCACATACGTACAATACAATCTTAAAAATCACTGAAAGCACTTCCTGACTTTATTACATCGTGTCGTCCTTCTTAGCAGCTTGCCGGGCCTTCCGTCCTTACGTTATCTAAAACTGTGTTTAGCTCCTGTACCTCATCCCACGACTCTTACTGGAGGTAAGAGGGACTCTAGTTGATGCTGAACTAAGCGAACAACTGGAGGAGAACCTGCCCGGCCTGTGGAGCAGCATCACTGACTCCAACAACACCTGGAGGAAGACCGCCTGGCATCTGTGGAGGCACGCCGCCTTCCACCAGCTCGGGCAGATACCGCAGTACCAGGTGAGGCGTCTGCGCTGGACCGCCTGATCTCCTCCTGTGGATGAAATGATCATAAATACCCGACTGTGCAAAGATTGTTTGTGATAGTGAGCACAAGGGGGTGTGTGTGTGTGTGTGTGTGTGTGAGAGAAATGGCTGCTGGTAAAGTAAATGGTAAGCCCACGGTTTTTTCAGGACACCTAAAACTGCTGAAATGTCCTTTAAACTTTGTACTACTAATCGAACAACCACCAACATTCAGTTTAAAAGTGACCACAAGAAAAATGTTTGATGGAGTCGTATTGATGACTAAAATAATCATTAACTGTCATCATGTTTGTCTAGTTATTGTTCTCAGAATGGCTGGCCAATGAGCTCAGAGTACAGAGGAGCGAGGACGCCCTGTCTGACGCTGAACGGTGAGACAGCAAACACACAACAGAAAGGCACTGTGTGTGTGTGTGTGTGTGTGTGCAGGGGTGTCAGGATATGATATTGATCTAGAAGTTTAGCAGCTCTGCAAAAAAATACACCGAATCAGGGTTGTGTCCTTATGCATCTCTGGATGGCTTGAAGTGCTGCTGCTTCCCTGGAAGTTCTCATGTGACCACGTGCAAATCTGCTGTTTCCCTCTGGACCTCAAACTTGTGCAAATTTGAATTTTATTTCCCTGTGCAGTCAGGAGTACCAGCGCTGGGCCTGCTTGGAGCTCTACCTGACTCGTCCAGAGGAGCAGGGAGGCTGTGGAGGAGACATGAAAAACCTCTGCGCTCAGCTGCTTAATGCCATCATGGACCAGCAGTTAAGGTACTAGCAGTGAATGCTAACGTGCAAAATCCTTAAAATACAGTAATGATGCTGCAGGGCAGACAGGTTGCGTTTGAAGGAGGGTGCAGGGGGAGCAGCAAAGTGCTTGTGGTCTTTTGGAGTCATGAAATGTTCAGTTGACGTGAAAAACCAAGCAAAAACGTGTGGACAGCACATATAACGGAGCAGATTTTATTAGTGACACTGTCTGTACGTTCGCACCTGTAGTGCTCGTTTAACTCTGCTTGATATTTGATGTCAGCAGCTGGCAGAGCCCGGAGGCACCACATCACGGAGAGCCAGCAAGAGGAACCTGTTTGCCGGACATCATGTCCAGACTCCAGGTGTGGACACACTTATTGCACCACACTGAAAAGTTTCCATATTCCTGGAAAAACTGACAGGATTTAAAGACACGAGGAAGGTAAAAAAAAAAACGAGGCTCAGCACAAACTGCAGCAGATCAGTGGCGCTGACGGGTCGGCCACAGTCAAACAGCCTAAAGCGCTGCGTTACTGGCAACCTTTACGTCTGCTATGATAGTTTTTATGATTGTTTCTGGAACTTTATCATCTTGGAAAATAGGGTGTCAAATTTTGTCAATAAAAAAGGCACGCAGCTTTGAAGGGAACCGTTCATTTTTTTTTCTTCCTGTTCCGGGCGCTGCTGAATGGTTGTCACAGTTACTGGAGGTAAACTTCTTTAATTTCTTATACAGATAAATGTAAACAACATGGCAACAATTATCTTTGGATAATGGGAAAGATGACCACATTTCACTGAAAACGAGTCCACGCTAACAAGTGAAAATTTACTAAATATAAATTTATTTTTACTTTTAGAATAATGTATTTTAAAATCCAACATGTTTCTCATTTATGTATATGAACATGTTGCATATAAGCCCCGTCTAAAACTTGTCCCCTTTAAGGTCCTCCTGGTGAAATCTTGGAGCTGTGTAACACTTGCATGTTTGTGTGCGTGTGCAGGAGCTCGTCTATGAGATGGAAGTGAGCAGCCCGTCCTGCAGCGGTGGGAGCAGAGCTGACGTGTGCGACTTCCTGTTTGAGGTGTTTCAGAGACGCTCCTCTACAGTGACCTCACAGAGCATCAGCGCCGAGGTCAGCCTGCAGCGCACGCTGCGCACGTGGAACAGGTACAGTTATATGCTGGGAGACATTTCAGGGGCGTGGCCAAAGGGGGGGGACTGGGGTAGTGCTGCCCAACCTCTGAAATTTTACTGCAACACTGGGTGGAAGTTATAGAGGGGGGGTTAGAGGGTGTGGACAGTGTTGTTCTCCTCACTGCATCATTGTAAATATATAATGCTGCCATTCCCCAATTTTTTGCAAATGCAAACTTAAAACAAAGGCTGTGTGAGATCGAGCGAATTCAGCCAGGTCGCTAAAATAATTAATTACACATGCAAAAAAACCCAAACAAACTATATTTAGTTTTTTATTTTTCAAATTTCGTATTGATTTTATGTCTGAATGAAATTGAAGCAGTAATGCTGAACATTTTCCAGCTCCGTGGGATCCCGTTCATCATCGTCGCCCCTGTGAAACCACAAATCCAGAGTGGGAGTTTCTGAGTATTTAGAAAGTCTTACGAGAGATCGTGTATACAGTCAAAGCTCCTACTGTGATACTGGTCTGCTCATGGTTAGTGCAAATCCACTGCAACCTGCGTGTGTGTGTGTGTGTGTGTGTGTGTGTCAGAGTGCTGCTGGCTCTTCCAGCTGTGTTGTTGATTAAAGTAAACACTGAAGGAGGGAGGACAACACTGAGCTGCAACAAGCTACTAGAACACATCAACCAGCATCAGGTGAGCAGCTCATTGAACATCTTAATCTGATTGGATGTTTAGAAAAAGTACTTTTTTTTTAGTGCTCACCTCTTTTCTCACCTGTACTCGATCCCCTCTGTTAGAGGAAGGTGTGTTCTCCAGCCGGCTTGCTGTCCTGCCAGATAACTGCACACTTTTTGAGGGTAAGAATCGGCTCACTGAAATCTAAAGATCTTCCAGCGGGCACCTTGCTACTGAGCTTGTGTCTGTTCACTCTGCTTCCCCTCCAGGGTCTGTTGGGTGCCAGCGTACGCTGTGGACGGCCCGGAGAAGAAGTCAACAAAGCCTGGTCTCAGATCAGCGGGTGCTGTCCTCTTCTGTTGGTCTCCACGGTGGTACGATCTGCTCTCTTGATAACATGAATCCTTCCATTCTGACCCACAGACTTCGGTCTATTTGAGGCCTGAAGAAAGAGTTACACCTGCTACTTCGTTAATATTTAGAAGTTTCTTGAAAACTTTCATCTTTTCAAGTGGTTTAGAAAAAAAAGTGAATTGTGTGTTTGGTGAGAATGAAGCCACAGATATTAACAAAGCAGAAGTAACCCCGGGTTTTCAGCAAGATGAAGGTGGTTCACTTCTTACCTGGTTACATCACCGTGGTAACTTGTGCTGCAGACCTAAATGCTCTGTACAGAATCACCGCCTGCCGGCCAATCGGTACCCTCAGAATATCCCGTGATGGTGGGGGAGGGTCTGTGATGTTGCGTGGAGATGACGGAATCACCGTGGCATCTCTGTTGTGTGTCTGTGTGCAGCACTGGTGGCGGCGTCTGCGTCCGGTCCTGTTGTCGCTGTGGCGTCGTCTGTGTGATGAAGAGTCTCTGCCGGAGCAGCTGCAGCTCCTCACAGGCTGTCAGCACTGGGCCTGCAGGTAACCACTGTCAGCATACCTGTTCGCACCTGAGGGCACAAAATATTTTCAAATTTTGGACTCTTTTATTTATTACCAGAAATGACGAGCTCAAAAGGACTCCCCTTCCTGCCTCCAGTTACGGTTCTCAAAGGTTTTTGATGTACCTCGATGAACCCTGCAGAAACCCCGCGTTAACTTTTTAAACATTTCATCTGCTCTGCAGTTTGGAGAAAGGCCAGCTGCTGCAGACGCCTCCAGCTGCAGCTCTGCTGCTGGCGGCCAGCCTACACCGCGCCTGGCGGCGCTGTGAGGGAAACGAGCAGCGCTTCAGAGTTGCGCTGAACTTCCTGCAACCAGACAGAGACTCTAAATGCAGACAGGTGAGAGCATAAATCCAGTTTTACATACTGTTAATTTCCACTTTAGAAAAAAAAAAAAATTCCACTGAGGGCAGCCAATCAGAAGAAAGGTGGCCTTCAAGTGAGATGAGCTAAAATGATTATTTGGATAACAATCCAAACCCTTTGGTGCCTTTTTCAAACTTTCCATCTTATCTCTGCTTCCAGGTGCTCGTTTTCCTCCTTTTCCTGTGTGTTAACGACTACCTGACAGCACTCCTGTATCCTCAGGTAACTGACCACCTAAAAAAAAAAGCCTGAGGAGAAATTGATCTTCTCAACTCACGTGTCTACTATTTCTTTATTCCACGAGTCCTGCACAGAACCAGTCCAACAACACAGTGACTACAAAGGAACCCTGACTATAAAGACTATAAAGCTTATATGAATATCAGCGATTTAAATCTCATATTTACCTATTTTCCTAAAATTTATAGGCTGCCATCATTGTTTAATTAGCACCGCAGTGCAGCTTTAAATGTCTAGTATGTAACGATTACAGCAAGGGAAGTTTGAATAAGAAACAATGAGTGGAAAATAATGCAAAATAAAATGAGGAGTTTAAGATTGAAGAACAAAAGGTGCAGTGTTTTTTCTGTGTGTGTGTTGTCTAACGTGTGTGGTTGTTTCTGTAGGAGAGGAGCTACGAAGGAGCCAGCAGTTTCTGCACGGAGCTCCTAGCTGTGTTGGTGGACTCCTCTGATTGGCTGTTCATCTTTAAATCGAGCGGTACGGTGAACATCAGTTCAGCTCCGACTCGCTCCTCAAGCTCATCATTTGATGTGCTGCATTTTTTTCCCATTCAAATCTAGAACAGAGCATTTATCAGTCGGTTGCCATGGTGACGTCAGACGACTTCACAAAATTAATGCCGTGGGCTTTCTGCAGGTGAGTGTTTGGGGTCCCTTAGTGGAGGCGGGGCTTAGCACACAGCGAAGCAAATGTAATGCTGCTCTGCACCATCATCTTAGTAATGACAACAGGCCCCACCCACACACCATCATCAACGTTACCTTTTATCATATTTGATTGGTGCTAGAGCCTATCCCAGCTGACATAAGGCGAGAGGCAGGGTGCACCCTGTACAGGTCACCAGCCTGTCGCAGGGCCAACACAGAGAGACAGACAACCATTCACAACCATTCATGGGCAATTTAGAGTGACCAATTAACCTAACCCCAGAAACTGCATGTCTTTGGGAGGAAGCTCCACCCACCGAGAGGTCCGGGCCAAGGTGGAATCGAACCCAGACCTTCTAGATGTTGTTCTAGCTGTGAGGCAGCAGTGCTGCCCTACTCACTTAACTTATTGAATAATTTCCACTTATTACAGACCTCACACTCAAACTTCCTGCTTCTCAAGCAGCCCGCCACTTCCTGTTTTTGCTCTTGTACCTTCTAAACTCCTTTGTGTTTGTGGCTGTTTAGTTTGCTGCTCCTGCAAAGCGCCGAGCTTCTACAGCGAGCGGTGCGTTGTTCGGGGTTCCTCCACACTGCCATCGTCTGCTACCTGAGTGTACTGCAGCTCTTCCTGGAAGGACACACACCGACGCCTTCTACCGAATCCTCTAAGGCGCAGCTGGTAGTTTGTGCTGTTTTCCGTCTGTTTGCATGGCACCATTTCACACCACGCAGAACTCTGGAATCACATACATCGACTCTTTTCGCCAGGCGGAGCCTTCCCGCGTCCTGAGCCGCACCAAGCAGTTTCTCCTGAGAGCCGTCTCGCAAACGTCTCCGAGTGCACTCTCTGCGGGGCAGCTCAGACAGGTGAGCAGAAGCTACAACGGCATGCGTGTCACCCGCTGCCCCTTTCACACCTCTCCCACTCACCTTCATCCCTCCTTCTTGTCCAGCTGGAGTCCCAGTGTGCAGAACTGGACCCAGAGCTGGCCGCAGCTCTCTCTGTGCAGCTCGAGCCTCCCAGCCTCAGCCCGGAGATGGACTTCCTCTGATCTGCCGAGTTCTCTCTACACTAATGTTTCAGAAACGTGTTGCAACACTTCACTGTTCAGACTCAGCTTTGTACAAAGAAAACCTGTTTTATTTACACATCTGTTTGTACACATTACACACTTTCTTACACACATGTACAGCTGAAGCCCTTTCACTGCTGCAATTCAAAAGAACACTTTGTAATAACTTAATAAAAGCAGTGAGCTAATGGGAAAACATGGCTGAATGTTCCTGGAACTCACTGTGCAGCACATCCCGGTGCTTTACATGGATTAGGCAAAGAGAAGGTTGCAGCATTCTAGCTGCGTTGATGCAGGTTAAACAGTCAGTAATGTGAATGTGAACATCAGCTATTAATCAAAGTTTAGATTAACAACACGACGGTCTTAAGAGCTTTTAATCATGAAGTCTACAAAATCAGCTTTTGTATGTCAGAGCAACAGTCTTAAATATTTGATACACTTTAATGTAAATTTAAATTTTAGCTCATATTCCAACATTACTGTCAGAAAGCCAACTTCAGTAACAACTATCATGTCTGAGCTCTTATCTTCAGTTTCCCCTCGAACCATTTCCTTGTTGTCTGCTCGGCAGCATTATTTCATTATTTGTTTGTATTTTGTCGATCAAACGGCAGTGCTTTGAGCTCTCAGGGCCACCGTACTGTATCGCTGACGGCGTAAACTCTGCAGCAGAGGCACCACAAGTGGTTGTTGTCTTTTCAAGTTATAATCCTCAGATTTCACAGAATCACAATCACACCAGTTTTTTAATATGATATGTGGTGAGCCACACTCTCTATGCTCAGCCTTCCTGCTCTAACTCACTGCTATATCAGCCTCACATTTCCTACTACTGCTGCTATTTCACAATAAAAGCACTTGTGAAACACATGGTTTTATTGTGAAACACTTACAGGATGCAATTTGTTTGTCACAAAGGTTAAAAAGATGAGTTATTTTGTTGTGGCTTCTCAGACAATGCCAGTTTATGAATTGTTACATTATTTGCACAATGTAACAAAAATACTGTATGACACTGAACTCTTACCTAATGTCTTTTCTGCTGTGGTTTCACCAAATCAGCTGAAAATCTTGAGGGTTACAACTACACAACACAGGAAAAACATTTGTTTCTGCTGCAAGCTGGAAGAAACTGTGAATCCAGAACACCAGTGGTGGTTCTTAAGAAGGCCATCTTCGGCTCATACTGCGGTTAAAAAAAAAGAGAGCCACCTGCTCGAGCATCAGGTTGCACTGCAGCATTCGTCAGTGTGAGGGTATATCTGACGGAAGCTTAACCGCTGATGCTAAAATCAAACATCGTGCTACGTTGGTGTTTTGAGCCTGTGCCACAGTTTAAGTACCTCTGCAGCAGCCCTGCATCGAGGCTTCCTTCTGTCACCTGTCCTGTTCTTGCTGCACCACCTCCCCGGTGAGCGTGATGGTGTGCAGGTCCGAGTACGTCTGCTGCTGCTGCCCGCTGCCCCTCTGAGCCTCGGCCTGAGTCAGCGGGTGCACCATGGACATGTGCACGTTCAGGTTGTGGGCCTTTTCGAAACGCTTCCTGCACATCAGGCACTCGAACTCCAGGTCAGCCTCTGCTTTGTGTTTGGTCATGTGGTATTTTAGCGATGCTCGCTGGCGACACTGGAAGCCGCACACCTCACATCTGACAGGAAAAAACAAAATAAAGCATTCAGAATGTCTCCTGTAAAATTAGAAGCTAGTGAGCTACAGAAGTGCTAAAGGACTCACTGTAGCGGCTTGGCTCCTGAATGCCTCATCTGGTGAACTGACAGGTGTTTCCTCTGTTTGAAGGTTTGACCGCACTGGTCACAAATGTAATTCCTCTCCTCTGGAAGCACACAGACATGATGAACAGGAATACCCAGTGAGGTGCACATCTGCACTTTCACATATATAATCATAAATGTGTAAAACAATAAATGGTTACTACATGTGTTACACTTGTCCGAGGAAAGTGTTGATTCATAGGTGAGCCCTGCACCTGCATTCACTCAGTCGGTAAGCATCGAGGATCTCACCTGTGTGGATGAGCTTGACGTGTCGCTGCAGGTAGCGGTCAATCATGAAAACCTTGTTGCAGCCGGGATGAGGGCAGGGCCGCTCCCTCACTTCCTCGTGATGCTCCTTGATGTGCTTCTAAAAAGCCACCCAACAAGAAGAGAAGCAGTCATCTATAAGTCATCTATACAGAAGGCAGGTTCACTGCTGCGCTCTCATTCATTTTAACTGCTTTACATTCGAGGAGAATTCATTTGAAATGAAGGTACATTTCTTCATAAAGAGCGCTTTCAGTTAAATATGTTCTTTTTTCCTGACAGAATGATAATCTCTGAGATTATTACCATTCTGTGACGGTAAATCTCAGTGTAACACCAGATAAGGGGCTCTTATTTATATAGTGCTAGTTCAGAACTGTCTGATAGAACTAGGTTTAGGGAGGGGCAACCACCTGCTGCGACCAGCTCACCTGTCATGAGAAATAAAGACTGGGGAAACAGATTTACGCTGTTGTCCTATGACCGCCACCATAAAAGGCGTGTGTTACCTGTGCTGTTGTTTCACCTTGCACTGCCTGCTGCAGACTTCAGTTAGTCTGGCTGCTACCGTTTAACATTTAAAGTGATCCAGAAACTTTACAGCATTTACAGAAAGGCAGGCCGGGTGTTTATTCAGACAGGAGTTCAGCACTGGTGCTGCACAACTGAAACTGGCTTCACAAAACAGTGAACTCTGACCTTCAGCCCATCAGGGGCTCTGTAGACAGCCGTGCAGCCCTGATATGGACACTTGTAGATGTTGGGAAGCTCCTCTCTGAAAAAGAAACACACTGATTGTTAATTCACTTTTTTTTTTTATGCTAAGAAAGTGACAAAAATATTAACTGAAGCAAAGAATGAACTGCACCCAAGAGAAAACTGCACATATGATGATGGAGGTCGTGTATTTAACGTGGACCTGCTCAGCTGTTCCTTATTTAGTGTCATACTGTCACAAAGGTGGATGTTCCTGATAAATCTCCAGAGCTTTAAATGATGAAATGTGCATGCATGTGCACATAATCCATGTGAGCCAAAGTCTCAGGCTGCAGACTGCTGTAAAGTCTTCTGCAGTTTTTTCTACTCGTGGTCTGATGATGTCACAGAGACCAGATATCCCTAATGTTGTCATCTCGCACAGAAGCCCAACACCTGCAGCTCAAACCTTTGGTTTGTGAGGAGGCGCTCAAAGAGGGGGTGGCTTTAAAGGCAGAGGAGCTAAAATGTTAATCTAGTCCATGGATAAACTATGGAGCTGGTAATGATCTTAATGGAACCCCTATAAAGAAACGCACGAGTCCAGCTGCATCACACACCCTTTAGGTTTGAACTTGTTCTTCCAGCCTGGTTTGGGTCCAGGTTTCTTTCTGATTTTGGGCTCCTCCTGGGCCTTCGCGCTTCGTCTTCTTTTGTTTGGGGCGTTCACCCTGTGGCCTCTGGAAGAAGAGGGGCAGATCAATTCAGTGAGACATGAACATGTTGCATAACTGTAATGATTGTGGTCGTCCCGCCCCTGCCTCCAAAGAACCAATCAACAGCCCGAGCAGGAAACATATGACCCACTTGTGTTGTTGCCCTGATGTATGTGCACAGCTGAGGTTTAACCCAGTTTCAGGTGTGTGGTGCAGACAGATTTCTCGTGTTTATTGCAGTAAAGTGTACTTCAGCGTGTCTCTGACATGAATTAAGATGAGGTGGGTTTATAGATGTGGATTGTGACTGGTGTTTCTTTACAGGTTGCTTTTATGTCCCGGTGACCTCTGAAATCTAAATAAGTGCCTGCACAGCTGCTGACGGGCAGGACTTGAGATTACACTAATTAAATGTACATCAGGTGTTATTGTGATACAGTCACACACTACGATAAAAGCCCCAAAGACTGTTGATGACAGTGAGATAAAGCAGGGCCCTTGTTTTCTACATGAACCCACCTCTTCTCCGAGTACGGCTCAAACTCCTCCTCGTCTGACGGGCCTCCTTTTCTACCCTCCTCAAACTCATCCTCAGAGGCGACCCTGGACACAAACACAGAGTTACTGTATATTTAATAATTTAATACAGGTGCTGTGGGCTTCTATCAGTCGCTCTAGTCTCCAGCAATCATGACAGGCGTGACCAACCTGTCAGAAAGATCACTGTCAGCGGTCCGGTCCTCCAGCTGAGCCGCAGCGGGAGACGAGGCCTCCTTATGACCTGTGAAATCTGAGGAGAAAGGAGGAGAAAGGTTAAGATGATGATGACTTCTTAACATCTGTCTCAGCATCTGCAGGAAAAAAAACCCAAAGTATTAACTGTAGTTTTTTTTCGGTCGTTTTTAAGATTCGGTTCTTGTAATTTTTTTCTCTTTTAGTTCCAGGGAAGCAAAGATGTTCCTCATAAAAATAAGTGACCTGTTTCTCAGCTCAGAGAGCTCTCAGCCTCTGATACGGCTCAGTGGCACCTTATTTGCTGACATCACGGCTAATATTGATCTGATGTATCTGCATTTCTAAAAGACTATGAGCACCTGTGTTAACATCAGTCTAGCCAAATATTCATGCATGTTGCACACTAAGCAAAGATCCAGGAGTGCCTTCTTTGACCTGCACATTATTCTCAGTATTGTCTAAATTAGAAGCATCCTGTCTCAGAGGGATGTTGAAAAACTAGTTCATGCACTTGCAGGCTGCACTACTGTAAATTCTTATTATCAGGTTGTTCTAAAAGCTTCCTAAAAAGGCTCGAGTTGATCCACAACTGCTGCTGTGAAGTGGAGCTGTATAAGAGGGCTGATACACCCACAGTCGCACTGCGGGTCTGTAAACATTCCCACCTTCGTTGCTGCCCGTCCACTCATCAAGCGCTGAGCTCTGCGTCTGAGCCGTAGCTGCAGGTGGACTGCGCTGAACCACGGTGCTAATACTTCTCAATGAGGTCATTCCGTCCCTGCCGGATTGCTCCTCTTCGTCTTCCTCGCCCTCCTGCTCTTGTTCCTCCTCCTCTGACATCACTCCATCGCCACTGCCGCTCCCTAACGCTCTGCTGCTTAAGCTCACCTTGTGGCCTTGGTTGGAGGTGGTGGTGTTGGTGGTGCAGTGAGTGTCCATGATGTATCTGTGACCGTCGACGCAGCCCCAAACAGCCTTAACGGAGCCCCAGCACTGGCCCTCCAGCACCTCCTTCAGGTCGGGGCAGGAGCGGCAGGCCTCTCCGTGGTGATGAGCCCAGGACACCAGACTGTGGAGGCACTTCGTGTCTGAGGTAAAGGATGGAGGAGCTGAAAGAAAACAGAGAAGCCTGTCAGCACAGCTCGACTTATGTAACTTTGTAAGATGGGATAAGGAAGAAATGTTTTATTTACTCGATGAGCCGTGGTTCACTGAGGACTCCGGACTCCTTGCATTCTTCCTGAAACAGACACAAACACTTCTTCATGTTTTCCTGCTGCAAAAACACTTTACAGTCACATTCAGGCACGTTCTTTTATTTTCTGACTCACTGATTTTTTAGCTTCTCCTTCCCCACAGGCGGGAGGTTGACTCTCTGCAGAAACCGGATCAGGATGCTTTGGCACTTGTAAAACTTTGCATGGCATTTCTTGCAGATAAATTCCGACAGTCCGGGGTCCCGGTCCACCGGGACCCCCACCAGCCTTTGGAAGTCTGTGTGGAACAGAAGGGGTGACCGGGCCACGGAGTCTGACTCCTCGTCTACAATACTGAGGGAATCCCGAGGCCACTTGTTGAAGGCGTGCCGCAGGCTGCGAGGGGAAAACTTCCCGTGGCAGAGCCGACAGACGGCAGCAGAGCGTCTACCTGCGGAGAGACGGATCACACCTTGAGATCGTGTAGCTCATCTTTACTTCACCTTCTCAGGTCCCTCCAGTCTTGGCAAAAAGCTCAGCTCACACTATTGCTGAGGGCTTGGACTAAAAAGTCTGTAGAAAACAAACATACCTGCATATTTCTGTGTGTGTTAATTATTAAAAAATCCATAAAATCCAAATTACAATTAACTGTATAGTCTCCTTTTTATTACTTTTACACAGCAAGAAAAGGTTCATGAACTTTTGGGATTTTCCTGCTTGAATATGATATAAAACATCAGGAGAACTCAATTATGCAAATAAAATGAAAAGATTAGAATTGGTCATTTTTTTGAAAAATAAAAAAAAAATAAAGAAAACTCCTTCCTGTCATGAACTCCTCACTTCTCTGTCCATTCCTCAGTAGAACAGCTTGCTCTTTGATGGCAGAGCACTGTGGAGGGTAACAGTGCTCCTGAATTTATTCCTGCTCTGGCCCGGCAGAGTCCAAACACTTTCACTATAACGAAGCACCAGATTTTTTTTCACCTACAAATTTACACCTTGTCCCTAGGCTTTGCATACTTTCCCCCTGCACAGGTATCTACTCTTGGATTAATTTCCTATAATAATAAATATCAATAAAGCACCAAATGTATTTTTCACCCAAAGTCAGCTGGGATAGGCTCCAGCCCCTTGGACCACCCTGAAATGTGAAGTGATTAAGAAAATAGTTTGTGCCAAACATCTGACTAGAGCTCCTTAATAATTTTTGTATAAATCTCATGATAAGACCCAAACAGTGAATCAGATCTGTGTTTAAAAGGGCTGCAGCGAGCCACTCACCTGAAGATCTGGACTTGTTCTCTGTTCGTTTCTGGGCGTCTTCAGCGGTCGTCACCTTGAAGTCTGCATTAGCAGTCTTTTCTGTTGCAGCGTTATCCAGGTACAAACTGTCTGCAGTTACAGCGGCAGTCTTCCGAGGCCGTCCTCTGTTTCCAGGTGACCTCTTCTCCTCAGCGACATCCACGGTCATCGGCGTCCTGCTGATCTGTTGCGGAGTCTCGGATGACCTTGTATGTCTGCTTTTCTTCTTCATCATTTATTGTTATTTGGACCGTCAGCAGCTGATCCTGTGAATGCTGCCTGTGCCAGCGTAACAAACAACAGCATGAGATTAGTGACCCTCTTAAAGACCAGTCCTATGTATGTAATGGCCCAAGAGAACATTCTCTGTATCTGCTTTTTAGTGGAAATATGTGTCAGTGCAGCCGCCATGTTATTCAAGGTGAACAGGGCCTCCTAATGCATCTCTTTATGGAAGCAGAGGTCTATACACAGAAATCATCATAACTCTTTAACCGTAGTTCAAGGGGTTTGGTTTGTTATGCTAGAACTGCAATATGTACTAGATACAGAATAATTAAAATCAGGTTTTCATACCTAAGTGTAAAATGTAAAAACTGATGAGATTACTCTCATCACTCACTCTCACTTAAAATTAGTGACAGAAAAATCACTTGGTCTCTTCTCCTCCTCCACTTCATCTATCGGCACCGACAATTAAAATGAGTCCATGTTGTAGTGGATTACCCATGAATTACTTTACTCTCATCACAATGTGAACAATGCTGCGCGCTTCTGTAGCTATAGTTCAGGTACTGAGGTAACTTAGGTAAGATTGGTGCAGGGACAGAAATTTAACAATCAGATAATTGAAACATAATAACATAATTAACAAAATAGCACAGACTGACACATAACTGTTCTACACGTCTGAGATAAACACATCCATAAAACAACTTCTCACCTGAGGATCATTGTTAGTTTTGGTATTTCATTCAAGCATCAAAAAGACTGAGTAAGATTACGGCAGCTGTGATGCATCTCACAAGCCTAGATCTCCATGCATATACAACCACCCGCCACTTTATTAGGTACACCTTGATAGTAGCTGGTTGGACCTCCTTTTACCTTTACAGCTGCCTCAGTCCTTCATGGCATAGATTCAACAAGGTGCTGGAAACATTCCTCAGAGATTTTGGTTCATACTGACATGACATCATCACACAGTTTTGTTGGCTGCACATCCAACGGATTGAGATCTGGTGACTGTGGAGGCCATGTGGATACAATGAACTCACTGTCATGTTCAAGAAACCAGTTTGAGATGATTTGTGCTTCATGACATGGTCAGCATCAATACTCAGGTAAGCTGTGGTGTTTAAACATTGCTCAGCTGGTACTCTGGGGCCCCAAGTCTGTCAAAAAAAATATCCCCCACAACATTACATCATCACCACCACCAGCAGCCTGACCCATTGATAAGTTTTTCCAATCTTCTGTGGTCCAGTTTTGGTGAGCCTGTGCAAACTGTAGACTTAGTTTCCTGTTCTTAGCTGACAGGAGTGACGCCTGGTGTTGTTGTCTGCTGCTGTAGACCATCTGCTTCAAGGGTCAACGTGCTGGGTGTTCAAGAGATGCTCTCCCGTATACCTCGGCTGTAACGAGTGGTTATCCTCCTCTGACATCAACAAGGCATTTTCTCCCAGAGAACTGCTGCTCACTGGACATTTTCTCTTTTTCAGACCATTCTCTGTAAACTCTAGGGATGGTTGTGTGGGAAAATCCCAGCAGATCAGCAATTTCTGGGATACTCAGACCAGCCTGTTTGGCGCAAACAACCATGCCACGCTCAAAGTCACTTCAATCATCTTTCTTCCTCATTCTGATGCTCGGTTTGAACTTCAGCCGGTCAGCTTGACCATGTCTGCATGCCTAAATGAACTGGGCTGCTGCCATGTGATTGCCTGTTAATGAGCAGTTGTACCTAATGAAGTGGTCGGTGAGTGAATATTTTTTTATTGCACCAAAAATGAATCCGCAACTATTTTCATATTCAGTGAATTTCTGACATCTCTTTGAAAAGCCTGGAAGGTTTTCCTGTTATAATAAACCTGTGTAATAAAAAAAATGCCTTATTTGATATGATTTTAAACCTTCACTGCAGTTTAAAGAAAATAATCAGTCCACTTATTCGTTTTCTGGGACAGATTTATTCATTTAGCACTAATGACACTGGAACTCCACACATGGATAATTTCACCGAAATAAACAGCGAGGGATGCAGCGAAGAGCCTCGACGAGCTGCGTGCTAATCAAGGCGCAGCAGCTTTAATTTAACCTTCCGAAAACAGAGCCTGAAAATATTCTGGGACATTTTTTACATTCCGATAGATTTCTGTTTACCTGCTGGTTGAGCTAGCTGTCGTTAGCTGCTAGCATGAGTGAGCCTGCTGCGTGTGCTAGCTGGCGTGCTAAAATGAAACGTAATGAGTGCTGTCCTCATGGAGGACCTACCGTGACCGTGCACAGATCCTAGCACCTGGAAAACATGCTGTTCCTAACATATAAGACGGTTTTCATCAGCCTGGAAAACAAACTCTGTGCTTTGCGGCTGCCTCCAGATGTAAACATCAGAACCCGGAAGCGCTACCGGAACAAGGCACAGAGAGGCGATACAAGAGAGCGCCCCCTGCCGTCCACAGTGAAGAGTCCGGGGGCAGAATTCCTCACTATCTTCAGTTTGTCCCAAAAGTTTAAAGGTCATTCCAGAGTTGGAAGACTTTTTACGTCCCAGCCATCGAATCTCAGATAATCCATGTACAAAATATTAAAGCATGCAGTTGTTGAGTAAATTGTACTCATCGTGAGACCAAATCTAAATAAACTGGGAGAAAATATAGACTGAAAATATTTTTAAAATACAAAATGTGTCTGGAGTACCCCCTAAAACGCATTTTTTTCTCTTCTCCCACCCCCTTGATGACCATATAATCAGAAGTAATGTAACTATTCAACCCTGTGACTTTACACAACCCTGTTACTCTGATTTCAACCTGTTAATGTATAATTTTTATCAAAATAATCATAAATTAATTTTTCAGCTCACCAGGTTTGACCTATTGTCCTTTAAAGAGCTCAAGTAATTATGTGCATAATGTGTCAGAGCAGATATTTAAAAATAAAAACTGAAATAAGTAAAGTGAAGCGTGCCAATATTGAGAAATTGTGAAAGTCAGATATCAAAAGTTACTTAATTTAATTTAAATCATTTCATATGTGAAATCCAGCGGTTATTTGGGTAGAATGTTACTTTCTGGATCTAAGGATGAAGGAATTATAGTTAAAAATAAATTACTTCTTTCAGGTACCTGAATGTTGATAGGCTTCACCAAATATAGAAAATAATACGTGTAGGTTTCCACACCGTGGAGCTCGGCTCGACGCTCTCAATAATTCCCTCGTTGTCATCCATATCCATAAAAGAAGAAATCCACAGGACCACTTGTAAACATTTAAAAACGTTTACTTAAATTTAAAACACAAAAATGGTGGTACAGAACATTCGCAAACTGTGTGTTAATCATCCATCATATCCAAAAGAGTAAAACGAGAGAGAGGTCAAAAAACCGTGTGGCTCCCCCTCACTAATGAAACTGACCTCATGGGCCTCAATTAAAGCTGCAGTAATAAAAACCCCATCAAACTCTTACATGCTCAAATACATTAGAAATACCACATAAATTACATTTTTATCCACCTTAAACAATTCAAATGCGCTTTAAGAGATCAACTTATTAAAACAACGCACAAATAATCGAATATACCTTTAAATAAGCCTCTTAATCCCTCCTAATTCACTTATACTACTGTGAACTTAAACTGTCCTTTAAAACATAATTATTTATTGGTAACCCTTTTTAACTAAATATCACAGAACTGCATTTAGGCTCCTACAATACATATAATAAAAATGATGCTTTCGATGCCTGAGCCGAGCCAATCAAGCTTTTCATAGTTTATAACATATTATTGATGAGTACATAACAGAAAATCCTGAAGCCCAAACGTCCTCTGATTCAGGAATGAGCCTAAAACACATTTCCAGAAACTCTTTTTCTCTGAACTCTGAACTGAAGCCTTCATCGAAATGAAACACGAGCTTCACAATTTCACAGTTGTGCGCATAGTTTCTGTTTCTCTTTATAAAACGGGGACAAACTGTAATTTGCTAAATTTAGTCCACTTAAGTGGATATGACTCGAGTGTGAAAATTATTCTAGGGGCGGCTTTTTTTTTTTAGCTCGTTGTAAAACGTCACTAAATATCATCTAAACACATGAAAATACATAATCTATATAAAAATTATTGTATTTAAATGAGGTAAGAAGTTATCTTCATAATGACAGTTTTGCATGACTTTATTTTGATTTCTTTAAGTCCGTTGCAGGTTTTTACACTTCCTTTTTAACCACTATTTATAATGTAACCAAATAAGCTGATGAGCTATATTCATTGTGCTGCTGTGCGCTCTAAAACTGACAAAACGTCACAGCTGCACCAGAAACAGTTTTATCTGAACCACAACAGATTCCACACATGACCGCTGGAGATAATACCACCGCTGAGCCTTCATCGCAGACTACAGCAACACAAATAAATGAATAATAAAATCACTTTCTCTACAAAACTCTACAAATTCTCACTCATTGAAACGCGCGCGGCGAGTCGCGTGCGATGCACAATGCTGACGAGCAGAAGTTCAACCATGACCGCTGTCATTTCAGGAACACGACACCTCAAAATTGTTCACACCTATTACTAATGAAGTGAGCTGGAGGTTGGAAACTGTCAGAGCGGGCAGAGGAGGAAGATGAGGAGGAAGATGAGGAGGAGTGAGCTCCACCACAATAGATTCTGATGATATTGGAGTTTTTCACATGATGCAACATCGCAAATGAAAGGAGGCAGAAGACCCTAATTTAAACTATGAGAGTAATCCATATAATTCATCATTTACCATAAATTGTACTTGATTCATGCTTCTTTAAACCGTGTAGAGCGAGAAAATGTAACACTGTGCATTTTCATATTAAATTATCCGAGACATTCAGCGCATATAAGCTGTAAACGAGGGAAGGAGGACAAAACAGATCCTCCGATCTGAATTTTTACTGTATACTCATGTTTGGATACATCGCTTTGTGTTTTGTCATTTTTGTGGAACTGCAAGAGAACCGCACAGTTTGTAAGACGTGTGTTACAAACTGTCCAGCTTTCAGTTTCTTCGGTACGGTGAAGCGATGAAGGCTCAGCTGAGATCGTGGTGGAAAAAATAAGTTGAGCTCTGAAATCAAATATTTATTGAGAGAAATTTTTGCAAAGGGATCAATGCAGCCTTCACACCAGCACTGACCAAAGAACACGATAACAGCTCCTTTATACTCATGTGTGGATACAGTCTTGTTCTGGGGGGAGCTCCAGGTCCCACCACCACGCAGCATCAGCATGAAAATAACCTCAGACATGGATTTTAGCTGTTTTCTCACCTTCGCACACTCAGTCTTTGTGCAAGAAAATTACAATTACATACCCACGAGGCACACAGAGGTTATTAGAGTCAAAACAAAGTGTGAATGTGGTTGTGTGTTGGGTGGTGGTCGGAGGGGCCGTAGGCGCGGATTGGCTGCCACGCTTCCGTCAGA
>JAVDPK010000102.1:8009-20757 GCA_034780415.1 Cichlasoma orientale
GCATGACATTCATTGCAAACGGTGAGACATGTAGGAATACAGAAGATATTGTAAAATACAGAGAATATACCCAACAAAAAGCCTGTGGTACGTAGCCCATTAGGATAGACTGCTCATATATTTAAGATTGAAGCATTAATTAATGGTAGGGTTTCTTTCAGCAGTCTTGTAGGAATGGGGTCTAATAGACACACTGATGGTTTAAAGAAAGTAATATACATGTACAAATGTTAAATGATTATTTACAGTTTGAAAGACCCAGGACACGCTGGAGAGATTATATCGCTCAGCTGGCCTGGGAACGCCTTCATAGATTCAACTAAAAAAATGTCAATAAATGATGTGTTTTTGTGACAGGCTTCTAGTAACAACGAGCCTAATGATACAATTTAAAATAGTTTTTTTTTTTGCTATATTGTCTGCTATGTGCAGACACAACACTGATTCATCTGTTGAGTTAGGAGATTTTTTATGCTTGAATGATTCATAGGTCAGAGTCCAGAGGCTTATCAAACAAACATTCTTGTGAACATGGTCAGGTACAAGGACTGGGCTGAAAAGTGACAAAGCTATACAGCACATTCAAATTAACATTTACTTTCTATGGTGACAACCAAAATTGGGGTGGTTAGCCAGCTAGCTGTAACTTAGCCACATACCATGACAATGGTAGCTTCAGGTTTGTTGCCATTACTGATACAAAGTTATAGGCGCTGCTCTCATATTTGCTGTACGTTAGACATGGCATACAGACCATACTATACAGCAACATGCTCATACATGGAGTATAAACATGAGCTGCAATTCAGCTAAGAGCCCTGGGTCTCATTGATAACAGTTTCTTGAGTATTTTTTCCGATTTTTTTAAATTTATTTTTAGTTTTTGATGTATATTATTTAAATCTGTATTCTTTGGTCTCTGCAATGTTTTCATTTAATGCACCGACTCTTTTTTTTTTAAACCATTATTTTACCAGGTAAAAGGTTTGATAACCAGTTCACATTTACAAACATGACGTTATGCATTTTATTCAGCTTTATGATAACCTTTTGTCCTTGTAATTCATTTTATATGTACATTTTTAATCCATCCATCCATCCGTCCATTCTCTTCTGTTTTTCCTGTTCAGGGTGGGGCTGGATTTAATGTCACGGCGAGAGACAGGATACACCCTGCACAGGTCTCTAATTTCATTTAGTCTCTCATTATCTTTAGAAACCTGCATGAAAGGTGATTAAAGTTTGACGGCAACATAAACACTTGCAATATACTGTGTACATATTATCAGAGCCAAAAGTTCATTCCTTCATGAAGGAAACGCTTAATTACTTTTTGGAAGACACTTTTTTTTTTAAAGTAATTACAAACATTTCCCAACCACAAACTCAGACCAAAATGTGGTTCTCATTGTCAGAATCCTGGAAGATATACACTATTATTATCTTTCTATGATACTGCTCCAGATCGTTTTAGAGATAATCTCACATATGAAGTGTCATAGTGGGAACTTGCAGAGAATGTCCCCAAATATTTGATCAAAGGCAAATCACGAGGGGAAAAATGATCTTTTATTCATGTAGAACAGCTTTGATGTCAGGAACGATGTGCCTTGCAGCAAAATATGAGCACATGAACATGAAATACCTTTTGCTTTCTCTGAGAGTTTCCTCAGGTCGGCTGTAGTAGAAAAAAATCATCCTGTCTGCAGAAACACATGAACAGTTAACATGTTGAAAGGGACAAATCAGCAAATTTACTTAAATCTCAGTAAATTAAAAGAATAAATGTGATAAATATTTTAGAAAGCATTAAAGGCACGAGCTGTTGTTCACCATTTTTCCATTTACTTGTTTTTTTAAATATACATATTTCATATTTCTTCTCACCACATCCAATGATACTAATGCCTTTCCTTCATTGCTCCTATTATGCAGCCAGTTCAAAATGTGCATGCTGAAACATAGCCAACTATAAGCTCTGTACCTTCCAAAAATATATATTCTTTAAAATAATAATTAATTAATTCCAGGTCCATATGCTCCTTCAGACAACAAACACACACACACACACACACACACACACCCTGCGGCACTGCTGAGTGTTAAAAACGGTCCAAATTCTTTCAGCTCCATTAAAATGATCAGTGTTACTGTTCCCCCCAAGATTAACATCCTGACATTATGAAAAAGGATGATAAAATATGTTCTGAGGTGGGCTAATTGGCATATAATGATGGGCTACTTGGTGGATAGCTACAGTGGTATGGTTACATGAACACAGGGAAGATGGAGTTCGGGAGTTCAATTGTTCTCAAATAAAGTTCATGTCGAAGGTCCTCGATTGGCAGAGACAAACGGCATGATTATGGCAAAATGCCGAAAACAGACCAAACTTGAGCCAAGGGAACATTTGAGATCCATCTACAACACAAGGTTAACATTAATAAGTAGATAATTGGTTTGGATTGCTTGCTGTGAAAAAGTCCTGATCCTAAGCTTAAGTCCACAGTGAGAGGGATTTATTTTGCAGCATTCAAGTATTGTGGGCCCACGGGCTGTAGTTAAAAGCTGAGCTTGAAGTTGTGCTCCACATTAATAAAGCTGATAAAAAGCTGAAAAAAGAGAAAATCAATCCTCAATGAACTGTTGCCTGCTTTAAATAGGACAGGAGCTAAGTGAACAAATATAAATGATGTGGCTCCTTCAATCAATTGGGTGAAACCCAATTCAGGCATAAAGACGTGTTTCAAGAAGAAAGTGAAGGTGGAAGGGCACAGGGACATCAGCTGGACCTCACAGAGGCTGTGATTGATTGGCAGGTGAGCCGTTGGTAGATGAAGTAGATGAGAGAATAGTGAACCTGAAGCCCAGGGTTAATCTAAAAGTCAAAAGGCAGAGAAGATCAAAATGCTTAGCCATGCAAACGAGATGGAACAGTTCGGGTTGGCTGAAAAGTCTGTTGAGGATTGTAAGGAAGGAATAAAGTAATACCAATAAATAAAGGGGCAAATAAATGGTAAAAAACAGGCTAGAAGGCAGTGTAGTAATGACATTGCACTTGCAGTGTGTATTACTCACATCTTTGTTATTTATCCAGTAGTCTTTGTGGCTTGTGGGGAAAGAAGATTCCTTAGTCTGCTGCTGTGCGATTTGTCTCATATCTGCTACCAGAAGGCGTCAGGGAGAACAGGGCTGCTTTGTCGATGCATTAGGTCCTCCAAAATTCTGTGACCAGCTCACGTTCAAAACGCAAAAACTACAATAACAATAAAACCCAACAACTAATGAAAAACCATACCCCCAAACCCAAACACGATGACTAAACTCTGATACCGAGACAAAATGCACTCTGTTAGCTTTTCTTCTTACTGTTAGTCCACAAAGCTTTTCTATTAAACATGCAGAAAAATAAAGCGGATCCCACATGCATGCACGTGCATATCGCACACATATTTTATCATTATTTTTTATTCTGCACCACATCTTTAAAAGAGCAACACCTAATACTGAAGTGTCACATCATAACACAATATGTACCCCCTAATGATGGACTAATAAGGCACAGAGAGCAGCTGTGCTGGATTAAAAACATTTTGGATAAGTGAACACACTATAAATAAATAAAATCTGGCAGGCTCTTTTGTTTTGTTCTGTCTTGGAAATCCATGAAAGGCCTTTTTATGAAACTAATGGCGGCCCTGACATCTCATCTTCACCATTATATGGGACATAGGAAGGTTCTCTTTGTTGCCATGATTATAGGCGAAAATGCCACAACCAATGCTGTGAAACTCTAAAGAAAGTCAATGTTAATTGGATTTTATTAGGAACTAAAGTCTCTTGTTTCCAGTGAGGCTGTCTCAGAGGTCTCAGCTGATATCATGCAGATTTATATAAAAAGCTTTAACCTTTCAAAACTTTCAAATTAAGGATTGAACAATGGCAACACCTCTGAACCCACAGTCCCAGCAGACGACGCTCTGAAAAGCAAAGAGCTTTGTGGCCACTCGACTCACCAGATTCGGCTCCCTGTAACTTCATCTGCTTCATCAAAATGAAATTCAAGTTGAAGTCAGTGTTTTGATGCAGAGGAGGAGAGCCATCATGTGCAGTTTGTCAGAACAACAGCAAAACTGCATGCCAAGAATACTGCTTCAAAGGGGATTAATTTTTATGGAAGTTATTTTATTTTGTGCAGTTAATTTCATTCATTAAGGGATCAAAGCTATCCAAACCTGCCTGCCCTGTGAACCTTACACATTGAATTTTGGCCCACTTTTCTGTGCAGAATTGTTTGAATTCAGCCACACTGGAGGGTTTTCCAGCATGAACGGCCTGTTTAAGGTCCAAGCATCTCAATGTGATTTAAGTCCTGACTTTGACTCGGCCGCTCCAAAACCTTCATTTAGTTTGAGCCATTCAGAAGTGGACTTGCTGTGTGTTTCAGACAGAGGTGGCAAAGTATTGACATTCTGTAATTAAGTAGAAGTACAAGTAATTGTGTTAAAAACTACTCTTGTAAAAGTTGAAGTACTGGTTCAATTTCTTTACTCAAGTAAAAGTAAAACAGTACAGGTTCTGAAATGTACGCAAAGAAAATAAAGTAGCTCTTTGGAGGACGTTTCTGCCAGCTATTTTTATGTAACACTAACTGAACCTCGTAATATATTATTGTAATAGTATAAAATAATATTACATGAGAATACAAACGTTATTGCATTCTAAATTTGAATTCTAATGAATGTACTCAGCTTGAATCTGTTATGTAGGACACAAGCTGTGAAAGGAAATTTAAAAACAGCTCATCTCTGCTACACTTCATGTAACCTGTAACTCTGACCATCAACACAGCCTCTGTGCACCAGTCCAACACAGAGCTTTACTGTAAACACAGTACAGCAAGCTGACCTGTTTATCACGCACTAAACTGCAGTATTTTCATACAATCTTTGAATTATACAATGTTAGCATACCTCAGTTTGTTTTGCAGTCCTTACCTTTAGATCTAACCCCTCTTCTTCCTCTCCTGTCCTCTTTCTTCCATCTTTCTCCATCTCTGAGTGACGTTATCGCTCACTCTTTTCACTCCGTGGAAACACAGCAGCTGTTCTTTTAGCTAACAGACACACTGTGTGACAAACTGCGGATACTTTTTGTGCCGATATATCTTCTGGAGGAGCCGATGATGCACACTTGGAGTACTTTTGGTAGGCTGGCCCCTCCTGGGAAAGTTCCCCACTGTTACAAGTTTTCTCCATGTGTGAATAACCTTTTCCAGACTGATAGATGTCAGAGACTTTGTTTCTCAGCTGGTTCTTTAGATCGTAGGTGATGTGCTGCTTTCTGAGATCTTTTAGTCTGCTTCACTTTGTCAGATTTAAGGGATTTCTTGATTCAGCAGGTGTGGCAGTGATCATGTCTGGGGGTGGCAATGAGGCTGAACTTAGCTTTCCAAAAAATGTGGTTAACCAAAGTTAATTCAAGATTTAATGAGGGGGGCAATAACTTTTTTACACAGGGCCAGGTAGGTTAATATAGCTTCTTTACATCCTCCATGTAATTACAATCAACCATCTGCTGTGGTTGATGGAAATGTTTTCAGTTTTGCCAATATTTGGGTTGTTATGGAAATGTATTTATCAAATGTGAGACAAGATTCCTTTACATGGTTTATTTGCTCATATGAGGAGAAGTCACCCCATACCCCAGAGGGTTCTGGGTGAGTTCTGAAAAACCACACAAAGACACAATGTACTTATACACTTTTCACCCCCCGGTTCTCCCCCTCCTTGGCCCAACCATAAAGAAGAGGAGATTCCTCCCAGTTGCATTTCCCCATAGATAGGACCCTAAGATAAGAAAGGTCACACCATAAACTAAAAGGCCCTGAGAAAAGAAAGTGTGTGTATAGGTTACAGATAAGGGAATGGTCATCTGGACCACTTTTACAACCCCACAGGTCACTTCATGATCACACTCCATAGCTGAACACATATAAGAGGTTAAAGTAAAATTTTTCATTACAGGGTCCAAACCAGGGTTTTGGACCATAGATTGTATAAAGATGGACACAGCCACCAACATAGTCATAGATTGGTTCTGAAGCTTCATCATTAGTGTTTTGCTTGGCTTGGCTTTTTGGAGTAGAAGTGATGAGAGTGTGGAGCGCTCAGTAACATCCAAATAAAATCCTGGAATATAATTATTAGGGCCACGCCCCTAATAATGCAAACTTTAAGCCATAATCCAATTCAAGCAGGTGAGTTCTAACCCCCCTATAAAGTTTTAACATTGGGACCGACACACTGCCTCTGGTGGACAATTGAGGGACTGTCGGTTTTGTGAGACTGGATTGATTTTTCAGCCCTGGAGGCTGCGACTTGCTCGACTTGTTCACAGATTATGAAAATTTAGAGGCTTGAATCTTCAGACGTCCATACTTATTACTTAATTAAAACTTCAGGAAAATCTTTGTAAGTAACTTGAGAGGCGCTTTAAACAGAGAGAGATGACCTTAGAAAAAGTCGGTAATCCTCACTGTAATGTGCTCAGAGTCCGTTTAAAAATCAGACAGGACGTTTCTGTTTATTTCATCACTCGCTGGCTCTCTGAGACATCAAAAGAGGAAAGTGTGCTCATGTGGAACTGAGTGTACTGAAGTGAGTCAGTACAGAGAGGAAAATCCGGGAGCTGCAAGTTAAAAGCTGTCAAGAGGAGTGCAGCCTCCTTCTACAGGTGAATCTGCTTTAGAGAAAACAATAGAGGAGAGAGAGATGGAGGAGCGGCGACACAACAAAGAGACGGGTGTTTACAGAACATGACTGAGGTGGTGCTCTTCTCATATGTTGACATTCTGCTGTCACCAAAAGGAATATTTTTTCAACAAAACCAAAACAAACATTCACCTGAAACTGGAGTTCTTCAGTTCAGGCGAGCTCTGCAGAACGCTGCTGAAGGGGGACGCTCCCCTCCGAAGAGTATTTCTAGCCAGCACAGTCTCCTACATTTTCAATCTGTGACGTCATCACAATGTTTAATGTACAGACTCGTGTTTCTGGACGGTTTTTCATCTGTCTGGTCTCATATGCACTGATTTGTGTCCATGTACAGTACACAAAAATTTTTTTTTTTCATATTTGAGGGAAGAAAGTCTGCATTTGGAGGTCATACACCATGATTCACAAAATAGGAATGTGGTGGAAGTTGAGATATTTATGCAAAGTAGTTCATAACCTGCATAGTAAGAGAATGCAAATGAAAGTGCAAATCCACTAAATACAACTGCATTTCCACTCTTTTCTGTAAGCTAAAATCTATATTTGTAACAGTGTGTGATGAGACAGTACTGCTTTTGACGTCTGAGCATCTACTCCTGCCCATTTCCTTTATATTTCCTTTTGATGTGACGCAAAAGCTGCAGATCAGTGACATTATTATGTTCTCTGGCTCTATTATAGGCTCATGTGTTATATACGGCAGCAATCATGAGTTTGATTGCTTGCATCAAAGGCAGAGACCCCGCTGTGGCCATCTGCATGCTCACCCAGGGGCTGCTGCTTTAACACTTCGGACTGAGACAGAAATGTAGAACCCAGAGCGCGCACATTCACTTCAAATCATACCTGATTGCTCTCTGTCACGTACAGTGTGATTAACTTTTAAAAACACATTCTTTAAAGTTTTGTTTCCTGTCTCAGGAAGCACATGGAGCAGACCACACTGTGCGCTTGAGATCAAAAAGGAACAGATGTCTCCACAGTTTCATTTCTTTCAGTTGCTCTCTTTAGCGGTCGCCACAGCGGACCATCTGCCTCCATCTCACCCCATCCCAGCCTCCTCCTCTGTCACACCAACCCTCTGCACATCCTCCTTCACTACATCCATGAATCTTCTCTGTGGTTTTCCTCTTTTTCTCATGCCTGGGAGCTCCATCTTCAACATCTTTTGTCCAGTATCTCCACTCTCCCTTTTCTGCACATGTCCAGGCCATCTCAGCCTTGTGTCTCTTTGTCTCCAAACTGCTCAACCTGAGCTGTCCCTCTGATGTGCTCATTTCTAATCGTGTCCATCCTGGTCTTTCCCAATGAAAATCTGAGCATCTTCAGCTCTGCCACCTCCAGCTCAGCCTCCTGTCTTTATGCCAGTGCCACAGTCTCCAAGCCATCCATCATAGCAGGTCTCACTCCCATCTTGTAATTCTTCCCTTTAACTCCTGCTGCTCTCCTCTCACTGGCATCTCCAACATGCCTGCACTCTGTTCTTCACCTCTCTTGTGCACTGATGAGTCCATTACCGAGGGATCTCAGCGTAGTACAAAAAGGAGAGATCATTAGGAGAAACTGAACAAGATTTACTGATAATACAAATAGCTGTTTGGCGATTAGACTCCGATGGCCCATTGAAGCAGAAGGGAATCCCAGTAGAGATAGGAATTAGGGCAGGACCCACCCAGAGTCTAGACGCTGGTGGTGGTGGAGACCGAGATGGAGGCTTGAAAGGAGCTCTTGGGTGGTGAAGGGGAGGTGGTGGGTTGCACAAAATAATCTGAAAGGGAGAATGACAGATAAGCAGTGATATTTAAAGCACACTGAGTGGAGGCTGATTGGATCAAGGAAGGCAGGCAGAAAGATGATTGGACTAGAAGAGATTAGTTCAGCATTGAGTTTGACAGCGTGGGAAAGTGGAGGTGATGTAGAACAGAGAAGTGGCCAGACATCTGGGAAAGAATTAGGATGAGTGATTGCAGATCTTCCTTATTGAACTTCTCAGAGCACTGATGTGCCCACGATGACAGAGTTCCAAAAATTGCACTTAATTCTGGGGAGAAGAGACTGTTTTCTTCACTCTCCTTCAAAGACTTGTCCAGTCCCTCTGCTATTAAACTCCACTTCAGCTGTGGTAGTGCTACGGTTATCCTCTTGCAAACTTTTTTTTTCTGTCGTTTTCCCCTGAATACAAAAGAAAAAAAAAAATCAGTGAAGCCCATCAAGCCCAGGATAGATAATGCAGGGCAGGCAGGGAGCTGCATGACAAGCCGATACCGATCGAAGCAGGAAAGTGTCAGAAGCTGGGAAGTACTTGTAAAAGTTGGGTGAGCTGTAGCTTTTTGTGTTGAGTGAAACTTTATTCTTTTATTTCATTTGCTGGGACCTTATTTAGATCAGCACTTAAGAAAATGGATGAATAGAGGGATGCAGCCGACCGCGGGGAACATGAAGAACAGATGAAAGCTTCTGGATATGAAAAGAAGAGATTTATGATGATGGCGATGAGTTCTTTTAAGGCTTCATTATTCTATTGGAGGACACTGTGTCTGCAGAAAGTGTTTACTAATGGAAAATAATAAAATTAAGAGAAAAAAAACTATCTCTGTGTTATCTGTGACCTTATCAGAAGCTCTGTTGTCATTTTTAACTAATGAATATAGAGTTTGAGAGACTGTGGCCCTCCACCAGCAGGCCTGCCATTATGACCTTAGACATGCTGACATTTTGGACTGAAGCAGAGAATTTAATCTCTCCAATCAGCTTGTAATATTGTCAGATTTCTAAACATGGCCTCTTATTAGTACCGTTAAGCTGTTTTCCCCACA
The DNA here is from genome assembly GCA_034780415.1 of Cichlasoma orientale. Lineage (NCBI taxonomy): Eukaryota > Metazoa > Chordata > Actinopteri > Cichliformes > Cichlidae > Cichlasoma > Cichlasoma orientale. The sequence goes on from JAVDPK010000102.1 coordinate 17,602, forward strand.
GGGACAACTTAAAGTTCAGCTCGCCAGCTCATTCATATAGTTCATAGATGAGTCACATCATAAACAATCAATAATACAATAATGCATACTGTGGAGAGTAGATTTGATTGTGCAAAGTCAGATGTGCTTTCTGCTTAAAAACATTCAATTTGAACTTTTAAATTACAACATAATTAAGTCAAATTACTCAAGATCAGACAAAGTGGAAAAAATACGTTGGTTTCATACTAAAGTTGAATATATTATGCTCCAAACTGCAGTGCAATCTGTGTTTCTGACATACTAATTATGTCTCTGTGCAACAGAGGCGAATAATGATGAAATTAATAAATGAGATCAGAAAATAGAAAACAACAAATATTAACAAATGCACCAATTTGGTGCAGACTAAAATGTGTCAACAGTTCCAGTGTACAAAGTGCTGTAAAACATTCATCCATTGTCACAACAGAAAAAAGAATAGAATGGAACAGAATAACTTTGTCACAAAGAAACAGAAATTTCTCTCTGACACAGCGAGAAACAGTGAATAACAGCCACAAACAGTATTGGAGTAAAAAAAAAAAAATCACAGTCAATAATAATACAAGGTCACAGCATCTGAAAACAGTGCTGAGACATATAGCTGTGCTCAGAAGTTTCCATCCACTCATCATGTCATCATGTCAAGGTCAAAAGTATGCAGGCTAAAATATATACTTACACTCCCCACTAATATTTGGTCAGATGTCTCTTAGTGAGTTGCAGCTCGACCAGATGCTTTGGGTAGCCATCAGCAAGCTTCTGGTATCATTCTGGCTCGATATTTGACCGCTTTTCTTGGCAGAATTTGTTGAGTTAATTTAAATTGGGTGGGCTCCTTAATGTTAGCCTGCTTTTGTCATGATTCTGGGTCCATGACCCAGCGCTTTCAGTTTTTAGGCTTTCAGTTTTTGTTTCATGTTACCGTTTGGTTCTTAGTTTGTTTTTGCAGTTCTGAATGTTGTGCTTTTTCTGGTAGTTCCTGATAAGTTTCTTTATTTATACCCCCAGGCTTCAAAGGTTAGTTATCTGAGTTCTGTTTTTGGCTGCTGTTTACGTTGTATTTAATCCTTGTTTCAGTTCTCTGGCTTTCCCGTGTCTTGTCAAGTCTCCGTCACTGTTTGGTGTTTTATTGTTTCTTGTATATTCTCCTGTTGAGTATATTTAGTCCTGGTTTCTGCTCCTTGTGCTGTTGTTTAAGTTCTCCGTCTGCGTTCCTTCCTCGTGTGTCTTGTTACCTTTGTTATCTTCTTTCTTGTGTCGGTGTTGAGTAGATTCCCGCTGTGTGTCTGCCTTCCTGTGTGGTGTCTGCAGCCCCTTGGCTCTCGGGTTTTGCATTTAGTTTACTTCCCTTGTCTTGTTACCTGTGATTTGTGTCAGCTGTGCCTTGTTAGCCTGTGTGTATATCTTTGTGCCTGTATGTGTGTAATTTTGACCCTTTGTGGATCAGAGAAAATCCAAAATAAATTTAAACTTGTGCACCCAAGTCTTGCTTTTTAAAGTCATTAAAGATGTATGCTGTACAATCATTGCACCCTGGAAAAAGAACATCTCAAAGAAATCATTAAAAGCCCAAAATGACCCTGATATTCATGCCTATGAGAGGAAGGAAACCTCTGACCACAGCTGTATGTCTCTGCATTACTTGTAGAGTGTTGTTTGATGCTGTGTCCTTGTATTATTACAGACTAGACTGCATTTTTTTTTTTTTTTTTTTACTGTTCTTATTGCTTGTGGCTGTTATTCATCAGGATGTGAGAGTCCGCCAGCAAACGACCCCTTGAATAGATGAATTTTTGACGTTTGGGGATTCAGCTGATTCCAAATATAGTCTGTGGACATAAAAAGCGCACAGTAAGATCCACATGAGAAAAATATATGAACCAGTAATTTTTATTTTTCATGGAGTACATAAGATACAAGTTTGGACACCAACAAACAAACCAAAAGCCAGCAAAGGAGAAGTGTTGGAGTCCCTCACAGCACAGGAAGTGTCACCCCCGACAGCATCAAATCACCATACCTGACGCTGCTCGTTTAATCATAACTGTGGTAATACTCTGACTTTCCATGCAGCTCGGTCCTTAGGTCAGCATTTAATATGTCTAAAACAAGAGGAAGGCTCTGGAGCTGCTGTTCCTCTAATGTTCATGCCCTCATGTCTGTGCGTGGCATCCATACAGCCTAGTGTCAGAGTGGGGTGTGGTTTGGGGCGGAGCTGAAGGAGGAGGAGGTAAGAGTGAGCGGTGGGAGGGAGCAGTGTCAGGTGAGTTGCCTGTCAGATGATGGGCGAATGGGTGAGAAGTCTGGTTATCTGGTAAAAACAGTACAGTAAGCAAAGACCATGAACCATCCACCCATATGCGGGTTCTTAACCTTTGCAGAAGAATACAGTAAATATCAGCTCTGAATGTTGACTGTTCTGTAATCGTTGGATTTCTGCAAAAAGGAAAAAAGATTAAAATAAACTACAAGAAGATTATTGATTCAAAGAGTTGGGTCATGAACTGTTAATGGGCCCTGCATTACAGGACAGTCTTTTCTTGTTTCAAGCCAATTATGTGTCAGTGATTATGAAACATTCATAATCAATCTGTTCCACTGCATGAATCATCCTTGCAGCTACTAATGGACTGTACTCAATGGTGTGAAATTATAGCCCTGCCTGTTTCTCCTCAGACTGATGTGTCCTTTGTTCTGGTCTAACAAAGAATTCAATTTGGTATTCAGCCTGAGCTCCTCCAAACTGCCAACCAGCCCTGTATGCTCTTATCATTCCTTGTTACATAAGAGAAATAGATGTGACACTGAAATCACCAATTTTGGAATCTTGTAAATTTCCACCAGGCCAAAACCACTATTTTTGGCAGCAACCGGCTATTTAACCTGATAATAACAGCCACACATAGGGGTGGCTGTAGCTCAGGAGGTAGGAGGTAGAGCAGGTCAACCACTGATCAGAAGGTCGGCGGCTCAATTCCTGGCTGCTCCGGGCCACATGCCAAAGTATCCTTGGGCAAGATACTGAACCCCAAGTTGCTCTCCGATGCTAGCGTCAGAGTATGAATGTGTGTGAATGTTAGACAATAAGCACTTAGCTTAGCTACTTACTCATGGAAGTGCTTGTATGAATGG
>JAVDPK010000102.1:41109-60823 GCA_034780415.1 Cichlasoma orientale
TATATATATATATATAGAGAGAGAGAGAGAGAGAGAGAGAGAGAGAGAGAGAGAGAGAGAGAGAGAGAGAGAGAGATGCAGAACTGGGTGGAGCATAACTCTTTCAGCACACACAGGAGCACCATCTTGTAAGCACTGGTCTGTTTACCTCATGCTCATTATTTATTATAAAGCTTACCTATGTTTTAGCTGGGCAGCTCGGTGGAGCAGTGGAGCAGTGGTTAGCACTGCCTCACAGCATGAAGGTCCTTTCTGTGAGGAGTTTGCATGTTCTCCTCGTGTTTGCGTGGGTTCTCTCCGGGTACTCCACTTTCCTCCCACAGTCCAAAACCATGCAGTTAGTGGGCTTAGGTCCCAATTTTGACTGGAAGCAACCTGCCTAGTTCAACTATGCAAACTAATGACACTTTTTGACCGTGGTAGAAAAATGCTGTTCTAACTGTGCCAGCTGGCTCTATAGGGACATGCTGATATAATAATAGTAATAATAATAATAATAATAAAGCTGTTGTAGCATTCTAGTGGAAACTTACTTGAGAAGATCAGGAACTGTGTGTGTGCATATGTAGTTCTTTCAAAACATTAAATAAATGTGCCTGTCCACATCTGCAAACCTGTGGATGCAAAATATTCGAACAGTTTGAACCCTTGAGTGTGTCTGTGTGTGTGTGCATGTGTGTGTGCTCTGTGAATAAATTACTTTGTAAAATATCTCCTGTGCTTATCAGCTGTCTGTGAGGCAGAGGACCCGCAGGTCGCCAGCACCTGTGCCAAATTTAAAATCTCCCCTCTGTCTCACTTCTCCTCAATTATTATTAATCCCCAGGTCACGTGATCTGCCTGGTCATGACTTCCTCTCCATCACCTCCTGCAATCCTGAATCATCACTGTCGCTTTGCCAGCTTGATGTCCTGGATTGAATTAAGCTAAGAGTGCTGAACAGAATCTAAACAACAATCCGGTCTGGAAACAAACACCAAGGGCACTGAAATTGCAGTAATTTTCCCCTGAGAGTTTATCCCTGTTCCTAAGCAATTACCAAAGGTGTTTCTGATCTTGCTTCCCCTCCTGCCACAAATCACCAAGTGTGCTTTTAACTTAAATCAGTGTTATTTGTGTGTCCAGGGAGGCCGGTGACATTGTGAGTTCAAAACAAAGTAAACACATGAACATCACCTCCACAAAATATCTGCACTGCATGAGTTCCAGCTCCATCCCTTCTCCACCCTGTGCGCCTGAGAGATAAGCAGCTGTATGTTGTTTAATTTTCACAGTTAAAATCTGACTTAAATTTAGGTTCAGTGAATTAACCAGCGGCATGCTTTGTATTTATACCGGCTTTTGTAATTTGACGTGTTTTTCTCTTTATCATTCAATACAGGAAACTATGAAAAAGCTGTTTGATGCACGCCTGTCATTCAAATATCTGATGCAGACAAACAGCAGTGCTTGTTTGTCTGCATTTGGTGTTGCAAAAAGACAGAAAAACGGTTCAATTTTCTGACTAAATCCAAAGCAGGAAGATAATAACAGGAGCTGAAGGGAGTAAATAAAATGATATAATTAGAGCAGCTGAGCTTTCTTTTTTTTATTATTATTATTTGGAACAGATAGCAGCTGGTATTTCAGCCATGAGCAAGGTTTTTAATTTTTACTAAAGCTTCACAAAAACGCATTCTGTCAAGTGTCAAAACATAAAGTAAGTCAAGAAAAAAACGATCTATTTTTTCATAGACGTGGACACGAATTGCTTATTTTTTAAAATTACAGTACAACTTCAAACAGAATACCAAAGCCCAAACTCAGAGCCTGAAAAATGAGGCCAGTTCTCCAGATGCAAGTTCTCATGGAGAAACGGTGATGACCTTTTGATACAAGCTTACAAACTGTGTTGATCTTTAAATACAGCCCATGGTTGACAGCAGTTGTAATGGTTAGTGTGTTGTGAGTTATGTATTATGAGGTTTTAAGTCCCTTTTCTAAATGTTTGTGCTTGTACCAAAGAGTCACAATGAGCTGAAAATGTAGACAGGAGGTCTCGAGCATCAGAGAATATTATGACAAGCTCACAGGCACATGAACATACAGTACCTGCTTGTTTACTGCTGTGTTCCACTGAGCTGAGTGAGCAGCGAAGTTAACACAGAAAATATGCTGCAAACGCGTACTTATAATGTATTTATTATTGTAGCACCTTTACAATATAAAGCAAGAACAACATCCCTTGAGGTGACTGGTTTTTTTAAACTGTAATTTTTATTAACATATTCATTGTACACCAACATGTAAAAATATACCCCAGACATTATACAAGGTATTGTGGTGTATAGAAACCCACCTCCCAACAATATCCATAAATAAAACAAAACAAAAAAAACAAGACAGGTGAACATATATTTGGACGGAGAAAAATAATAAAAAGAAAAAACAACATGGCTTGAGGTGACAATTGCTGGGATTTGGTGCTATATGAATAAAACTGAACAGAATTGATAGCACAGCGCCGTGAAAAAGTAGTTGCTCCCTTCCTGATTTCTTAGTTTGTTGCATATTTGTCACACTTACATGTTTTGGACCAAAAAGACAAAGATAACCCCAGTAAATAGAAAATGCAGTTTTTAAATGATAATTTAATTCATTAAGGGAACAAAGCGATCCAAACCTGCCTGCCCTGTGTGAGAAAGCCATTGCCCCCTAAACCTGATAACTGGCTGTTCCGCACTCGGCAGCAACAACTGCTTCAAGTGTTTGTGATAACTGGCAGTGAGTCATTCACATTGCTGTGGAGGAACTTTGGCCCACTCTTCTTTCAGAATAGTTTGAATTTAGCCACACTGGAGGGTTTTCCAGCATGAACAGCCTGTTTAAGTTCATGCCGAAACATCTCAACATGGTTTAGGTCCGGACTTTGACTAGGCCTTTTGTTTTAGCCAGTCAGAGGTGGACCTGCTGCTGTGTTTTGGATCATCCAGATGTTTGTTGGCAGATGTGAGACGAGCCTTTGTGTTCTTGTTGGTCAGCAGTGGTTTTCTCCTTGCTCTCCCATGGAGGCCATTTTTGCCCAATCTCTTTCTGATTGTTGAATCATGAACTCTGACCTTAACTGAGCCAAGTGAGGCCGCCTGCAGTTCTTTAGATGTTGTTCTGGGTTCTTCTGTGACCTCCTGGATGAGTCCTTGAAGCGCTCTTGGAGTAATTTTGGTAGGCGGCCGCTCCTGGGAAGTTTCTCCACTGTTCCAAGTTTGTGTGGATAACACAAACTTGGCTCTCGCCGTGGTTCTCTGGAGTCCCAAAGCCTTAGAAACTTTTCACACCTTATTAAGGTTCGGAAACCTTTTTTTTCCCTCCTTAATAAATGAAATCATCATTTAAACTGCATTTTGTTTTTACTCAGGCTATCTTAGTCTAATATCAAAATTAGTTTGATGACCTGAAACATGTAAGTGTGACAAATATGCAAAAAATTAAACAAGTAAATGAGGAACGGGGCAGCTCTGTATATGAAAGGTATTTGGTGTCCAATCATAATGATGCAATATGTGTAGGTTTTTTTTCCCATTTTGTCCTTTGAATCTGAATCTCCTTGGGTCTTTCTAGTTTTTATCATTGTGTGTCCAACTTCCATGCACCATAATATGTGATTATAGTGTAAACAATGTCACATAGCATAAGAAATAAATAAATATGCTATTTATAATGATTAATGTCAGAAAATAACTTCTTTTATGCAACTTTTTTTTCACAAATGGAATGCTTTTTGTTGCCAATATCTGAACATATTGTAACAAACAGTGAGAACTTCCAGGACTCTCAGGCTGCCTGTGGACCAATTTCTATATGAAGGAATCAGAAGAAATTTTCAAAGAAAACCCAAAGGATGTGAGTGCTTCAAGGCCACGCTCCCAGCACAACACCGACTCCAACACAAGAGCTTATTTGATACAGCAGCTGTAAGAACCCAAAGGAAACAGGGACACTGGAGGTAAATACAATGAAAGCTGGGCCTGACTCACAGTCAAAATCTGTGAGAGATCAGGAGAGAGAGAGAAAAAAAACCTTGAAGTGCTTTCAGGCATAGACTGATCTGTGAAAAAGGTCATTTTCTGATTCTCAGCCAGCGCTTTGAACACAGTCAGAAAAAGGTGACTGCTTTGTGCCCTTCTCTGATTAGTAATCAACTTTTGGAAATCAGGCAAAAAAAAAATCACATTTACTGGCTTATAGTTTCACCGAATGTTTAATCAAGCATCTTGTGCTCGTTGCTAATTTATTTGAAGCCGTTCAAATGTTTATTGGCTCTTCTGTTTGATCGCCTCTGAACCAATCAGAAATAATTGGTGAGTTCAGCTCTTTGACTTTGTGCTTTAACCCCTGAGGCAGAGCAGTCGTGCAGCCAAGCATAACTCTGCACACACAATCAACATGAAGGCTGAGCTGTGCTGTTCAAATGCTCTGGATTAGACCCTCACACTGAAAGATCTTGACAGCTGTTGAAGTTCCTTTGAGCCAAAAATGCAGGTAACATCAACGATCTTCTAAAGGATAGAATACAACCAGTGTGAAATAATATGAAAGTTATATGTCTCAGTGTTTCTCACAGACTTAGATTTTAGCTATGGCACTGGAGACTGAATTACAAATTTATTGAAATACAGATAAATAAGTCTTTCAATGACACTGAAATGAATTGCAGGTGGTGATGGTAGCCCCCTTGGATTAGAGTGGTCCTTCAGATCAGACTGTACTAACAGCAATCCATCCATCTATCCATCTTCTTCCTCATATCTGGGGCTGGGTTGCAGGGCAACAGCCTGAGCGGAGAAACCCTCTCTCTCCCCAGCCGCCTCCTCTAGTTTATCCAGGGGAACACCGAGGCATTCCCAGGCCAGCTGAGAGAGATAATCCCTCCAGCGTGCTCTGGGTCTGCATCGGGACCTCCTCCTGGTAGGACATGCCCGGAGCACCTCATCAAAGAGGTGCCCAGGATGGATCCTATGCAGATGCCCGAACCGCCTCAACTGGTTCCTTTCGATGTGGAGGAGTAGTAGCTCAACTCTGAGCCCTCTCGAATGACAGCACTCTTCAGCCTGAGGGCGAGGCCAGCCACCCTTCAGAGAATTTCCACCACTTGTATCTGTGATTATGTTCTTTCAATCACTACTAAAAGCTCATGACCTCATGACTGGAGTAGTGTCCACATCACTGCAGCTGGAGCTGCAGCCCCCAATTAGTCTGTCAATCACCCGCTGCTCTCTTCCCTCACTCGTGAACAAGACCCCGAGATACTTGAACTCCTCCACTTGGGGCAGAAACTCATCTCTGCCCCAAAGTGGGCACTCCACCCTTTTGCCACTTCACACTCAGCTGCGGACCGATCTAGTGCGAGCTGGAGGCCACCACCTGATGAAGCCAACAGGACCACAGAGAAAATTATGAACCGAATCTGTGACAAAGGGCAGCACTGGCGGATTCCAACACTCACGGGAAAAGAGTTCAACTTATAGCCGGCAATGCAGACCACCCTCTCATTTCAGTTGTACAAGGACTGAGGCCCACAACCAGAGGCCAGACACCCCATACTTCCACACCCCAAGTCCACAAGTCCACAACCACAGACTGGATGGGCAAACTCCCATGCACACTTGAATATCCTTGAGACCAAGATGAAAAACGATCTTCCTTTTAAATCCGAGGATCGACTAACAGACGAACTCTCCTTTCCAGCTCCCTGGCGTAGACCTTCCCAGAGAGGCTGAGGAGTGTGAGCCCCCAGTAGTGAAGCACATCCTGTCCCCCTTCTTAAAGATGGGAACCGTCACCCCAGTCTGCAAATCCAGTGGCACTGTCCCAGATCTCCACACGATGTTGCAGGGACATGTCAACCAAGACAGCCTTACAACATCCAGATCCTTCAGGAACACAGGGCGAATCTCATCCCCCTCATCCCCAGACTCTGCTTCCTCTACAGAAGGCATGTCAGTGGGATTAACCCTCTAAAGCAGTGTGTGTCATCAGCAAGACAATGTGTTTTAAACGTGTCAGCGTTCACGGGGTGAGCCTTTCTGTTTGCATGTGTAGGTTTCCTCCGGGTACTCCAGCCTACTCTCACAGTGCATGTCAGGTTAATTGATTATTCTAGGCATAAATTATTATGTCTCAGTGTTACCTAATGACAGATGGGATAGGCTCCAGCCATGCTGTTTTCTGGATATTCGGATTATGGAAGAGGACATCAAAGTCTTGTTTGAGTACCAGTGAGAGAGCTGCATTAAGTAATGTTCGTGGCATTAAGGCTAGCCAGCATTTTCAGCCTATTTACTCTGAGCCAGACAGCATGAAAATTATTAGGGTAGTTCACTTTAACCTGAAGGAGTTTCAGAAGACTCTTGTGATGTGTTTCATTTCCATGCAGCAAATAAATTGAAGGCAAATGAAAGCAAGTTCATGGTTTTTCTAAACAGCTTTACTGTAAAGAGGGAATCTGTCAGAGCTGTCACAGATGGTGAGCTCAGACTGTCAGGTTCTCCTACAGTTTTTCTGAGTCATTCTGGGAGTCTGTGATTGATGGACAAGAAACACGAATGTTGGTTGTAGTTTATTTTATTTATTTAACCTTTATTTAACCAGGAAAGTCCCATTTAGATTAAGACAAAACACAAGCAAAAGACAAATTGGTACATTTTTACAAACAAATCAAGAAAAACAAAAGCATGTCACAGAGTTGGCCTCAAGAAATCACAATCTGGATTTAAAAGCACTCAATGAAATTAACTCAGTTTCCAGTCTTTATGCAACATATTCCATGTGGAGGAAGCAGAGTGAACTAAAGCCTTTTTACCTAGTTCAGTACTGACATATAGAACAGAATATCTGTGTCATCGGCATAAAAATGCAAATTTGCACACACATTTATAGCCAAGTCACTGGACTAATAAAGATCTTCAGGGCACCCCATTGTGGATATTAACAAATTCAGAGCACAGGTCATCATGTTTAATGCACTAAACATGAGAGTACTGAGATCATTTGTGAATCAAGAAACTCGAATGAAGGAGTCCAAATTTTAAAATATTAATGTCTACAGTGTCAAATGGTTTTGAGATAAAGGGCTTTAATGATGAGGAATCTCATCTTTGTGGATTAATCTAACTTTCAAAACATGAACAGCTTAAATGGTGCCACAAGCACAAAGAGGATGGGGATAACCACCATATCTTCCATCAGGTTTGAAAGCCATGACTCTTTCTCTGTCACTGCATCTCCGGGTCTGCTTTCTAAATGTGCACAGGGGTGTTTTATTAATAACTGAACTGATTCGAGGAATGCATTGTGTGTATACTGTGATGATATGAAGAGGAGCTCTGTCCTACCTGCCTGCAGCCTGTTGGGTCCATTCTCTCATGGTTTGTTCAGTCTGTGTGAAAGCCTGCTAAAGGGTATGTGGTGCTAGGGGAAGCGTGGTCTCCCTCCACACATCATCCCGTCTGCAGCAGAACTACTGTACCACACTGCTCAGGTTTTTGCTGCTCTGCAGGACAAACATCCCCACGTGGACTGTTCAGTGTGACCCTGCTGACTCTACCATGCCTCAGACTTTACTGATTGAGCTCTGAGTCATACACTAGTCAGCCTCATAAAGGTGCGAAAATGTCCTAGAGCAACACAAGTAAAAAGTTACAGCTTTGTTTTTTCCCCTTCTTTCTTTTGTTTTGGTTTGGAAATATGAGAGTCAGATCAGGTCAGGGTGTGCATCAAAATTACAAAACTGGAGACAGAACACTTGTCATTTCTCATTTTGGCTTTACTTATTATTTGTGCAGCAACACAGGAGAATGAATAGTGAGTCAGAAAATTACAAACAGGGCTTTTTTCACTCCCAAACATGTTGAATTCTGTCTCTCAACAAAGAAACTGCTGGTGGGGATGTGACTATCATCACAAGTACAATCAAAATGTGTTTTTTATGTCTTTACAAAGTCAGTGAATCTCTGTTGTACATGAGCCCACCTGTGGTGATGATTTGGGTAGAAGAAGGTACATATGGATGGTAAGCAGCAGAGGAAAGGGTTGAAGTTATCCAGTTATGGTGAAGGTTATGGGTTAGGGTGTAAGGAAAGCATGAGCATCAAGATGAAGCTGTCAGTTCACTGGCTAATCTATGTTCATGCCCTCACCTATGATCACAGGCTATGGGTCATGACCAAAAGGACGAGACTGAGGATAAAAGTGGTGGAAATAAGCTTCCTCTAAAAGGCGTGTGGGTTCAGCCTCAGAGATAGAGAGAGAAGCCAGGAGCCAGTCGAGGTGGCTCGGTGTGTTGTGTCTCTCAATTGTTTTGGGCTGCTTCCCCGTGGAGGAGGTGGCAGGGAGAGGGAGGTCTGGGCATCTCTGCTTAGACTGCTGCCCCAAGACAAAGGCAGAAAATGGATGGTTCTCATTAGGAAAGTGTTTACTGAGGTAATGGATGCAGGAAGCAGAAGGTTCACTTTTTCATTTGCATTGCATTTAGTGATCGATTACAAGAAGACCAGCTGGATGCCCAGAGGTTGAACGTGCAACTGGGTGACCACCTTTGACTGCTAGGCAAGTCTGACTCGGACTGACTGCAGTCACTCTTAGACTGATGAGTAAAGGTTTGCAAATAATTGCAATCTGTAAATGCAGAGAGATGCCAACATGTTGCAATCCCAATCAGTCAAGCCAAGTTTATTTGTATGGCACATTTAAAAAGAACAACTGTTGATCAAAGTGCTAAACATCTAAAATAATCAACATAAAGCATTAGATAAAATGACAGAGCTAAGACAAGACGCATAAAATAATAAAACCTGAGTTAAAAAACACAAATAATGGACTCAGAACTCAGTCTGGTTTAAAAGCCAGAGAATCAGAATATGTTTTCAGCAGTTTCTTCCATAGTTTCTACGTAACAACTGCAAAGGCCCGATCTCCACTAATCTGGACAGCTAGGGGCATTTGCTCAGCAGAACTCTTGATTTAGAGGGAATGTGCAAACTTAAAAGATCAGAGAGGTAAGAAGGCGCTGACCCATGCAGTGCCTTAAAAAGAAATAATAAAACCTTGAAGTCAACTTGAAAACTGACTGGCAGCCAGTGTAGGGAAGCTAATATGGGGGATATGTGGTCTCGTTTGCAAGTGCCGGTAATTGTGCTGCAGAATTTTGGACCAGCTGCAGTCGGCCGAGTAGTGACAGACTGACACCTGAATAAAGACTATTATACAATAGTGTAGTCGAGATGGAATGAAGGCATGGACAGCCCTCTCAAAGTCTCTGAAACAGAGGAATGGCTTCACTTTTGTGAGTAGCCACAGATGTGTGCAATTTGTCTGCCGTGCATCTCTTTGCAAAAGGGAACCTGATTGTATTCTGGTTATATTGCTATATAAAAGTGTCAATACCATTTTGAGTTAAATTGCCATCCTGCAGCAACTACGACACTTTTTGTGAAGGATTTTCTATTACAAATCTATGTTGTTTTGGGTGGACTCTGAATAGAAAAAGTAAATGTCAATATTTGTGTATGCAGATGGAAATTTATCTGTTAATTTCAGTGACTTATCACAGCTAATTACCATATTATCACAAACAGAGTGTCATGGTTCTGAGTCTAGCACTTAGCACCTGCTGTAGCACTTTGTTTTTGGACTTCTGAATGCTGTGTATCATATTTAGTTTAACTCCCAGTTTGCTTACGGTTTAGTTGTCCCCTTTGTGTTCTTCCTTTGTATTTACCCTGTTTCTGTTGTTGTTGTTTGTACTCTTAGTTACAGTTTTCTGTTTCCCTTAGTTTCTCCGTGTATTTTCAAGTCTCTGTCTGCCATATTTCCCAGTTTCATTTCCTGTTTTATTTTGGCAACTGCTGTAACGTCTGTTCTGAGGTCAGTTTTACTACCCCTGTCTCATTATTCCTGATCAGTCCCAGCTGTGCTCCCACCTGTTTCCTCTCTCCTCATTACCTGTCCTTTGTTGTGTCCTCCCTGATGGTTGTGTGTTTCCATGCTCTGTTTTTAGTCAGATCTGCTCATGTTTAGGTGTGTTCTGCAAGTTTTTTAGTTGACTCTCATCTTCCATGTTCGGGTCCTAATTTTGAAGTTATCCAGTGTTTTCATTTTTGGGTTTCCTAGTTCTGTTTATTAATCATTTATATAATATTTAATTTATTCTGTGTTTTCTTTAGTACACCTTGTTTTTAGTTGCTTTATTTAGATTCTTTCCCTGGTATTCTCAAGTAAGTACGTCAAGTACGTCACTGTTTCCACACCTACCAGTTTCCTGTTTTACTTTGCTTGTTGCTCGTCTCACCTCCACAAAGCAGGTCCATAAAAACATGGATGAGCGAGTTTGGTGTGGAAGAACTTGACTGGCCTGCACAGAGTCCTGACTTCAATCTGATAGAACATCTTTGGGATGAATTAGAGTGGAGACTGTGAGCCGGGCCTTCTCGTCCAACATCACAAATGTGCTTCTGAAAGAATGGTCAAACATTCCCATAAACATTCCTAAACCTGTGGAAAGCCTTCCCAGAAGAGCTGAAGCTGTTATAGCTGCAAAGAGTGGGCCGACATCACATCAAACCATATGGACTAAGAATGCACTCATATGTGCGTGAAGGCAGATGAGCCAATACTGTTGGCAGTATAGTGTATTTGGTTCGGCTGTGGTCTCCAACCACTTTTTCTTTCGTGTGACTGTAGCATAAAGAAAGCATTCCTTAGTGAATGTCCTCTCCTACATTTCTAAAGCCTGTTTGTGTGTGAGAGGGATGCATTGACATGTTTTTCACTCCTCAGTATCAAAAGCAATGTGTTTACTTCACAGCTCGAGCTTTTGGGTGGTTCAGCAGACATTGATGTGGAAAAAAAGTCTGAACGAAAAAGAACCTGTATGTCTTAAATGATATAAAAGCCTCTTTGTGCACCTACAGATACCATGTGGGCCGGAGATGCTGTTTCACAGTTTCTAAACCTGCCTGCCTTTTTACTTTATCTTCAAAGTGGCTCTGCCACATTCAGCAACAGCTGGTTTGGGCTTGACGTCTCACTGCTTGTGTATTATGTGTTGCATAATCTGTGCTAGTCTCCCAGAGTGCTGATACAGCTGCAGAGGCGGACATGTGCAGCATCATCATGCATTGCATTCATCCACTCTCAGCTTCCAGTTAGCGAGATGAGAAATCACTGCTGCAGGTGGCTGGTTTCAGTGTGAGCAGAGGGTTTTTGTAACTGAAGGCAGTGCGCCACAGCCTGCCTCCATCTATCCATCTGCTTGCTGTCGAGTTGCCAGGTTGGAGCCCAGCCTGGGGGTGTGGGGGGTTGCTGCTGAGCTAGATGAATGGCCTGTGCTTGCTGTCAGGCTGCCAGTTTGGAGCTTATCCAGGCAGCTGGACCTGTGGAAACCTTCATGAATCTTCTCCCTCGGGGCTGTTTGCAGTTCATCAAATCATGACAACTCAAGGTGGCATGCTGTGAGTCTCCTGAGAACCTTCAGCCACAGAGTCGGGCAGCAGGAGTTTCTCATTTCAAACTTATTTTCATGAGAGGGGAAAACATGTGTTTGATCTTTTTAGCAATGTCAGATGCAATGTAATCCTTTATTAGTTTTAGAGTATGGAATGTTCAAAGGCACTTGCTTATTATATATTATTTATGCACATTAAAACCATTTTTGATGGGATGAACATGCTCGAAAACATGAATTATAACTTATGAGTCTTGCATGTTTTATTTATGTATTTAAGCTTTATTTACTCATCATCATATGACTCCTGCGATAAAGAAAAAAAATCTGTTTTGCAAGCGTGTCCTGGCCAAGACAGATGGCAGTACAATCAAGGGTGGTTGCACAGAATGTTAACACGGAGAGACACAAAAACACACAGCAAAAATAAATAACTATGTACAATATGAACTTTACAAGGAAACCTAGACTATCAATATTTGTGGATGAATTTCTGCGTTTCTGTTTAAATCAAAGAAGTTCTGCTGGACTCTGAATGTTAATGTGAACTTCTGTGTATGTAGACAACAACAGATTTGCAGTTTTTTTATTGCTTATCACAGATCGCATGTCACTGCCAACTTGACCCCATCCAGTTGCAGACTGATAACAGACTGATTGTCGTCTTGCACTTTGATTGCTCTCTTGATAGTTTTGCCAACTCCACCTGTTTTTGACTAATGCACAAGGGGAAAACGTTGCACAACATGCACAAAGCCGCAGGTTCCCTCTCGGGTCAGAAAATATCAAAATAAAGGAATATCTCAGAGGTTTTTAACAGAAGTAACTAAGTGAAATTAGGAAGTATTTGATCACAATCCTGTTTTGATCTGTTTTGTTACTTCCTGCTGTACTAAGTCAGTTCCCTGTGTTGTTTTTAGTTCGGTCTCTCTCACTCTAAACCTCATATGGATTCCTTTAATTAAAGCTTCCCTTTAGTTGGTTGTAATTTTTCCTGCTTTGGGGCCCTTATCTCAATAAAACAGCACTTGATCATTTGTGGTGCAATTTTTACTTTATCTAATACAGACATTGGAAGATTTACACAGGATAAAAATCACAGATGACTTCCACAAAACAGTAAGTTCCTCATGTAATGCTAGTCCTGTGCTGCCACCGTGCTCCACTTTCCACTTTTTTCTTCCTTGAGCTTCAAGCTGTTCAAACCACAGGAGATATAAATCTATACCCTCAGGACATGTTCGTCATCAGATTGATCATTTTGATTTTCAATAGCATCACTAAGAAAGTGATAGTCAATGGTAATGACTTCTTTCTGCCCAGAAGTCTCAATAAAACTTTTTCCTGCAGGAAAAATAGGCCAACAAAAACCAAAATGAGAAACAATCTGTGGATGTGATCACTCTTCTTTAATGGGACTCAGTGGGATTTCTACAAAGCAGGCCGGACTGTCAATCAGAATACCTAAACACTGTAGAAAATGCACCGCTCAAATATTGATGCAATTTACTCAGGTTTCAGAGAGAATGCACCATCCCACAGGGCGTCAGGGAGATAAAGAGCTTTGAAATATTTATGAGTTTTTCCTGTTCAATTTCATTTTAAAACCAACTGTAAATAAACCATATTCATATGTATACCATATGGTGTTTCATTATTCTGATCGAAAGTCCGGACTCCAACCTGAAACCGCATTGAGTCTGCATAAAAGCCAGGCAGCGGGTCTCCAGAGGGATCCGTTCACTGTTCATTGGTTCTGAAAAGTCTGGTCAGAAACAAACACACACAGCAGGACGTGAACATCACTGCGGGATCAAAGCCAAGTTTACAATAAACAAAAAAGTTAAATAGAAAATTTCCTTTACTAAAAAACTCAAAGTAGCTAAACTTTTGCTGGGAACATCCTGCTCAGGCCTTTCTGTTTTTACCTTCTTCCTGTCCCAACACAAGCTGAATAATATTATTTTGATTAATTAATCTTTGAAGAGGTTCCTGGCTCCAATGCTGAATACCCAAAAGGTGAAAAGGAAGCATTTGCTTTGGCCAAATAAGTGAAACTGACATTTCTTATTTTTCCAGACGTTTTATATAAAGGTTGCTTTTTTTTCTTAGATATTCAACACTGCATTTAATATTTTTCTAGTCTTTCACACTTTTGAATCTCAAACTGGGCTTTTTGGTTGAATTTCACTGGTCTCAGAAGAAGTGTGTCCACACCACTGCAGATGGAGGTAGATTTCATATCCAACAGAGCAAATTAATGCTGCAGGGTAACCAAGGCTCTGCCATCGTTGAACGAGCTACAGATGGAAACTGGGAATGAGATGCCGACTCTTTGTTCAACCAAAGTGATTACGTCTAACCTGGCACTGGATCAGCTACTGCGCTGGTCATAAGCTTCCTTCACAAGTTTTGTGAAAGTCCCCCCCCCCCTCCACCTAAATCACCAGATTAATTATTTTCTGCAGTACCAGCCTATCAGCTTGTTTGTTTTGCATTTTACTGTTAACTTTCTGACACTGTTTTAATCATCACCTGATAATGCCTCTGACTGGAGCAGGTGGTACTCACAGAAATCATTTAATGTGGAAGAAGAGTCACATGAGACATGAAACATCCCTTTTTTGTGAGCGCGCTCAGAGCCTCAGGGACCGGAGTTTTTGGTTTTGTCAAACCAGCTCAGGCAAAAAAGGCCTGGCGGGGTTGAACTTCCTTTCTTCTCGTCTTTGCCATCAGTTGTTAGGTTTCTCCCCGTCTTGCATTACTTTGTTGCTGTTTTTATTATATACCTTCTGTTTCTGGTTGAGTAATCAGTCCTGTGTTCTACTTTACTAAGATTTCTATTTTTAATCCTCAGCATGTTGCCTGGATTTACTTTCTGTTCTGTCCGGGCATCTTGTGGTTATATGTTGGATTTATGTTTGACTTTGTGGAATTTAAAATTATCCTGCATTTGTGTCCTCTTATCACGTGACAGCCGAAACACTCTCTTTAGTAATAAGATCTTGAAATTGGAGAACTCAATACACAAACAGAGATTTCAGTTCTGAGGAGATCACAAAAAAAAAGGAATAAAATCTCTTGGCAACTCATGAACATACTTATAATTTGTTAGTATAAAAGAACTTTTTTTTTTCTCCCCAGCCCAGCCAAACTGGATTTTGATGGTTTTTGGTCTGATTTTATTCTGTCATATTAAGTGAAAGCACAGAGGCAAAAATGGAAATGGAACAAATGAAACCACATAAGAGAAATAATATGTTTCAGGGACCCATTCATGTGTTTTTAAAAGGTACAAATGGCAATGCTGCGAGACAGAAGATGACTCATACTGAGTAACTGAATAAATAATAAAATATTTCACTCTGTCAGTATCCCTCTGTCAAGACTGGGCTGTGTGGCAGGCAGGAGATGGATCCAAAATGCAGGACTCTGGAGACTGATATACTTAAGCAGCTTTAATGCTGAGTTCTTTCACAAAATACCCTGGGAAACAGCACAAGAGCAAAATATTAAAAAAAACCCAAAAAAAAACCCCAAGAATCTCCAGGAAACCAGGGGCCAGCAGAACACTCCACAGACAAGAAAAGCGTGAGACGATGTAAACACATGAGGTAATGAGGGGAAACAGGTGGGAGCACATGTGGAACAAATCACAGTGGATGAGATAAGAGACGTAAAACTCAAGAGCCAAAAGACCATCAAAAACGGGACGTAACAGTTGACAAACTCACGTGAACGTGACAGAAACAAGACTGAGGGAACAGAAAGGAAATACAAAAGGGAACAAACTAACCTAAAATCAACAAAGCTGAGCCAGGGACTAATGCACAGAACAACATGCATTACAACAATACAAAGGTACAAAGCTGGAGAAACCCTAAATATCCCACAAACTCATGACACCCACCAGCTGTTAGTAATTAGATTGGAAATGACTTTATTGCTCCATGTTGTGTTTTGGTTGTAAGGGTTTTTTTTTTTTTTTTATAGACTCGACTGGTTTAACTCCTCTTATCTGTCGTCCACTTTCCTCGGCTCAGAGGTTATCTGTGACTCGCCCTGATGATGCAGCAGTGGCAGGTGTCGGCTTGCCGGCTGTTCCCCTTATCTGCATTGGTTAATTAACCCCGTCAGGGACACTCAGCGCCGCCCGGAGATAAAACAACAAAAATAAATAAAAAAATAAATGAGTGCTTGGATACTCTGAGCTATCAGGAAGAGGTCTGTAAATTGCTTTGCTTATCACCATCTGTTGACTCTTGTAGTGCCTGTTTGCTTATATTCTGGTCATAATGCTGCTCGAGCCATCTCGAGGACTAACATCGTATAAGATCTGAGTGCACCTTATTATTGTTTTCCCCCTCGTATCTACCTGCATTCCTCATCCCTCACAGGAAATTAATTACAGTACAGTGAGGTTCGTCTTCAGTTTCAAACACGCCACGTTTGAAGACTCCCAGCCTGGCAGCTGTGTGTTTAAACTTTTTAATTTCTGTGCAGTTCTTTTCTCCATTTTCGTCCCCTTTGATTTGAGGATTTTTGTGTTTCTTCTCTTTTCGTAAGCTTGTCACGTTTGCTCCCGTTGCCCAGGCTGTTGTGTTTTTCTTAACTTCCACCAGCCATTATCATTTTGTGGAGCCTCCCTTCAGGACTGTAGCAGGTGGGAGCAAACATGCGGAGGAGAGGAGGTGTGCGTGACTTCATTAAAGCAGCACAAAACCCGCAAAAACTTTTACTTTGCTTTTCAGCTGTTTGTGCAATACTGGCAACACTGACCACTGACCACTCAAATTAATGTGGTGGGTATCATCATGATCAGCAAAGAAAACAGACTCTGAAATGACAGTTTGTTTTGAAATTGCCAAAAAAAAAATAATACATATGAAGGAGATTACAGGTTCCTGCAATGTTTTAGAAATCAAAATGAATTTTCTTCAAGACCTCAGTAGGACGGAACAATGTGAAATTGTGTATTATATTCAGGCTTTTATCAATAACCTATTGTTACCAGTTGCACACATTTAACAGTGCAGTTTTCTTTGTACACATTGTCTCGTATTGTATTTGTTATCTTTGGGGTTTGAACACTAGGTGAATATTGTTGAGTCTGAGCTTCTGTTCAGTTTTTACTATCATTCCAAGTGTTTGATGGTTTGATTTCTTTATTCTAGCAGATTTATGAGCTTTATGTCCTGTGACATCTTTGACTGTCGATCCTCTTAACTTGTGCTTATTCTTGTGAGCATTTTCAGTTCTGCATCCTGTATTTTTGGTTCACATCTTAGTTTCTATCAGTAGCAGTGTTCGATCCCTCTGTTGTTCCCCATATGTTCCTCCCTTAAACTTAATCGATAACATCAGAGGAAATCTGAAAGTTGTATTGACACTATGAGAAACATTCTTACACGTGTATCTTCTTCTGCTTGAAGAATGAAGAGTGTGAAAGTTTTCTGTCTTTATTAATAAGATCCATCATTTCAGAGCAAATATTTCCCCTCGCCTCGTGCCTTAACTGGCTGTCAGTCTTAGAGAGTTTCATAACGATATCTCTGAAGGCTCTCATCGCTTTGGCTGATAAAATGAAACCTTCCTCCTGCCAACTTGGTAATTTACCAACCTCACTGTTCAAAAAGATCATTCACACCATTGAGCCGTGTGTTCACAACTTTTTAACTTCTGTCTGTGTCCCTTCCTATTTTAAACAAGCCATTACTCACCCTCTTTAAAATAGCCCAATGCTGACCCATCTTTCCCTCAGAATTTTAGACTAATTTCAAAATTGCCTTTTATTTTCATTTTTTTAAGGTGGTGGCCAGCCAGTTTGCAGAAGGTTTATAACATTTTTGATAAATTTCAATCTTGTTTCCATCAGATGCGCTTTACTGAAACAACTCTTCTTAGCTTTTCAAATGATGTTTTGATGCAGGTGAATATTCAGTTCTGTGCTGCCTTTGACAGTTTAAACTTGGTATCCTGACTTACAGACTTCAGCTGTGGGTGGGCATCTCTGGGTCAGCTTGTTTTGTTGTTTTCCCATTTCTCTAACAGCAGCTTTTCAGTGCTTCTGCTAATTTAGTGTTCTCTCCGGCCACTTTATCTTGTGGTGTGGCCCAAGGTTTGGTAGTGGGACCTACATTGTTTGTCCCTGTACACGCTTCCACTTGGACAATTGAACGATTTTGAAGATATTTGATACAGTTATTACATAGGTGATATCCATGTGTACATGTCATTCAAACTCCAGAAAGTAGTCAAATTATCTGTCCTTCAGGACTGAATTTGTGTGATAAAGAACTGGATAACATTTTATTTTCTTTTAATAGAAAAAAAATGAAGTTCTTATTTGTGCCCTGACAACTTTGTTCCCATGGTGATTGAGAATCTTGGACCCATTCTGTCTTCAGTTCTCCCGATAGTGAGAAATCTGGGTGTTACTTTTATCAGGCATTCATTTTTGATAAGCACGCTGGTGTCCTGTACAAACTTGTTTTATTATCTGTGGAACATTGCCCATCTCAAATATATTGTGCCTCAGTGTGAAATGGAAATGATCATTCATGCTTGTATTTCATCACACCTCAGTTATTGTAATTCATTATTCCACTTTCTTATTCGTTATTGCTTTGTGAGCAAATCATCCCTGGATTGCCTACAAATGGCCCGGAATGCTGCTCACCGGGTCCTCTAAAAGGTCCCATGTGACACTGATTCCCATGTGACACTGATTCCCATGTGACGTCTTCTTTACACTCGCTCCCTTTAAAGTTTAGGGTCTAGTTTAAGATTTTGGTGATCACGTTCAGAGCTCTTCATGGTCAGATGCCTCCCTAAATTAGTGAACTACTTCATCCAAATAAAACTGCTAGGTCGATGAGATCAGCTGATCAGTGCTTGTTGTACCTCAGTCCAGGTTAAAGACAAAAAGGAGACTGTGCTTTCGAGATTGTAGCTCCCAAGCTGTGGGACTCGCTTCCATTGGACTTAAAATCTGTGGACACTGTTGATATCTTTACCTGTGCAGGCTTGCCTTTAAATAGTTTTATCCAATTATACTATCCTGTGTTACTTTTGCTTCTGGTCTTCAGCCGTGTCTTGTTCCGCTCCTGTTTGTCATTCTGTAATCAGCACTTTGTGTATGAATAGTACATGTGTTTAAAACCATGAGACATCCTCACTTTTGAGCCTTAGTCTAGAGTTATGCCAGTTAAACCTGCGGTTGGGAACAGTTGCGTTATAGCACAGCTGCAGCTGTATTTCATGGGCTCAGGCGTGACAGCACTCATGAGATGTTTTAGATTTATTTCTACTTTTAATTAAACTCACAGCATGTATCAGACACAGTGAAGGGCAGAAAGCTGGATCATCTTAAAAAAAACTGGTTAAAAAGGACAAGTTTAAAATGTCTTCCTTCATCTTTGAGCAAAAGATAAATGAATACATAAGTAGTCAGTTACACTGTTCATTTGTATATTTTTCTCTCTCATGCTGAGTAGGTACAGGTAGAGAGGTCTGCTTCAATCTGCCCATTGATTATTATTCTTCCATCTCGCTCTCTGGAAGATAAATTCAGCCTTGCAACTCCTGTTTGACACAACACAGCCAACCTGCTATACGTCCTCCATTATAGCTCCCCTGCAGCCTCATCTCTCCTCCTGATGGATTTTAAGAATGTCAGCCTGCTTCAGCGTGGAGCACTGAGATTGATTTCTGGGCAGTGAAGAGGAGGGCTGAGGAGATGAGGATGTTTGGATCGTCTGTTTTCCCTCCTGTGTCTGTTGCGTGGATTCCTGTGCTTTCCTGCTCTGTGTTTGACTTTTGAATCTTTTTATAATCCTGTTGGACTTTGGACTTTAAAAGTAAGCTCTAGGTAATGTAAACAATGAAAATGCTTAATTTTGACCTTTATTTCTTCAAAGTTAGAAATTCTTCACTTTCTGTTGTTTTTAACAGAAACTGATGACTCCCCGGCTAACTGATCATCTGCAGAGGAACGGTTTATTTGAAGAGTTTCAGTCCGGTTTCAGAATTCATCAATTACAGAAACAGCATTAGTGAACGTTACAAATGATCTTCTTACAGCCTCTGACAGTGGACTCATCTCTGTGCTTGTCCTGTTAGACCTCAGTGAAGCTTTTGGTACTGTTGACCATAACATTTATTGTTCATGTAAATGGGGAGTCTTCTTCACACACTAAGGTTAATTATGGAGTTCCACAGGGTTCTGTGCTAGGA
>JAVDPK010000102.1:66239-77477 GCA_034780415.1 Cichlasoma orientale
CCCCCCCCCCCGCCCCCCCCCCCCCCCCCCCCCCCCCCCCCCCCCCCCCCCCCCCCCCCCCCCCCCCCCCCCCCCCAAACAGGAAATCTGAGAGAGACTATTCCAAAAATTCTCCTACCGGCTCCTCTGGTGTGAATGGTGGCAGGTCAGCAGGTCAGTCCATACCAAAATGAGGAATTCCCAAGAGTTCAAAATACAAAGCATGTGGAGCCTGGGCTATGCCGCTACTGTAGGTACAACAATCTGACATCACCTGAGAAATGTAACTTCCTGTCTGTGATACATCCATGGCCTGCAAACTTTTTGTGCTGGTCAACAATTATCTTCCTCTCTTTGTCCTCCAGATTAAGCTCCGCTCTGTTACATTAAAATAGCAGGATTATTGATCGGCTGAGATGTGCAGAGTGAAGTGAACACGACGGGGCTAAAGTTTTGGTATCTTGCTCAAAGCTCTGAGTCATAGACTCATGTCAGTTACATTCATCTTGTTAACGCCGCCCTCTGGTAACAATTAAAATTGCTTCCAACAGCTAGCACACACGTATCAGGCTCAAAATAAGACTTTTCTGGCATTAAATATTGGCGCAATTAGCAGTAAACTATGTGCCACAAACTTTAGTAAATCAGGTTTATGTCATTGTGTGACACACACACACACACACACACACACACACTCACACCAATAGATGCATCAAAGGCAAATCGGGGTTCAGTATCAAAATGCCCAAGGACACATTGACATGCAGACCAGGGATTGAGCCACTTATCCGTTCGATTGGCAGATGTCCCGTTGTGTTTCCTGGGCCATAACCGCCCCCCTCGGTGTCTTTAATCTGAAGTTTACTCTATTTCTTTAACTCTCAGTGTACAAACATTAAAAAGTTTTAAGAAGGTTCTCATTTTTAATATCAGATATTGCACTCCAAGAACCAAGACAAGTTTTCATTCAGTCCTGACCAGATTGCAGACCAGGCCAAATGATTTTAATCAATAAAAGCAGCTGGTGTAGTTTTTATTTCAGAATCTTAAATGAAGATTTCCAATCCACTGTGTCAGCCCATTTTCTGCAGTGATGAGATGACTGCTTGAATTAAAACTAAAACTGCAGGAGGACTCGAGCGACATGAGATAATGAGCCCAGCTGTCATTCTGGGAGACACGATGAAGCAGATTCATGACATAACCATAAATGACAGACGTCTGAAGAAGAACCTGGAGGTAACTGTGAAATGCAGCTTGTGGATGAGTGTCAAGGTCTTGTTCACACATATACTTCATATTATTTGTATTTGTGCCATACTTTAAGCAACACTGCTGTTTTTCTGATTCTCTAACATCTTTCAGAAAGACTTCACACACACAGACACGGGTTTCTCTCATCATCATCATCATACCATGAATAAAACATAAATCCCTGGACTTTATTGCTGCTGTCATTGATCTTCACACATCTGCTGGGAATCTTGGACTCATTGGTCGGTAATTGTAATAAGCTCACACCTGTTTTCAGTAGAAGAGATGATTAAAATCTGGCCTGAATCCCCACTGCCATTGTTTGTCCAGCACATCTCTGGAGGATATACAACCACCACTTTTGTTTGTGTGCAGCTGGATGGTTAACTTCAAGCTATTTTTTTTAATCTCAGTGAGAGTGTTTCAGCCCCCAAGCCAACTCCAAATTGTTCCTCTTGTAAGTAAATATTTTGTGTGCTGCATGACAAAAAGGTTTAACCCAAGTTAACCTCGCTCAGCTTTGTTCTGGTTTCTGTCCATGTAGGAGACAGTGAGGTGTCTCTTTCTGATCATGAAAAATAAAGGTCAACTAAAGCAACAAGTTCAAGTGAAAATTTCCAGGTCTGTATTTTTATCCTTCAACTTTACTAGAGTAGCTTTGCACACTTCAAAATAATCCTTCTCTCTTGTATCGTGGGCCTTGTTGCAGATACTCAGCTCATCCTGTTTGAAATGAGCTCTTCCTCTTTTAGGACACTTTCTTCAGGACAGGTTTGGGTTTCTGTGCTTGAGGTGACCATATTAGGGATGTCCACTCTCTGACATCACTAGGAGCCAAGAGCAGGAAAAACTAATAAATTGAGAGTTTAGGGTAGTCTGCAGCCTGAGCTTTTGGCTCACAGTGCCTACTTGTACATACAGGGACCTCAAATTTAGAAACTTTGGTCATGTTTAATGAGCATGTTTAATGAGCATCCATCATCTGAATAACATCAGAACTAATCTGACATTCAGTATCTTCTTTCAGCTGCTCCTTTTAGGGTCACTGCAGCGCATCTGCCTCCATTTCACTATTTCCCAGCATCCTCCTCTGTCACATCAACCCTCTGCATGTCCTTTGTCATTACATCCATGAATCTTCCTCTTTTCCTCCTGCCTGGCAGCTCCATCTTCAACATCTTTTGTCCGATCCCTATCCCTCCTCTCCACATCTCCAAACCATCTCAGCCTTGCCTCTCCAACTTTTTCTCCAAACTGTTCAACTTGATGGACTCATTTCTATTCCTGTCCATCACTCCCAACAAAAATCTGAACATCATCAGCTCCGCCACCTCCAGCTCAGCCTTCTGTCTTTCTGTCAGAGCCCCCACCTCCAAACCATCCATCAGTGAGATCACCCAGTAGTTTTGGACATTCCAATGCAAATGACTATCAGGTTCACTAATGCTGACACGGTAGCAAACCTGGCACGGTCCTCTGTCCTGCTGTGAATTCCACCTATTCTATCTTTCTCTTTTCTCTTGGTTTCTCTCTTTCTGGTATTTTTGTTTCTGGTTAACCACACCTTGTGTTTCAGGGACGGGTCCTTCCTTCTGGGTACTCACCTGTTGGCAATCAGCTGATTTGTTGAGCCCTACTTAAGGAGATGGAAGACCAGCAGTCACTGTTGGATCATTAAACTACAACCAGTTCATGCTCCTATCCTATGTTGCGGTTCTGCTCATGTGTTTTCCCTCTGCACAGGAATCTGGTAAACCCTGAGTGAGTTGCAGAAAGAGTGTGTTTTCCTGTGGAGAGAGGTGTGTTTGGTTTTGCCCTGTTTGGAGCCACAGTCCCTGACTGGAATTTTGTTCAATGTTGTCACTTTCAACATTGTCTAAATGTACTTGTAAATAAACCTGTTATCCTTTTCCCAGTCTGTGCTTGGGTCTCATCCCTTACATGAACGATGACGACAATCAATTATTCTATCTCACATCCTGTGTCATTGTTGACGTATCTGGGACGCCTCATGATCAGAATGTCATGCTCCAGAGCTGGTTAGAGTTTGGGTAGGTCCACCTTGGACTTCACCTGCTGGTGGAGCTTGCTACGTACATTCCTGCTCTTCAGCCGACACACCTGTGTGCTGTCAGCTCATTGTCTCCTTGTGCTTAAGGACTAGCTCATGCCCACTCTCCTAGCCAGATTGCTGCTGTTGTTTGGTTGTGTGGACGTCTCGGTTGGCTGAAGAAAACTCCAACTGCCATCCTTAGCTCGATTGTTCCTGGGAAAGGAAGAATTGTTCTCATACTCACCAGTTACTCACCTACATGTACCTGTCCACACTCTACCTTCTGGAAAACCTCTGCCTGCCACCCTCTCCTCTGCTTGTTCTGCAATAAAAGTCTAATCAACTGCATAATTTTCTTCCACAAAACTCTGGCAAAAAAACTAATCGATTTCTCTTCTCTGGCAGAAGGCCACCCCCGTCCAGTGAATTGATACTCATCTGTGATTCTCCCAGCTTCCGAGTCATTCCCTGCCGACTTGTAAAATTTTTAAAAACTGCACACTGTGGTGAGTTCTGCTTCAGAGCCACAGAATTGACTGAATAGATCAGCA
Organism: Cichlasoma orientale; assembly: GCA_034780415.1. Lineage (NCBI taxonomy): Eukaryota > Metazoa > Chordata > Actinopteri > Cichliformes > Cichlidae > Cichlasoma > Cichlasoma orientale. The sequence goes on from JAVDPK010000102.1 coordinate 70,077, forward strand.
TAGCCACCACAGCTCATATTGATTGAATAATGGTTGTTTTTTCCTCTGTGTGGAGACAGATGATGTGGGGGTGTTGTGTCCAAACCTGCGTCCTTGACTCTAGTTCATCTGAACTGTATCCACGCCCACACCCTTCAAGCAGGTCAGGGCACAGTGGGTACGGGTCGCCTGGTGTAAGTACCACCTTTGAGAGGGGGAAAAAAAACCTGAGATGTCTTTTGAGGTGAGCTAAGGAAAGCTGTGAGCACGGTTCAGTCCAAAGGAAACAAAATCCACCTTAGATTGTGAGCAAATGTCACATATTGTGCCTCAGAGGTGTGTTTAATAAAGGGGAAGATGCTGATATCAAACAGGCCTGTCTGGTTGGGTGAAAAAAGTAAATTTTTAGATTTGAAACCACAAAGTTTTTAGATTTGGATTTGCTGCTTCTGTCCATCACATTGTAACACCGGAGGACGTGTCAGACATAAATATTACTTTCCTTTACAAACTTGAAGGCCAGCCATTTAGACCAGAGGGAGTCCACATACATCAGTGACATTGTGCCTTGTGTAAAGAGAATAAAACCCCAGGACTCCAGAAAAATGTATGATTTTCAGCTTCAGAGTTCCTGATCTGACCTTGTCTCTCCTCTTCACATGGAGTCAGAAAAAATGCAACTTTTTATCAGGCTGAAGAGAGGGCTTAAAGGCAGCCATGTCAGACTCACTTTAGTGTGCCACACACAGCCCAGTTTGATCTTAAGTGGGCCGTGCCAATAAAACTATTGCTTAGCCTAAAAGAGAAACCCCTCAAAATCTTCTTCAACATGACAACATTGAAAGAAAAGTTTGAATACATTCTGAAAACTTCACATTTAATAAACCATCCATTTATAAAACCAACAAACAGCCTGATATGCCCTAACTTCAGAAATTTGTCTCAGATTTTCGAAGAAATGCTGCTGTAGCAAATCAAAGCAACCTGTCAGTTTACGCTTAAAATTACAGGCAGATTATCAGAGATGGCACAGAAGATGTTTTGTGTTTTATGGATCTTATAAACACTTTTATGTGTATTTTAAAGGTTTGTAAAGCTGCAATGTGTTTGTTGTAGACTATAATTACTATATCTGCCTTCCAGCAACATAAAGGGGGGTATTTATTGGGATAAGATACAGAACTAAAGAGATGAACTGTTGTCAGACTACAGATACATTATTCAGATATTCACCTGAAATCTGTGCTGAAATGAGATAGAGGATGAGGAGGAAGCGGGGCGGGGAATATCTAAATGGATGAAGTCCTGCCATGCAGGCGGGGTATGTCGGTTCTTTAGCTAATGATACTGTAGCTGAACGACTTCCGTGGTGCACATTTTTCCGCAAGCAAGCACTATTTGAGATTCCACAGCTTTATATAAGTGCAGTGAGCGTGCACCTGAGGGCAAACCCTTTCAGCACCACTTGTGATTTAGAGTAAAAATTGCACTCCCTTCCCCCTGAGACACCAAACTTAATACTGATGGATTTTAATCATGTCTCACATCAAAAAGACACATTGGTTTGCAGAACAAGATATCCAGTACTTGTTATGATCCACAGAGCTGTGGTGAGAGGTGGAATTGGTGGGAGGAATCCTTTACTGATCCAGAACAGTGAGCTTTTGTTACTGATGTGTTAAACCAAGGAAACAAAGCAAGAAGAGAGATTGCAAAGATGGAGAGAGAAACAAAGCTGCACAAGAAAACATTCTAACTGATATTTTACCCTTTATTGTTGCGTGATTGTCAATCAATATGCTTCACAGTGCCTATGTCTGTGGTGGAAGAAGTATTCAGATGTGCTGTATGCATCATTTTCACATACAGTATCAGTATCACTCTAACACATTTTGACCAAAACACAGACTAATCACAACTCTTTTAGACACCAAAAATACTGTCTTGAATGTACAACTAGCTTCTTAATACAACTATCTGGATGGTAATTAGCTGGCTGGACGTTACTTTATCAGCTACAGTTACATAATGTAGCATCAAATCACAGCAAACAGTCATCTCAAGGTGCTTTATATTGTAAGATAAAGACCCTACAATAATTACAGAGAAAACCCAACAATCAAAACAACCCCCTATGACCAAGCACTTGGTGACAGTATGAAGGAAAAACTCCCTTTTAACAGGAAGAAACGTCTGGCAGAACCAGGCTCACGGAGGGGCAGCCGTCTGCCACAACCGGTTGGGACATGTAACAGGGGTTATGGTTAGTGTTAGATGTTCAGCTGTGGTTAAGAGGCCGTGTCTCCCCTTCTGGTTTGTGTTGAAGAGCTTGTACAAGATTGCCAGCAAGCTGGTGTGAATGCATCTGCACGCCCAGTGATGCAACACTTTTAGAGAATGCCCTAATGTCAAGAAAAGCAGCAAAGAAGTCACTTCTCTCCAAGAAAAATATCAAAAACACACCGAAACTCTGCAAAAGTGCAAAGAGTGGACACCAGAAGATTAATGAAAAGATATTTTCTCTGGTGATGCCCCTGTTTGGAACAGGGGTGATTTTAGGGTCAAACCTTTAGGAGGGGCTCAGCCCCCAGTCATAATGTCATGCATACCATGCCCTGCAATTAACAATAATATGCTGCTTGCCTTTTCACCTTTGTAAACCTCAATTCAATTGCATACCCATCAGTGTTACTTTCAAAAGCATCCTAATTAGTTAGCTGGCCTATTGGGGTGGCTGTAGCTCAGGAGGTAGAGCAGGTCATTTACTAATTGGAAGGTTCGTGTTTCAGTCCATGTCTGCTCCAGTCTGCATGCCCAAGTTGCTCTCTGATGTGTTCCCTGGAGTGTGAATGCAGCTGAATGTTAGATAGAAAGCACTTAGACATAGAAAGTGCTGGTGTGAATGAAGACATGTTGTATAAAGTGCTTTATAAGCACAATATAAAAACCCGTCCATAGTGTTTGAGAATAATTCTGATTGAATAATCACAGATTTCAATATAACAGTTTTTGGGTGGCGTCTTTAGTTGTAGTATCAAAACTGAGGCAAAGGCTTACCTGCTTCTCTGCTGCTTGTTTTTTTTTTTTTGTTTTTTGTTTTTTTTTTGTTTGTTTTTTTGTTTTTTTGTCTCTCCTTGTGTCCATCTCCGTCTTCCTTTTTCGGTCTTTGTCATTCAAAAAAGAAAAAAAAACTGAAATGAAATTTACAACCCAGTAAAAGGCATAAATTAAGTCACATCAATTTATAACAATATTCTAATTGAATGTGGGCTGCTGCTGCCCATTAACATTTAACAGATTTGCTCTCACCTGAATCTGGAGCTCTGCTGCACTGTAAACAAGCACTGAAGCCCAATTCAACCAGAACAGGAAACTTTAACAGACTAAGACAATAAAGTGCAGCAGCTCCTTGGCTGGCAGCTAATAATATACCAGCAGACTAATGGCTCAGAAAGCTAAAATTAGCAAATAAAATCTAGTGATCTACCCAATGTAAGCTGATGTTTTGATGCTGCTTAGAGAGCAAATATAAATTTTTAAGTAACACTAATGACCTACATTATGAGAAGAATTTGCACTTTTGGTTGCTCATGTTTCAGGTAACGTGTGTTTTAAGTCTTCACCACTCATTTGAGTGATAAACTGAACTGCTGGAACTTGTTTTGACTCATATTTGATTTAGATGCCAACAAGTCTTTGAAACTCGTGAAATGCTTCAGGTTGCTCTTACTGCATCACAAAAACATGCACAAAATAATCTAAATAAAAACTGAAGAGGCAAAGTGTCAGAAACACAAAAGCTGTCACTGCTGAATCTTTTGGCATGTCTGCATGTTCACAATCTCACTTCCTACATTCTGACTTTTTTAGTTAGAAACAAAGTGCTAAAAAAAATAAATAAACTGCATGACTCTCCATTAACAGCCCCCCCCCCCCCACACACACACACACGCACACACGCAGTTTCAGCAGGAAACCAAAGGTAAATTCACAGGAATCAATAATTCCTGATTAAAGTTACGTGTAAAATGTATTTTCTTTTTTATTATTTATCTTCTAACAAATCCATGTAAGACAGCCTTGTTGGAGTATTGACATTAAAGCAGTGCTTTGTTTGAGTTCAGTAACTTAATGTCAGATATTTTTTTTAAAATGTAATAGATATGGACTTGTTTTTAATTTTCAGGTTGTTTTATATTTGTTCACCTTCAAAGACTTTCATGCAACTCAATCAAGCTTTACCTCGAGCTTTATGTGCAACCATTGTTCAATAAGCGTATCACTCGTGCCTTCACAAAATGCTACAGTGAAAGATGGCACGTGTGTGTGCATGTGTGTGTTGGACAGTATTATTCATTGCCTCCGTTTTCATCACAAGTCCTACATGACTAAATCCATTGCATTGCTCCCATGGGACTGGCTGATTTAGATACGTGAGTTAATGAGCACCTGAACAGGTGAACATAATGAAGTTCCTGGTGAGTATATACTTACAGCTTCTCTTTACTTCTGTGACAATCAATAAATAAGAAATACACTGAAAATCTTCATAGCGTATTGGCTCACTAAGGTTCCTGAATTATTTTCATGAATAAAAACATCTGTTTTTACAAATCTCTCTCTGTCCAGGTCTCATATGTGATTCCGCTGCAGAGAATCTATAGGGCACGTCCAGAGCAGGACGTGAAATAGTCACAAAAAAGTAATGTACTCCATCATGTATGAGTATGTTGTAAGCTGTGGTAATCTTGACAGGTAAAGAGAAAGCCACCTTCGTGACACTGAAATTGCTAGCTTTAGGCTCAGTAGACTGCAGCCTTCTGAAAGCTGAGTGTAAACAAAGCTTCATATATCATTTATTTCAGGCGTCTTTATGATGGAGAGAGGACCTCAGCAATCTCCCAGCTTCAGAGAACAGGAACTCTAAACATGGTGAGCCAGCAAGGCCTAAATTAAACTGCCAACTCGAATGGCATTCTTTGTGTTGATGTGACAATGTGCATGAGTGAGTGTGTTTCACACGTTTACATTCCTTTTGAGAGCAGAAAGTGAGTGCAGTGTGAAGCGCTGTCATTGAAAAGATAAGAAAACGAGTCTGACTCACACAGTTTTCATTTATCAAAGGTTAGGGGAAATTGGGTATTGTTATCACATTTCCAAATTCCTTTACCCCAAATTGACTGCTGAGAGAGTTTTTACATTTAAAAAGCATGAGCGTAACACCAGGTTGAAAAATGCCACAGTCTCCCTTCAAGGCAAGGCGCTCAGCAGTGACAGCACATTTACAGCAAATCTAATATGAAGCCTGAGTAGTGGCATATTTTTGGCCTTTTACAACACTAATTCCCATCAGTCTGTTTGTCTGTCTGCTTCCAGAGGAATTAAGAGTATTAAGGGTAAGAAGCAGCCAGGTGCTGCTAATCAAATGCACTTTATTAACTGACCATCAGCAAGTTTGACTGCCTGTATAAAAGTTTTGGCAGTTTGCTGGTCTGGAATATTCAAGTGTGTGTTAACACAATGTCAAGGAGAAAAGACATCAGCAATGATCTCAGAGGAGCATTTGTTGCTGCTCATCATTCTGGGAAGGGTTGCAAGTTCATCGTGCTACAGTGAGAAAGTGGAAAACATTCCCAGGAGTGGAAGTACCAGTAAATTTAGCCCAAGGTCAGGCAATGCTCAGAGAAACTGCAAAAAAAACCCCTCAGAGCTCCACCTCAGACTTTACAGGCCTCAGTTAGCATATTACAGGTTAAAGTTCATGACAGTACAATTAGAAACAGACTGAACAAGTGTGGCTGTTTGGAAGGGCTGCAGGAGAAAGCCTCTTCTCTCGAAAAAGAACAAGACAGCATAGCTTAGGTTTGCAAAGCTGCATCTGAACAAACCACAAGACTTCTGGAACAATTTCTTTTGGACAGACACGACCAGAGTGGAGCGTTTTGTCCATAATGCACAACAGCATGTTTGGAGGAAAACGAACTCAGCTTGTCAACACAAAACCTCAGAGCAGCTGTAAGCACGGTGGAGGAGGGCTGAGGAGTTGGGCTCCTTGCAGTCACTGAGTGGACCATGAGCTCCTCTGTATACCAACGTATTCTAGAGTTACGTGTGAGGCCGTCTGTCCCACAGCTGAAGCTTGGACCAAACTGGGTCATCAAAAGGACGGTGATCCCAAGCAGAGCAGCAAATCTCCAGCAGACCGTCTGAAAAAGAAAAGAATGAAGGTGCTGCAACGGCCCAGTGAGAGTCCAGACTTCAGCCTGACTGAATGCTGTGGTGGGACCTTCAGAGAGCTGTGCATGAATGAATGCTGCAAACCTCAATGAGCTGAAGCTACATTGTGAAGGAGAGTGGACCAAAACTCCTCCACAGTGATGTGACTGAAGCCACACAGGAAACATCACTGCAGCTTATTGCTGCTGAAGCGGTTCTACAAGCTGCTGAATCAGGGAGCGAACTCAACGGAAGTGCTTTAGCATTTGTCTTATTTTTGTTAAATAAATAATGGCACAGTATTGTTGCTCATCTGAGTTTGTATTTAAATAAATAGAAGGGCTAAGGATCAGATGTTTATCTATATATATAAAAAATGTCCTGATGCATAAAACCTAGAACTGAAACTGGGTGTACTTTCCTTTTACCGTGGCTGTATCAGAGTTGGTTGTTTGTTGCTTTACACATGCAGATTATGCATTTTTGTCATCTTGACGATAAAACAGTTTGAATTTTCTCATGTAAAGCGTGAAATTCAAATGGAGGTATTTGTATGTAAGCGGCCATGTGGGGAATGTTCATGAATCCTGTTTGGAAATGTTTTTCTCAGCAGATTTCACTCTGGAGGTTTGGTTTGGAAATGGGATGAATACTAAGCTGAGGCAGGGAATAGTCATTAGCAGAGATTAGCAGCTGTTGAGAGAGTTTCTGCGGTCTTCCAATGAAGGGTTTCAAAACAGGATTTTCATCTGTGGTGCATACTGAATAATAATATTTACATAATGCAGTGCAGTAATGTTCTGGGATGTTTCTAGTTGGCACAGTTATAAAGGACTCTGGGGCTTCCTGCTGTTTAATCTGTGGAGAAAGCCTTACAGGACGAGAGCATCTACATCCCAGCTATCTCAGCAGCCCAACTGGCATCTTCAGAAACCCAGCAGGGGAGGAAGGAGAACGGAGGAGGCGGCCTACAGAAAATGACCGCTTACTTATGGACTCTGAAGTAAAGTGACTAGATGGCAGCAAACAGGTCATTTCCTGACAGAAAAAAATTCAAAGCAGCTTCACATGGGAGCGATTGAATAGAGTCTTTAATCAAAGCCGTGCAAAGCATGTGCAGCACAGTAGATGTCATGATCTGCTGCGGCTGGCAGGAGTGAGGACCTCAAGGCAGAACACTAGAGACAGGGAATAACTCAAAACGCA
>JAVDPK010000102.1:77577-89496 GCA_034780415.1 Cichlasoma orientale
CAAAATAAAACAGGAAGACAAACGGGGAAACAAAGACGCAGACCTGACACAGGAAAACACCAGGAACTAGAAATAACCGAAGAGAAGCAATACACATAAGAGATAAAACTAAAACAAAACCAAAAGAACACAACACACTGGGCCACCGGCCCAGGACCATGACAGTAGATTAACTAATTCCCTGTACAAACATCTGTAAAATCATAGTCGTCATATTAAAACATCTCACAAAATCTTAATGCAGCTGTCTCCGCTGCTGCGGTCACTTCACACAAGTCAAGCTGGAACATCTGAAGTAATTATCTATGGATTCTGTTCTATTCATTAGTTTTTCTCATTCTTTGTATTCTGAATGTTGATTCTTAGACTATCATCTTTTCTTTGCTTTCCTGCTCTTGTTGCTGTCTCAAATGATTTCACCTGTGCTTGGTTATCTCTCCCCCTAGTGTAGTCCCTCCTCCCTCCTGTTCCAGCATCTTGTGTCTCCCTGTGTTTTAAATTTCTTCTTTTTTTGGTTCTATTTGTTTTTGGACTATACTGCTTTGGTGAGCACTCACCAGTGTGACCCACACTAGGATGTGGCTAGTCCAATGCAGGTGTCACCAGAATTTTCTGCCAAAACTGCTTTGCAAACATTTTTTCTCAGAGATTGTCAAATTTGCTCACTCTGGAAGGAATTCAGTTCTTAAAACTAATTTCATGGAGAACTTTGATATATACAGCTATGGTCAGAAGGTTCCATTCCCTCATCATGGGGCATGAATGTTATGGTAATTTGTGGCTTTTAATTATTTCTTTGAACTGTTCTTTTTCCAGTGTGGAATGACTGTACAGCATACACCTGTAATAATTTTAAAAAAACAAGAACTGGGTGCACAAATTTGAATTTATTTGGGATTTTCTCTAACTCAAACAGGGTCAAAAGTATAGATACAGGCTCAAATACATACATACACCCCACTAATATTTGGTTAAATGTCCATTCACAAGAGGCACCTCAACTAGATGCTTTTGGTAGCCATCAACAAGCTTCTGCCATAATTCTGGGTGTATAATTGACCACTCTAGTAGGCAGAAAAAGAGTTCATCAAATTGGTTGATTTCCTGGCATAGACGTGGTTTTTAAGTGTAGTCCACAAATTTTCAATAGGGTTTGGGCTTTGGAAAGGACATTCCAGGCGCTTAATGGACCATTCCTAAACAACTCCAGATTCCAAGATCATCTGTTCAAACAACTGTACATGAGTACAAATTATTCAGATGTGTCAGCACTTTGCCGAGGTCTGGAAGAAGACTCCAACTGTCAGAGAAGAGAAGAAATTGTTCAGGATGTTCAGGAACAACCAGGAACCACCAAGGCTCAAGCCTGCCATGAACTGAAAACTGCTGGAACACCAGCATCACCGTCCACAGTGAAGCCGGTTTTACAGCCAGTTTCTCCATGGACTGAGAGGGTGCCGACCAAGAAAGAAGCCCCTGCTCCAAAATTGGCACCTTCAAGCTTGACTGGAAATTGCAGCTGCCCACATGGACGAGCCAAATGCCTTCTGGAGAAAAGTCTGATGGTCAGACGAGACAAAGATTGAGCTGTTTGGCCTCAAATATAAAAAGTATGTTTGTAGGAATAAAGGTGAGACTTTCAAACCTAATGAAAGAGCACTGTACCAGCTGTCAGGCATGGCGGTGGCAGCATCATGCTCTGGGGCAGTTTTGCTGCCAGTGGTACTGGTACATTGCACAAAGTGGATGGAATAAAGAAGGAGGAGGACTACCTCCAAACTCTTCAACTTCACCTATGCTGAGTGGAAGGACACTTCTAGCCACAGCTGTAGCATCTGAGTCCAAAGGCTGAAGGGCCTTAAATCTGCATTTTTTCTACAGGCCAGTAAATATGTTCCTCGTGGGTTTATGGCCTCAGTTGCTAGTTTCCAGCCTTATTAAATACAGCGTGATGTTCATTTAGCAAATTATGGACCCATTAGAGTCAAAGAGGAGGATAAAGCAGAGGTGCAGCTCTCCAGTATTTCTCAGTCTGATCTCTCTCTCTTGCTCAAAACACCACCTTTTGTCAAAGTCACTGGCATGTTAAAAGTTATACAGTGTGTCCTTTGAGTCCTCTGGTTATTGCATTGGGCAGTCACTCCCAGCTCATTTGTCTACAAAGGGCCTAATTTAATCCAAATCATGATCTTTTCTGTACAAAATTAACCAGTTTTATTTTATAAACAGCACAAAAGATAAAAGTTCAAATGGAACACAAACCACAGCTGATTTGCCTCCTCGCTGCTCACCTTGTGTACAGTGGTCAGATGTAGGTGGAATCTGATAAGATGGGATTATCTAATGTCCCGAGACAGTAATAGGTGACGGTCACAGTCTTTTATGCAGTCTATGTTTCAAGGAGCACCCTGCTCACTTTTATGCAGATCATTATGTAGCACATGCTGACCAGACCAGACAGCAAATGAAGGAAGTAATGCTTAAAGTTCCCCACTGTTATTTATTTAACCTTCACTCTGAAAATTATGTTTTCAGAGTCAAGCTTGTTTTCAAAACCGGCCCACTGAAAGTGGAAAGAAATTTTACTAATGACCTGAAAAAGGTGCAGTGTTTGATATTCCATAGACTAACAAAGGTTTATGATCACTTATTTTTAATGACATTATAGCTGTCTGCACAGCTGCCATCATTAACTCAGATTTGTGTTTATTTTGTCTGATAACATTATGATTTTAACATATTGCAGCAGGTTGGGAGTGATTGTGAACAGGAACGCGTTTATGACCCCTGAGCAATATTCCCTTTCATTCCATTATCTGACAATAGAAGCGTATGCTAACAGGGACGAGTAAAAGCCAAGTTCAGCCGCATTAAAACAGAGTATCATGATAACACTGACTCTGAACAGAGGCGTCCAGCTCACTCCATCTTTTTTTCCGTGTTTAATGCTCCTGTTTTTTCAAACAGAGACCACGATGGTTAGCACTGTTACCTCACAGCAGTACTGGGTTTGAATCCACCATCTGGCCTGGGTCTTTCTGTGTGGAGTTTGCATGTACACCCCATATTTGCGTGGGTTCTCTACAGGTTCTCCAGTTTCCTCCCACAGACCAACGACATGCAGATAGTGGGCTTAGGATAACTGGTGATTCTAAATTACCCACAGGTGTGAATGTGAGTGTGAGTGGTTGTCTGTCTCTGTGTTAGCCCTGAGACAAACTGGTGACCTGTCCAGGTGTGCCCCACCTCTCACCCTATGGCAGTTAGGATAGGTTAAAATGTCCACATTTACCACAAAAATAAACATGTTTACAGCCTACTGCAAAAACGTTTTGGTCTCTATAACTAAATTTCCCATTATATTGTACTAGGGCTTGAAGTTTACATTATTAGGGGCATGGCCTCTTTGACTGACAGGTGGATGGCTACACAAGCTTCACCACAACTAATTGGAGTCCTGAACAATTATTAAAAAGGTCTGTGCTCAAATTTTGATGAATAAAATTCTGGTGTCTGTGTGACGCACCAATAGCGCCTTACACCTCAGTCACACAGGCCTGAAGATCTGTCGGCGACCATCTGGTAGCCACCCATCATTAGGGAAAAGTGTGGATTCTGCAACTGATTTTTGAGAGGTTGCTGGTAATCAGTGGTGTGAAACTGAACATAAAGACATAGAGTGCAGTGAAAAAATATTTGCCCCCTTTCTGATTTCCCCTTTTTTACATATTTGTCCAACTTACATGCTTCAGATCATTAAACAAGTTTTAATATTAGACAAAGATAACCTGAGAAAATAAAATGACATTTTTAAATGATGATTTCATTCATTAAGGGAACAAAGCTATAAAACCTAATAACATCACTGTGGAGGAACTTTGGCCCACGCTTCTTTGCAGAATTGCTTCAACCACATTGGAGGGTTTTCCAGCATGAACAGCCTGTAAGGTCATCATAAAGCATCTCAATCTGATTTAAGTCCCGACTTTTACTCAGCCGCTCCAAAACCTTCATTTAGTTTGAGACATTCAGAGGTGGACCTGCTGCTGTGTTATGGTTCATTGTCCTGCTGCATAACCCAAGTGAGCTTCAGGGCATGAACTCATGGTCAGACGTTCTCCTTCAGAATTTTCTGGTAGAGAGCAGAATTCATGGTTCCATCAACTAGAGCAAGTCGTCCTTAAGCAGCAAAGCAGCCCCAGACCATCACACTACCACCACCATGTCTGGCTGTTGGTCTGATGTTCTTTTTATCAAATGCTGTGTTAGTTTATGCAGATGTAACATGACTCAAACCTTCCAGAAAGTTCAGCTTCTGTCTCGTCAGTCCACAGAATATTTTCCCAGAAGTCTCGGGGATCATCCAGATGTTTGTTGGCAGATGTGAGACGAGCCTTTGTGTTCTTGTTGGTTAGCAGTGATTTTCTCCTTGGAGCTCTCCCATGGAGGCCATTTTTACCCAGTCTCTTTCTGATTGTTAAATCATGAACTCTGACCTTAACTGAGCCAAGTGAGGCCTGCAGTTCTTTAGATGTTGCTCTGGGACCTCCTGGATGAGTCCTCAATGCTCTTGGAGTAATTTTGGTAGCTGGCCGCTCCTGGGAAAGTTCACCACTCTTCCAAGTCTTCTCTATTTGTAGATAAGGACCACAAATGGTGAATTGCCACCTTATTGTAGTTGGGGGATTTGTGTGTCCCAGTAATCCCACTGGATGGGGTGCTCGAGGGTGCTCCATCCAGTGGCTTCATCATCCTACTGGGAGACTGTAACATTCACCTGGGTGATGACAGTGAGACCTGGAGGGGCATGATTGGAAGGAACGGCCTGCCTGATCTGAACCCGAGCTGTGTTCCACAGTTTGTCCATAAGGAACACCATATTTGAACATAAGGATGTCCATAAGTGCACATGGCACCAGGACAGCCTAGGTTGGAGGTCGATGATTGATTTTGTAATCATATCATCAGATCTGCAGCTGTTTGTTCTAGACACTCAAGTGAGAAGAGGAGCTGAGCTGTCACAACCTTTGGGTAGTTACCAAAAGAACAAGATAGTGGATACAAGTGGCAGAAATTAGCTTCCTCTGAATGGTGGCTTGCCTCTCCCTTAGAAATAGGATGAGGTGTGCAATCATTTGGGAGGGGCTCAGAGTAGAGATGCTACTCCTCCACAGTGAAAGGAGCCAGATGAGGTGGTTCGGGCATCTGACTAAGACTGGGCAAGCCTCTTGGGCAAGGTGTTCAGGGCAGCGCTTTGAGTGCTCAGTTAGAGCAGAAAATATAAAAAATAGCATTAGGAGGCCCCAGGCAGACCCAGGACACGCTGTAGAGATGCCCCGGATGAGCTGGAGGAGGTGGCTGGGGACAAAGAGGTCTGGGCTTCTCTGAAGAGGTGGGTGGATGGATGGATGGATTTAAAAAGTACATTTTATATTTAATCTGCTTATGTAAATGTGACAAAAAACTAAGAAATCAGAAAGTGGGAAAATACTTTTTCACAGCACTGTATACATTGCTACAACCATATAGCTTTGGTGGCCTAAACTTAACTGCTGAATAAAACCCCAACAATCAAGGGTCCCAACAGGACTGTGTGTCATTGTGATGATGGCAGGCAAGGTTGGACCCAACATGGCGGACTCACAGGCAGGAATGAACGTAAAAAGCAGTTTATTGAATGAAAAGCAGGGGAAACTAAATACAACATAAACTGGGGCTGGACAGGTGCCAGAGCTAAAACATAAACCAGGAAGCAGAGTGACCACAGGCAGGGAAACACCGACAACAACACGACAAGGAACAGACACAGACTGAGGACTTAATACTCACACCAGGTAATCAGGGAACAGGAAACAGGTGAGGGGCACAGCTGAAACTAATTACACAGATGAGACAAGGGCAAGCAAAACTAAACACAAAGCACATGGGACAAGGGACTGTAAAACAGGAAACAACTAGACGGGGACAGAAACGCAGACTTGACACACCGCAGAGGAAATAACACAACAAAACACATCAGACCAGAGACATGACGGAGGGACAGGACACAGAGACGAAGGGGAGACGGGCACAAAGGGAACTAGGAAATCAATATGTCAATAAAAACAACTAATAACAGGACAGGAAACTATGATGGATAATCAAAACCAAAACAAACTGGGAACATAACGGAGAACTCACTGAAAATAGAACCTAAATAGAACTAAACACAAAACGCTGGACGCACGACCCAGGACCGTGACACTTTGATTTTAGGGGTTATAGGCCAGTTGCCTAGCTTATGACTCTGTGAAGTAACCGACCACTACTCCAAAGATAATTCAGAGTTTGTGGCTCTACAAATGGACCATTACCACTCAGAAGATGATATTGCCACTGAGAGAGCGATGACTACACTATTCAAACCTAATTTGCATAAAAATAGCTCCTATATTCAGGCCATAAACTATACTTTATAATGCATACACAGCTGGCCGAAAGCATGCTGCCAACTGAATCCTGTTGAGGAGAAATATTGTGCCGTTTTGTCCTGCTTATTTGAATAGTGCAGAGCTGGCCTTCTATCATTCACTTGTTTCTTCACTTCAGATAGCTGCTGTCATTGTTAATAATTCCCTGTGCTTGTCAGGCCACTGGCTCTATGTTGGAATTACCTGCCAAGATGATTTACAGTAAACTCTCTGCATTACAGATGGCAAACAAATCCAGCAGTTTCCGAAGAGCAAGAGGACTCCACACATTGCCGGGCAGGACGGGTACATGAAAAACATTCATTCAGCAGGAATCATTGTGTTCATCTGTTTGGCCATTGATCAACAGGTTCCTTCACAGCGACCGCAATGCTGCACCACAAGACAAATTACTCAAAGCTTTGCCAGCAGCTTCTTTTGCCTGATATGTAGCAGCGGCAGATCTCATCACTTACAGATGATGAGCTGATGAACATCTATTTTTATCTCCTCTCAACTGATTGTCCGTCCCTGAGGACCAGCTCTCACAATGTACCACACATGCACCGCACTGTGAGAGCTTTCAGATCTTATTTTGCTGTCAGAGCTGTAAAACCACCAGGGACTTTGTCACAAAAGTTGTGTGGAAATAATATGAGCGGGATAAAAATATGCAGATAAAGATTGACATGCAAAAAAATAAATAATTAAAATCCACAAGGAACACCGAGTGTTGCCAACATATCAGGAAGAAGGAGACTGGAAGCATTAACAAAACAGACAGAACCAGTGGAACTACCAGAGCTGTTACTTTTATTAACAATGGACACACTGAAGTAATAGATGCATATGCACCGCTATAACACAGAAAAACACTAGCAGACAGATGTCAAAAGTCATTAGATTAAACATGTACATTGTCTTCATGTATTACATACTTTTTGTTGCCAGAATCTGAACAGACTTTAATGTAGCTTAAAATCTCTCTCTCTTTAACACCTTGTGGATTTCCTGAGAAGGACACAATATCCCCAAGAGGATATTTCAGGGCATGTGGGACTTTGCCCAACAGCATTATGTGTGTTTTGTGCACCTGGAGAAGGCATTTGACCACGTCCATCAGTTTGGGGGTATTTGGCCCTTTGTTAAAGGCCATTCAGTCCCTGGTTTGCTTGGTTTGCATAGCTGGCAGTAATTTAGACTTGTTCCTTGTGCTCCTGGTGTTGAACTGCACCAAGGCTGCCCTTTGGCACTGAATTTGTTCAGAATTTTTATGAACAGAGGTTCTAGGCACAGTCAAGCGGCAGAGAGCTTCTGGTTTGGTGGCTCTGGTGGATGATGTGGTTCTGTTGACTTCATCAAACAATGAAGTCCAGCTCGCACTGTGTGGTTTTCAGCTGAGTGTGAAGCAGCTGGGACGAGAATTAGACCATGTAAATCCTCAGCCATAATCCTCAGCTAGAAAAAGATGAATCCTGAGCAGTGAGTGAGCAGTTTGCAGCAACGCTGACTATCACTCCAGGGGACTTGAAGCAAGATGACAAGTGAGTTAAAAAGTGACAAAAACACAAAGTTAAAAAACACAAGGCCTAAACTAGTTACCAACATTAAAGCTGTCAATCTGGTGACAAGTGGACTATTTTAATCCACAGAGATCCAAATGAGAAGCAGGTGCTTCCATCAGAATTCCAGTAAGCTGGTAAAGTGCTCCTGTGAGAGGATGCAGGTGGGTACCAACCACGCTCACGGGAGGAGAGCGGAGAAAGCCAGGAGTGCAATATAGAAGGGACAGGAGAGGGAGAGAGAGAAAGAATAAAGACAAGCAGGAGAGACTGGCAGTCACCAGGTACTAGGACAAACACTCTGGGAACTGATGGCAGTTTCTGAACTATCGTTCACTTGCCAGCTAAACTTTCCATTGATTTACTGAAAGGTCACATGTAACACCTGGGTACTTTCTAACAGTCCAAAAAAACATATGTTTGTACTTTCATTGTACTTACTAAGCTTACTAAACTCATTCTTGTAATCATTATTGTGGACATAGATTTTAGTAGATTTTCTCCTTGTACAACAGCCTAGAGTTGCAAGTGGCACCTGTAAGAGTTTGTTGTTACACAAGGTCTTCTAGAAAACTCACTCTATTTTCCTAAATATCCTCCCTGAGGAGAAGGTGAAACGAAAACTCTAAGTATAACAAAGGTTGTCTCCACAGCACTGAGCAGAGATTTTACAAATGCTTTGTCTGGGATTGTGTGACATTTCGTCAGCCAGCATTTTTCAAGTGATCTTTAGGTTGAGAAAACTTGTAACACTGCCTTAGTGCTCGTCAATCAAACATCAGCAACCCAAAAAACAAGCAAACAGGAAGGAGACGGCACTGTGAGGTGAAAAGAAATGGTAGCATTTCAACAGCGAGGCACCAGAGAGGAAAAAAAACATAAGAGACAAAAGTGATAATACAAGGGAAAGGGATGAAAAGAGGAAAGGAAAAGAGGAAGTAAGATGGAAGCAAAGAATAGAAGAAAAAGGGTTCCTACTTCCTGAACATACAAATGGACAGTGGAGAAGAGGATTAAACTGTGTGAAGCTTCTGTGAATGTTTTCATGCTGTGAAAATAACTGGGTCAAAAGTGTAACTGTAAATCCAAGCTGACAGCAGTCGTAGTCACATATGAAGAAGCAAAACTTTTCAGACACAACTTTTAAACCTGCAGGAGGGCAGGATTTCACAGTCAAGGAGTTCATTAACTTTACATCTATTACCTCACTTTTATCTACAGTTCAGCTGCTTCACCAACCTCTCATCCAAGATTTGGAGTGTTCACATGTCAGTTTAGGAAATCATCTTTGGTCAAAAAAAAAAGAGGTCTCCAGCCCTCCCAAGATCAGCTGTGCCAATAGCATGCCTTTGGAATATATTAAATCTTACAAATACCTAGGCATCTGGCTGGATTCATCTGTCTTTCACCACACACCTAGGCATCAGTAATGTCAAAGCCAGACTAGCTTTCCTCTTCTGCAATAAAGCCTCCTTCACTCATGCTGCCAAGCACACCCTCATCAAGATTACAAGACCCCTAATTCTGGACTACTGTGACATCATCTACAAAAATGGCATCTAGCACCGTTCTCAGAAACTGGACACTCTTCATCACTCAGCCATCCACTTTGCCACTAATGTACCTTTCCACAATCATCACTGTGACCTCTATAAACTGGTGGGCTGGCCTTCATACCCGGCGGCTCCCTCACTGGTTTCACTTCATCTATAAGACAATCCTGGGCCAGACACCACCTTATCTCTCATCTCTTATTCACATAGCCCATAATAAATATCATACAAGGTCAAGTGAATACATCAAGCTCACCATCCCCAACGCCTCTAATAATGTTTGGTTGCAACTCCTTTTGCTTTGCAGCAGCAAATGACTGGAATACTTTATTTATGTGCCTTTCCAGTCACCCTCATACTGTATATACCTTTTTGGAAACATCTCGACCTGACGCACTTGGAAGTTTAAAACCTCTGACTGCTTTCAAGCTTAAACTCGAACAGATTATAGTTGGTTGTTGCTCTTGCTGATCCCCCTGGATCACACTAACATACTTTCACAATGCACACACTTTCCCCTTTAATTCATACACACTTAAGCATATATTCATCCACACATACAATCACAAACAGACATTGCTTTCCCTTCTCTCCCTTTAATGCTAACTGGCCTATTCTTCTTCTTACTCCTGCTTCTTATTCCGCTCTCATGATTTACATATCTGCTCCATGTTAATCTGTTATTTTTATTTTATTCTTGGTATGTTTATATGTTTATGTGTATCCATGTGTCGTGGACCTATTTCTACTGGGACCTCTTGGTCAGGTCATGTTTGTAAATGAGAACTGGTTCTCAAACATTTTACCTGGTAAAATAAAGGTTTAAAAAACAGTATCCTAGGTAGCAATGTTTTTTCTGTTTCTCTGTGTAATAGACATTAAACTAGTGTGGTTTATTAAAAATAAAGCATATTCCATGGGACAATGCTCAGAAATGGTTATAGGAAGAAAAAATATGAATAAAACCAGATTTTGACTTTACAGTTTTGGTAATTATTTTTCCAAAAGGTTTCAATCTGTTATTTGATATATTTGTGCTATTAAAAATTAAATATAGTCCTTAAATAATTTGCACATTATTGCATGGTAAAAGAAAGTCACACTGAAAGAGAAGATTGTGCACCTAAATATCTTTTCTGCTTTATCAAATACTGGACAAAACAGCATGCACTCAAAATTGGATGAAAATTCAATGTCGAACAGAAGAAAAGGTGAAGCGGGCAAAGCTGAGAGACAAGGCATTATCACATCTGCAGAGATGCGAGGCTCTGCTGGAATCCCAGTCAAGAGAGAGAGGTTTGAGCCTGAAAGAGCAAAAAGTAAGAGAGCTGACTGTAATAAATATGACGCAATGAATGCAACTTAAAGCAAATACTTACATATTTCTGATTTTCTCAGTGTGCTCCTATTTTCACTGTGTACTGACATAACACAATCCATCCTGCATTTATTCACAATATTATACTGTACTGCAACACAAGATGTAGTTGTAATTTCTAAAATTATTATTAGTAGATCATAATTATGATTTTGCAAGAGCCTTCAAAAAAAATGTTCTAACCAAACACTTTATTACCCAACTGACCCTGAAAGACTTGCTATAAATGGATTTAAACAGTTGATCCCAGTTCCCTCAAATGACCTACAGCTGTGGTCAGAAGTTTCCATCCTCTCATCATGGGCATGAATGTCAGAATAATTTTTGGCTTGCTTTCTTTGAACTGTTCTTTTTCCAGGATGGAATGATTATACAGCATACATCTTTAATGGCAAGAATTTGGAGCAGAAGTTTGAAGTGATTTTTGATTTTCTCTAATTCACATAGGGTCAAAGTATGCATACAGGCTCAAATATATACATACACTCACTTAAGCCTTTCAAGTGGTGTTGAAGATTCTACAGTGTCTTTTAACTTGACAAGGCCAAGGTCTATAAATTTTTGTTAGTGATCATGATCGACTAAAACTGGTAGTCTGTCATTGCAGCATAAAAATGATTTGTTTAACAGCACTCACTGGACTGACCAATGCTCAGAACAAAGTACAAGGAGCTAAGTGAAGCTCTAATAAGGTGAACTGTAGATTTACACAAGTTGGGAAGGTCTCTAGGAACCATTTGTAAACAACTGCAGATTCTAAGATCAACAGTTAAACAATTGTACATAAGTACAACTATTCAGACGTGTCACCACTTTGCCAAGGTTTAGAAGAAGACCTCAGATGAGAGGAAGTTGGTTAGAAGGTTCAGGAACAACCCAGGTGCCATCAAGGCTGAAGCCTGCCATGAACTGGAAACTACTGGAACACCAGCATCACTGTCCACAGTGAAGCCAGTTTCACATGTCCATGGACTGAG
>JAVDPK010000102.1:94725-108430 GCA_034780415.1 Cichlasoma orientale
TGACATTCCAATGTCATTGCTGTAGATCCTAGTGGTGTGGATCAGTGAATCAATATCTCATTCACTCCTGGCATACAACTTGATGTCATCCATGTTGAGGAGGTGGCTAATGTTTGCTCCATTCTGTAGTCGGTATCTGTACCCACGCTTGTTGGTGATCTGGCTGAGGGGGTTCAGGGCTATATAGATCAGCAAGGGAACAGAGCATCTCCTTGGTAAATCTCGCAATTGATGGTGAATTGTACAGTGGGCTTGAAGTTGGCCTCTAGTGTTGTTCTCTACATTCCCACTGAGTTCCTGATGAAAACTCTTAGGGTCCTGTTGATCTGGTACAGTTCTAGGCATTCCAAGATCCATGTGTGCTGCATTGAGTCATAGGCTTTTTTGTAATCAATCCAGGTGGTGCAAAGGTTGGGGAATCTGGTTTTACAGTCTTAAGTGACTGCTCTATCTACCAGTAGCAGGTGTTTCTCCCCTGGTATCTCTGCCCATCCCTTTCTGGGCCCCGCTGATGTATTGAGCCATGTGTCTGTTCATCTTAGCTGCTATGATACCTCACAGGAGATTTCATGTTGTACTGAGACAGGTTATTGGCCAGTAGTTGAATGGGACTGGTGCCTTCTGGGGATCCTTGGGAATCAAGATCATCTGGCCTTCAGTCAGTCATTCTCTGTGTGTCTTATCCACTAGCAGCTGGTTCAGTTGAGATGCCAGGCAGTCATGGAGTCCAGTTAGCTTCTTTAGCCAGTAGCCATATATTTGGATTCAGTGTTTTTTTGGGTTTTTTTTATTCTTTTTCCTACATTGCAAATTAATACTGAAGTCATCCAGACTATAAAGGAACACATAAGGAATCATATAATAAAATTAAATGTGTTAAACAAACTAAAATACGTTTTAGTTTTTAGATTCTTCAAAGTAGGCACCTTTTGCTTTGATTACAGCTTTGCACACTGTTGGCATTCTCTCAATCAGCTTCATGAGGTAATCACCTGAAATGGTTTTCCAACAATCTTCATCCCAGACTATCGCAATTGGGTTTTGATCAGGTGATTGTGGAGGCCAGGTCATCTGACGCAACACTCCATCACCCTCTTTCTTGGTCAAATAGCCCTTACATAGCCTGGAGGTGTGTTTGGGGTCATTGTCCTGTTGAAAAACAAATGATGGTCCCACTAAGTGCAAACCAGATGGGATGGCATGTCGCTGCAGAATGCCGTGGTAGTATGCTGGTTAAGTCTGCCTTGGATTTTGAAATAATCGCCAACAATGTCACCAGCAATGCACCCCCATACCATCACACACACCATGAAGTATGGAGGAGAAACTCCATACTTCACGGTGGGAGCTACACATGTAGGAACCATCCGCTTACCTTTTCTGTGTTTTAAAAAGACATCGCATTTGGAACCAAAAGTCTAAAATTTGGACTCATCAGACTAAAGGACACACTGGACCAAAAGGGCCTGTATCCAGAAAGTTTCGAAACGCTCTGAAATGATCTGGAAACATTATGGATACTTGGCAGATCCAACTTTATGGATCTGCCACGTATCCATAATGTTTCCGGAGAGAATATGGGAAGATCTGATCTGTCACAGATGTTTAAATGGATATTATCCAGATATGTAACGGAAGTTCATTCAGAGTTTGGATTTTTCAGGGTCCACGCTTGTCCATTTACGGCGAAATCTCCAAAATGTATCCTCCTGCGCATTCTTCAGGATATTGTTCGTATCTGTGACGGATACAGAGGTATCATACCTCAGATAGTACCATATTTTAGGGCTTTTATTCCAGTGACAGATTTCCACTGGTCTAATGTCCATTCCCTTGTGTTCCTTGGCCCAAGCCATTCTCTTCCTCGTTGTTCTTCCTTAGAAGTGGCTTCTTGCAGCAATTTGACCATAAAGTTCAGATTCATGAAGGGTTCTCTGAATAGTTGATGTTGGGATGTGTGTGCTCTTTGAACTCTGTGAAGCATTTAGGTGGGCTCTTATTTGCAGTGCTGTTAACTTGTGGTTTCTGAGGCTTGTAACTCTGATGATCTTATCCTGTGCACTAGAGGTAACTCTTGGTCTTCCTTTCCTGGGGCGGTCCTGATGAGAGCCAGTTTGATGGCTAGAGCCATGATGTGAATCTCCTGTTCCTCCACATCTCAAAGGTGTTGTGTTGGACTGATATCTGCTGACTTTGGAGGTCATTAGACTACAGTGAACTCACTGTCATATTCAAGACACCAGTTTGAGACATGCTGCTGGAAGCTGCTGGAAGTAGCCATCAGAAGATGGGTACACTCTGGTCATAAAGGGATGGACATGGTCAGCAACAACACTCAGGTAGGCTATGGGGTTTAAACGATGCTCAGTTGGTACTAAGGGGCTCAAAGTGTGTCTCACACTATTACACCACCAGCAGCAGCATGAATGGAGGCAAGGATGGATCCATGTTTTAATAGTATTTACACCAAATTCTGACCCTATATCTGAATTTCACAGCAGAAATCAAGACTCGTCAGACCAGGTACTATTTTTCCAGTCTTCTGTTGTCCAGTTTTGGTGAGCCCACATGAACTGCAGCCTCAGATGCCTGTTCTTAGCTGACAAAAGTGGCACCCACTGCACTTTTCCTCTTTTTTGGACCACTCTCTGTAAACCTTAAAGACTCAAATCAGCCCGTTTGACAACAACAACCACTGTTTAAAGTCATCTAAATTACCTTTCTAATCCATTCTTTTTATTATTATTAATTTATTTTCGAATCCATTCTGATGCTCACTTTGAACTTCAGCAGGTCATCTTGACCACGTCTACATTCCTAAATGCACCGATTTACTTCCATGTAATTGGCTGAAAAAAAGTGTATATATATCTTTATGTCAAATATATGTCAAATACACCAAATACTCAAATAATAATAATTTTGATTTTTTTTTTGTACTTTTCACTGACAATTTTTAAAATTGTGAGAAAAAAAAGTGTGACTCATTAGGGATGTTTGTTTCCACTCCATCTCATTTAAAGTTAAAGTTTGAAAACCTGTAAAATTGATATAGAGGTTCTGAGGCCTAAAATTAGAATCTGTTCAAAAGCAGTGAAGTCTTTTTGGTCTGTTTCACATTAAATACATTTCCATTTCAAATAAGTGGACTAAGAATAGAAGAGTATGAAACAATGACAGATCATTAGTTTGAATAGAATTGAACAATAAACTAATGTACAGTGACATTTGTGAGACACATTTTATAATTTCACCAGCTCTCAATATAAAGTGCATTATTAACCGAAGTCATGGCACCACTAAAGTTGATAGACGTGCCCTACTTTGAGACCACACATGAAATTTAAATGACACCACTAATCTTCTCGCTCCCTTCGTGTTTTGGCTCCTGAGGCTCAGTCGGCCCACATTTGTCACTGTCAGCCGTAACCTCAGCTGTGACAGCTTAAAACGTGGCCTCGAGTTCAGCCCGAGAAAACCCAGCGACCTCAAGACACCAGCACACTAGGCTGAACTCAGAAACTGGTGATGCAGATGACTAAAATATCAAATAATCAAATTTTAGGAGTTTTTTTCTTCTAAACTTGAGCAAACATTGACAACAGAACATGAAAAAAAAGATGACTGAACAACTGAAATCAAATAGCTGTTCATTTGCAGCAGGCTTTGTTTTCAAGAGTTACTTGCTTTGTTTTCACTTGTGTCATGTAAAAATAGAGGGCAACAATATTTCTGGCTGTATTTTCTCATTTTAAATTAACTCTGCTGTGCTCTGGAGGTCATCACAGAAATGGAGCAGTGACCCACACCTAACACACAAATTATTTGACCAAAGGGTGCAGCCATCTGAAGAGGACATGACCTCAGTCAGACGTGACGCAAACAAAACAATAATGAGACCCCATCAATTAACACAGACTTGCCATGGGAAGAAAATGTCCTCCTGCACCAACAATAAAGAAGTCTGTCAACTGGACCGTAGAGACAAACAGAGAATATGTTTTCTGAATGGTAGAATGTCTGTCAGACAAATTACCCCACACCAGCTTCACAGTGGTAAACTTCTGCTGAGGTCATTTAGAACTAGTGGTGTCGGGTTCATTTTAGATGGTGTGTTGGGTTTATCGACAGTATATCTCTCACATACAGTCCTTGGGCAAGATACTGAACCCCAATTTCCTCTCTGATGCAACCATCAGAGTGTGAATGTTAGACAGTAAGCACTTAGCTGTAGCAGGAAGTGCTTGTATGAATGGGTAAACACAAACGTCTTTGAGTGCTCAGCTAGAGTACAAAACCACTAGATAATTTAGTTTTTTTGATTATTTGTCACACTTAAATGATTCAGATCATTAAACAATTTTAAATATTATACAAAGATAACCTGAGTAAATACAAAATGCAGTTTTTAAATGATGATTTCGTTTATTAAGGGCTATCCAAACCTACCTGGCCCTGTGTGAAAAAGGTCAGTTTCAGTGCCACACCCAGCCCTGATTACTGCCAGACTTGCTAAATAAAGAAGCTGTCTGTCAAAGTGAAGCAGGCTAAAATATCTCAGAAAGCAGCACTTCCTGCCACGATCTAAAGAAGCAGCTGAGGAACGAAGTCACTGACATCCATCAGTCTGAAAGGGTTACAGATCTATTTCTAAGGCTTTGGGAGTCCAGAGAACCACAGTGAGAGCTGTTATCCATACATAGAGAAAACTTGGAACAGTGGAGAACCTTCCCGGTGCGGCCGGCCTACCAAAATTACTCCAAGAGCGCATCAACAATTCATCCAGGAGGTCCCAGAAGAACCCAGAACAACATCTAAAGAACTGCAACCTCACTTGGCTCAGTTCAGGCCAGAGTTCATGATTCAACAATCAGAAAGAGACTGGGAAAAAATGGCCTCCATTGGAGCGCTCCAAGGAGAAAACCACTGCTGACCAACAACAACACAAAGGCTCGTCTCACATTTGCCAACAAATTCAATTCAATTCAATTTTATTTATGTAGTGCCAAATCATAAAAAACAGTTGCCTCAATTCACTTTATATTGTAGGTAAAGACCCTACAATAATTACAGAGAAAACTCAACAGTCAAAACGAACCCCTATCAGCAAGCACTTGGCGACAGTGGGAAGGAAAAACTTCCTTTTAACAGGAAGAATCCTCCAGCAGATCCAGGCTCAGGGAGGGGCAGTCATCTGCTGCGACCGGTTGGGACTGAAGGGAGAGACAGGACAAACATCTTGATGATCCCCGAGACTTTTGGGAAAATATTCTGTGGACTGATGAAACAGAAGCTGAACTTTTTGGAAGGTTTGAGTCCCGTTACATCTGCATAAACTAACACAGCAGCAGACGACTGCTCCTCCCTCAGCCTGGTTCTGCCAGAGGTTTCGTCCTAACAAAAGGGAGGTTTTCCTTACCATTGTCGCCAAGTGCTCATAGGGGGTCATTTTGACTGTTAGATTTTCTCTGTAATAATTCTATGGCAGGGGTGTACAAACTGCAGCCCACAGGCCAAACGCGGCCTGAGCTCGGATTTTATATGGCCCGCACGTCTTGTCCATATTTTTGGCCTGCAGGCCCAAGCAATGAATACAACTCAGCATGCAATTCTTCTTTTTAACTTATGGAGGCAGTGTCGTGTAACAGATGTCATAGGTGACACACGGTGTTGCCAACTTGGTGACTTTTCGGAACCCCTAGCAACTTTTTTTCCCAAAAGAGTGACTAATGAGAAATTAATCAACTTTTTCCGGTGACTTCCGCGACTTTTGGAGACTGCCTCGAAAGCTGAAATCCTCCCGAGAGGACACTCCCCACCCTCCCACCCCCGGACTTGCTGCAAACAAAGCTGCAACTCTTCTAGAGACACTTGTCACAAATGGAGCTTCTCAGCTCTGCGGGAGATCATGGTTGTCAGTACGGCGTGCAAACAAAGAGGTATGCAGCAGTTATTGCATCTCTCACTGGTGAGTTCAACAACCGTTTTGGGGATTTTGCCACTATTGCAAAGGGCAGGTTGCTGTTTGACCCTGATGACGCCTCACCTCAGCTGCAGCTACACCTGCAGCTGGAGCTGACTGAGCTTCAGTGTGACAGCAACAGTGTGACAGTACCCATAGACTCCCTGTTTAAGTTGTTTTCTGTATTCTTTAGTCAGATCCCCATTATCTGTTACTGTAACAACTATTAATCCTGGGGGCCACAGATAAAAACAAGTTTACACACAAAAAAACAATAAGCTGAAGAAAGCAACACACCAAATTAAAAAACTAGTTCCTTCAATTTATACAACAAACAATCACGCAGATCATAAAACACTTAAAAATATCACAAATGGCTTTAATAAATAAATGCCATCTGTAACAGTAAGACAAGATTTAAGACAACATCAACAATCAACAATCCTCCCAGATGAATAACACAGCCTGATACATTACAGGTTCCTTTAACACACTGGTTTCAGGTAAAGGTGTAAAACAATATATCTGGAATATCTGGAATGATTATAGAGTCTCTCATTAGTATATGTAAGCTGAGAGTACAAATATGTAGGCCTTCAATACACAAATGTTTCTTATGTAAGAAACCAGATTACATGACAGGGATCCTCCACCCTCCTCCATGACAGCCTGGCATGCATCCCGTCCACACGGTCCCTCAATGAGAAGTGAAGGGCAAGATGGGCAGCTCTATTTTTAATGAGCTGGATCTTACTAAGGTCTTTTTTTAAAGCATTAGACCAAATAACTGAGCAATAATCAATGTGGGACAAACCCAGAGATTCTAATACATGTTTAACTGTTTTATCTGAAAATAACACGGAGCACCTGGGTGGCTCAGGGGTGGCGCAGGCGCCCACATTCAAATGTTGCTTTGCTGTGCGGGCGGCGCGAGTTCGAATCCCGGCTTGTCGGCGATTTGCCCCGTGTCTTCCCCTGTATCTTTCTCCCACTTCCTGTCTGTCTACACTGCCAATGAAAGCCGCTGAGGCCAAAAAAGGTTCAGCAGAGTGAGGAACCCCTTTCTCAAAGTCCAGCAATGTCTGTTCATAGCAGGACATCAGTGTATTCATCAGGACTTAGGAACATAAGTAAAAGCAGCATTTACACTGCAAAGCTGATAAGAACCATAAAAATCTTCCAGCATTTCCAGATATGTGTTTTACAGTTGAGTAGAAGTTTGCACGATGTTTGTGTAGTGATCAAATCCTCAGCGGTTTATTTAGGAACAGAGCTCTATCAGTCTAACATTAAACTATCAGCATGAAGGGATGCATGGGGGGAAAAAACACCCATTTACATAAAGACTCTTCTTGTATAACTTCAAAGTTTCACTTATTAATTGTTACTCATAGTACAGCATGTGCGAAACAGATGCCTGTTATGGAGTCACAATATAATTTAGTGAATTCATTATTTAATCCAAAGTTGAAAACACAAATTTAATCTTTCACAATCACAATCTTCAAATCAGAAAGTGTAACCACTTGGGTAGTTGCAGATATTTGACAATATGCAAACTGTGTGTATCGGGAAAGAAACACAAGTTCCAAAAAAGTGTATTTTCAGATAAATTGTTTTAAGAGTCACTCCATGGAAATGTCAGCTTTTCTGTCCAGTACAGAAATGTTATTTTGAATTTAATTTGAATAAGACTTTAAATTAGCTGATATGTTCAAACAAAATGTTATTTGAACAATTACAGCTTACAGAAACATTAATTTGACAGTTTTTTTTTTAAATTATAAAGAATGATTGTCAGCATATCAGTATGCATCCCATTTTTAGAATGCACAGAGAATGTATGAGTGAGAATGTACCAAAACACTTTATCAGCCAAGCAGCCTCCAAGAGGATCAAAAAGGAGTCTCCAGTAGGTTCAGGCAGGGCTGCTTTATAGTGCACCTGAGCTTGACATGCTCAGGTGTGCTGCATCTGAAATTGGGTGGGCTCCGCCCCTTAGTTACCTGAAAAAGGTAGACACCAGCAATAAGAAAACAAGGCCAGCCCAGTGGCCATCACAGTTGTGTTTTTCATTATTTTAACATTTTTTTAGTTTGCATTTTATTATTTCTGTGATATAAAAACAAACTCGATTATTGTAATTCATATTATTATGAGCCCTCTAATGAGTAAGGTTAACTAACCTCTGGGAATGATTTGGCTGGTAAACCAGATTAACCATGACTGGATACAGTGTAGATAACTTACAGCTAGCTGGCTGACTTTAGCCTGCTTGCTTGTTAACATTGTTGCAGGCAAAAACCGTCTAAGTGGATGCTTTCAGTATCCATAATGAAGGGACTAGCAGCCTGTCGGAAAAAAAAATCTACAATCTGTCCCCATACTTTTAGCTTAAACTGTGAACATAGCGCATTTTGACAGGAATATTTTTGCACCAACAAGGTGATTCCCAAAGAGCTATTAGCCAAAAACTTGGGATATCTCAGCATGGTGTCCAGTGCCTTCTTTAAAAAATGAGGAAACTGGACAAGTGGAGGATAAAGAGGAAGTGTCAGGGCAAAAAAACTCTACAGCACACGAACAGTATCTGAAAGTCATATTTATAAAAAATAGAAAAAAATCCAGCAAAGGTACAGCAAACCTTGCATTTTATTGAATTATTTTCAAGCCTAATAATTGGCTAAATGAATATCCAGTATACTGACTTAAGGTATATACTTTTGCTTGTCTTCTTCCACTTTCTAACAACACAAATTGGACCACATGAAAACGCACTGTTTTTTTGCTGCCTAGCTTTTTATTCTTTCAAATATGCTGACAGCCTCCTGCAGCTTGTTGCACTCTATATGGACATCTTCACCTTTTTGCACTCAAGTGGCTGAAGAACTGTAAAATATTATTACTTGTATAATTAAATGAGAATCTTCTCTATTACCAAAGATTCTTTACTCCTAGCTGACAATGGGCAGTAGTGGAGGGTCCTTTTAGAACCACTCAGAAAACTGTCTTTTTTGGAAAGTTTTACTTAAATAACTAAAACTAAAAATAATGATTCTGCAGAAAAATGTTCATCAGTGCTATATGGATCACCATTACTGCTGAAGATGTTTAAGGCTGAGCTCATTACAAACATTTCATCCTCTGTTTAATCTGCAGTGATGCCTCATGTTCTATAAACTACATGTGTGTAGTGGCTGTGCTGTGAGGATCACACATCTCTGAAAAAAAGAAAAGCTGGCTGAGCCTGCACCTGTTCAACTCACCAGCTTAAAAACTTCTCCACATTGCACTCCATCTTCTCTCCATCACACATGTAGGCGTGGTCAGTAAGAGGAAACCCATCTGTTACAATGGTAAATCACAGAAGCTTGTCTATTTGCTAACGCTAGCTCTGGTTCTGCACAGAGCGCAGCAGCTCCTAACTGATCTCAGAGCAGTGTAAGCAGAGCTAGTGGCAGCGTGTGTAGCAGCTGATCTCCCATCAATCCCCATCAGAGACCGCAGGTTTAACCACAAAAGACTGCTGGCCTCTCAGCTCGACAAGCTGCAGTCATTGTTTTTCAGGAGTAAAAGTAGCAGGTTGTATAGATGTTGAATTCAGTGAATGAATCTCAGCATCAACAGCTTTGATTCAAACTCATCTCTGCTACACTGATGTAACCTGTAACTCTGACCATCAACACAGACAATGAGCACCAGTCCAACGCAGAGCTTTACTGTCAATACAGTACAGCAAACTGACCTCAGCTGCAGTATTTTCATGCAATCTTTGTGTAATTCAAAGTTAGCATACCTCACTTTGTTTTAAGCGTGTTAAAAATGTGATAAAGCTAAAGTAACAAACCTGTTTTGAAAATGTAAGAAGTAGAAAGTTCAGATTTTTGTGTAAAAATGTAGGGAGTAAAAGTAAAAAATATTCAGAAAAATAAATACTCATGTAAAGTACAGATACCTGAAAAATCTACTTAAGCACAGTGACGAAGTATTTGTACTTTGTTACTTCCCACCTCTGCTGTGCACCAATGCACAAAACAAGGACCATAAAGACATGGATGAGTGAGTTTGGTGTGGAAGACCTTGACTGGCCTGCACAGAGTCCTGAACTCAACCTGATAAAACACTTTCAGGATGAATTCGAGCGCAGACCGTGAACCAGGCCTTCTCGACCAATGTCGGTGTCTGACCTCACAAATGCACTTCTGGAAGAATGGTCAAAAATGTCCCAGAAACACTCCCAAACCTTGTGGAAAGCCTTCCCGGAAGATTTGAAGCTGTTATAGCTGTGGCCAAAAGTTTTGAGAATGACAAGTATTAAATTTCACAAAGTTTGCTACTTCCGTTTTTATGATGTGTCAAGTGAGTTGAGATCTTGCAGGTAACCATCTAGCAGGTAACCATCTATCAGATGGCAATTTGCATATACTCCAGAATGTTATAAAGAGTGATCAGATCAATTGCAAAGAAGTCCCTCTTTCCCGTGAAAATGAACTAAATCCCAAGAAAGCCATTTCCACTTCATTTCAGCCCTGACACCATTTCAATGATACTCTCATTAACACAGGTGAGATTGCAGACAGGGGCGTGGCTAGAGATCACGCTGTCATGCTGATTGAGTTTGAATAGCAGATTGGATGTGTTAAAAGGAGGATGGTTCTTCAAATCACTGTTCTTGCTCTTTTTGCCATGGTTACCTGCAAGGAATCATGTGCAGTCGTCACTGCATTGCATAAAAAGGGATTTACATGCATGGGTACTGCTGCTAGTAAGATTACACCCAAATCAGCCATATATGGGATCATCGAGACCTTTAAGGAGAGCCGTTCAATTGTTGTGAAGAAGGCTTCAGGTGCCCAAGACAGTCCAGCGAGCACCTTGACCATCTTCTAAAGGTGATTCAGCTGCAGATTTAGGGGAACCACCCGTGCAGAGCTTGCTCAGGAATGGCAGCAGGTAGGTGTGAATGCATCTGCACCCACAGTGAGGCCAGGAATTTTGGAGGACGGCTGGTATCGAGAAGAAGCCACTTCTCTCCAGGAAGAACATCAAGGACAGACTGATACTCTGCAACAAGCACAGGGACTGGACTGCTGAGGACTGGGGTGAAGTCATTTTCTCTCATGAAGCCCCTTTCTGATAGTTTGAGGCGTCTGGAAAAATGATTGTCTGGAGAAGAAAAGGTGAGTGCTACGATCGGGGCAACATGCCAGGATGAACTGCAGCGGTCTTGAAAAGGAACACTGCAAATATTGACTCTTTGCATAATGTTAATGTAAAGCCTTTGAAACTGATGAAATGTCTGTAATTCTACTTAATTACACCACAGAAACATTTGACAGAACATCTGGAGACACTGAAGCAGCAAATTGAACTCCTTTTTTGTCTTGTTTTAACTTTGTATTTTTTTATTCAGACATACACTTGTTTTTATTTATACATTCTTTTGTTATAGGCTGTTTAATGTTTTTTGTACTTCATGATACGGCCCGCAACTAAGGCCTCACATACACTGTAACTACGTGTAAGTATGCATATTTTACAGGGATGTACCTGTAAGTAAATTTAAGTTCTTTGTAATTTTAAGGCCTTAGTCCCAGAATTTACGGCCTTTATTAAATTATGCAAAACTTAAAACTTTTTTAAGCACCTTGAGGCGACTGTTTGTTGTGATTTGGTGCTATATAAGTAAAACTGAATTGAACTGAATTGACTTACAGGGTATAAAATACCTGTAAGTTAGGTTAAGCTGCTACATAATATGAGCCGTGCTCTGAAGAGTCTGATGTGGTATCAGGGAAACAGTGTTGGTTTTTCAGCTAAATTATCTGGAAATTATGCAGAACTTAAATTTACTTACAGGGTGCATCCCTGTAAAACACACGTACTTACAGCCTTACCTGTGGGCTTTATGAAGTGTTACTATGTTTTGGCTCCTGCATACATAAAATAAATCTTTTCTTAGCACATGAAAGGGGTAATTGCTAAGACATTAAAAGGTGTCACAATAAACTCACCTTGATAGAATGAGAGCTGCAAGTCCGAGATAGAAAGGGTTTAAGCAGACAAAGCAGCAGAGCGACCAGATGATGTGGTCTTTGGGGGACTCAGCAACGATTGGGTGCTCTGTGTTGATGCTCACAGCAGTGTGCTGAACCACTCCAGGCTGACCAGGGAATCCATCATACCTCACCCCCTGTAATGGAACTGCCTCAGTTGGGTAACCTTGAGGATGCATCACTCTCAGCTGCAATGTGGAGAGGAGAAAAGTGTTGAGATTAAAATAGTCACCAACAGTGGCAGCTTTGGTTTGAAGCTTTTTTGGGTTTGGAACAGGAAGCCCTCTCAAAACCTGACCTATAACTGTGATTTATCACTAAAAAATACAGGAACTCAGTAAGAACGCACCACACTGTCACATTTCTAAATATGAACCTGCAAAGAAAGCAGGAAAGCACTTCTACTAACAGCAGTGCCAGTTACAGTTTGAGAAATAGCCCAAGCTTTGTTAGCTGGCTTTAGATGACATTTTGATATTGTGTTCATGAGATCTGTCAAGTTTTTAATTTGCTAAAGTATCTTAACATATCGTGGGCGGCTTGGCTGAAAATCTGCAGGTTTCACAGTGAATTGCAATAAATTCAATCATTCCCAAGAATTTTTTCTGGTCTGCCATGACTTGAAATCATAAAACAAGACTTGTGCAGTTAGTGTAGACATGTGTATGGATCTATTTGAAGGATTTGAAGTGTTTAAAGTTTTATATCATTGGTTATTATTGGGTAACTATTGCCTAGAAATTACTACTAATTACTAGACTATGTTTAGAAATTGTGTATGTTATACACAGTCAGGACAAAATCCTTAAAGAAAACCAGGAATGTTCATCTTCACAGTTAGTACAAAGGCTATACAGCTACTATGTAACAGCATTTCTCTGTATGCATACTGTGAGGTTATCCAGAAAATACGGTATTATAATCATTAATAGATACCTACCAAATAGGTTTTTTAAACCCTCTCTTATAAATCTAGTAAGTTGTCAACAGGTTCTGCTGTCTTGTGTGTTGCTTTCAGAAATATATGACTGAGAACGCAAAGTCAAAAATATGAGACAAAAACTTGGGATATCACTGAAGCAGCAATAAGAAGCATCTGCAGATTTGATTGGAAATCACATATGCCCAACAAAGGTTTTGTTTTTGTTTTTTTGTAAACAAACAAACATAATGTACATTCACAAAAAAAGTCATAGTAGGGCAGGGAACCTTTCTGGCAAAGCCAAGTAGGCTAAAAGATCTCAAATTGCCACAATTTAAAGAAAGAGCTGAGAAATCAAATCACTGACAACTATCAGTCTGGAAAGGGTCACAAAGTCATTTCTACGGTTTTGGGACTTCAGCGAACCACAGTGAAAACCACAAAGGGAGAAAACTTGGAATAGTAGTGAACTTTCCCAGGAGTAGCCAAACTACTAAAATTACTCCAAGGGTGCATCAACAGCTCATCCAGGAGGTCACAAAAGAAGCCACAATAACATCTAAAGAACTGCAGGCCTCACTTGTGTTGGAGATCTATTTTATATCAAATAACAGATGAACAAATTGTTAAAGGTAAACTCCAGGAAATTAATTAATAAACAGTGTATCAACCAAATAATAAACTATTAAATAATATATTGGACATAGGACATCAGATATAAAGTGTTAACTTCTCAGTCTCTGTTTATCCTAATCTTAAAGGTCT
>JAVDPK010000102.1:140882-156561 GCA_034780415.1 Cichlasoma orientale
TCCACTCCACACTGCTGAGGCAGCAGAGCTCCTTCTCCCTCAGACTGATTCAACCTCGCTGCCATAAAGAACGCTTCGGGAAATCATTCCTACCGTTCTCCATAAAACTGTACAATAGCTCTTCTTTCTGTGATAGGTGAACACACCTGTCAGGACATAAGACCCACACTCAAATTTTGTATTTGTATATCACCTCAGCATATGGTGGGGGTTGTCCCCTATTGGTCATGTGCATTATCACATGCCAAGCATACACTGCTTATCTTGTGTTTGGGAGTTTTGTCCTTGGGATGGATCAGTTTTTGCCTTAGAGTGTGACTAGGTTTGAAGGATACTGGGATGTCATGCTTGGAGAAGGCCTGCCACATACGGGACGACAAGGGTTGTTTTGTTTGTAATTCTCATTCTCACTGGTTCGTGTTTGACCTTCGTTCTTCGTTCG
Organism: Cichlasoma orientale; assembly: GCA_034780415.1. Classification (NCBI taxonomy): domain Eukaryota; kingdom Metazoa; phylum Chordata; class Actinopteri; order Cichliformes; family Cichlidae; genus Cichlasoma; species Cichlasoma orientale. Next base: position 141,325 of record JAVDPK010000102.1, read on the forward strand.
TGCATCTTCGCTGATTTGATGGAAGCCCAGCTAGGATAACCACATGTTTTAAGAGCTTTCTTTACATGCGTGTGTTCCTTTTGTTTCCCTTCTGCCTCAGAGGGAACGTTTTCAGCCCTTTGTGGCATGGTCCTGATCACCTCAAGTTTGTGTTCCAGTGGGTGGTGGGAGTCAAAGGGTAGGTACTGGTCTGTGGTGACTTACAACATCCACCACAGACCAGTACCTACTACCCATCAATTTCACTTCATATTACACCCATGAATTATTGCTTCCATGATGTTTTGGACTTTGTTGTCAGACATTAAAGTTGGCTTTTGTGGAATAATTCTGCCTCCTCTGTCCTGCACCTTGGGTCCTCAACAACCACATAATCTACACAACACTTGATTGTGACTTTGTTTTCTTGTGTATCTTGTTTCACGTTTTACTTCCTGTCTAATTGTGTCTCGTTCACCTCCTGTTTCTCATCAACAATCAGTCTCCAGTGCACATATAATCCCGCTTTTTATTTTTGGGCTGCATTTTTTATTTATTTTTTGATATTTCTGTTGAATTTTTTCTTTTTTATCTTACACTCGATTGAGTGTCCTGTATTTCCATATGCGTGCAGTGTGGAATGTTTTGAGGGTTTTTTTCACATCTAGCTTTAGTTTGTAGTTTCAGTTAACTACTGTATAATAACCTTCAACAGATAACCCTCAGGAGTCTATCTGCTTTATAATCGTTGCTTTCAAGTTAATATTTCAGCGTTTTGTTTGAAGTAGTCTCTTTACAGTAGAGCACGGGGAAAAAACAGCAGTGCCCAGGTTTCCTGTGGGCTAAAGATCAAACCTCACACCTACACTGGTAATTTCACCAGAAAGCTCAGAGGCCTTCGGACAGAAGCCCTGCAGAGAGAGGCAGACATGGAGGAAGCAGTTTTTAATTTTCATCCGCACCATGAATTATGTTTAATTCCTGTGAGGCACAATTGTTAAATGCAAATAGGCGCTGGAGAAACTGACAGTATAAAGAGTGAGACGGCAGAGCGGAGTCCCGAGGAGGTTCCGTGTGTTCTTGTTGTATCTCCTGAAATGACCTTTTCTAAAAAGCTCCACCTCGGGCTGGAGCCACACACTTTCTGAGGATAACGGATTCCTGAGGAGCATTCCCACCTTAGGAGTGATTAATGAAACTTCTTTCCAGGGAAAGTGACTAAAACTGTTATCTCAGAGGAGAAGGTGGAGCTGGCACTTTTACAAGTTGTGTGTGAGGGGAATGGAGTGAACTGGATTTACAGAAGGCGACAAAATGTTCTCTCTTAGTTTATCAGAAGCTGGAGAACTGATGAGTTTGTATAAAGAAATGGCGTGCTTTCTGCACTGCTTAATAAACAGCTGCTGCAGGTAAAGAGTCCGCGTTTCCATGTCCTTTCTCAGTGTCCGTCCTCCCCGGGGAAAGGGTTGTAAAATTCTGGTTTAATGTAATTTTACCTCTCAATTTCCTTTTTTCCTATTTTTAAAATGATAATGAGACATATTTACTAATTTATTTATACTCTGAGTAAGTAATACACAGAAAGGAGCGTGTATTTATGAAGGCATGGAGGGAAAAGATAAAGAAACTGCAAGAAGCAGATGAAAGATTTCTTCTTCCTTCCTTTATTTGCAGCAGAGGCTGGCATTGTGCCCAGACAAGCAAATGTTAATTAAATGGACTTAAACTGTTTGTTTCTCTGAGGGTAATGAAATTTGGGTTGCTGCAGTGGGGGTGTGGATTTTTTTTATGTTTTCTTCCATTTCATATCTTTCTCCAGTCTGACAAATTGCTATATTTAATTTATTCTGAAGGCCTTTGTGTCATGTAATCTGTGGTACAGTCACAGAGCGCCTTTCTCCTGAATCTCCTGAATTTAGAAGCAGGAAATTTGAGGTCATCCAGGCCTTTATGTCTTTAAGACATTCTTGCAGTTTAACTGATTGATGTGTGTCATCTGGCTTCATATGGACAAAGTTTGAGGACTTGTAAGTCTTAAACTTTGTTTAAAGGGTTCCATGAAAATACCAATGTGAGCTTTCTGCCCCTACTGTTTGCTAGTGTAAGAGCAGTACTTTGAAGACTGTCCCAGGCGGCTGAGTTGTGTGGTTTAAGAAGCTCCTTATTTTTCCACATATTGATCTTGTGACATTGTTCTGGTCAATATCAGGAATGAAGCAAAGATTCTGACTTTATCTAAAGTTTAAAAAGGAAGAAAACAAATTCTGTCTGTTCAATTTAACTTCACTGATATGAAACTGAGCTCCCCAAAACTCCTGGATCAAAACAGCAGCCCTCCCAACAGCCGGGAAAACATCGACATCTGCCAGACCTCCCCAGGAGTTTATCCTGTGATAAACGCTGCTTTCAGGCTACGGGAAGTTCAAAGCCGTGTTTGAAATAGATATCTGTACACGAGAGCAGCACCAGCAGAACCTTCAGTTTATACAGGACATATTTCCCCCATATGTGGAGCCCAAACACAGCTACCGATCTCCCCTCTGCAGGCGAAAGTTCAAACTTCACACCGTTTTCTTTTTGACGTGACGTCTAACGGAATTATTACATGCAAGACGCGGAGACCACAGAGTGATGTCAAAAAGATCAAATGGGGCTGCAAAACCTGAGATGTCCTGTTACTGAAAAGCTATCTCAGGATCCACCTGGGGCCACATTCACAAACTTTCTGCAAATACTCTTAAACTTAACCTAAAAATCCAGGGAAGAAGTCCCAGTTTGAGTCTGGAAGCTCAAAGTAATGGATTGAGATAAAAGTTTAATGCCACTGAGAGAGAGCATGGCTGGTGGAAAGTGGAGGGAACAGCTCTTACAGACAGACAGGGTGACAGAATCACTGATAAATATCTTTGCTGACAAATAGAGTGCATGCATTTTGTGCCACTGAGTTTTTATTAACTGAATAGGGAGTATTGGATAAATCGATGACTGAGAAGCTATTTTGGGTTAAAGCATCAGTGGCGCCGTGCCCCGATGCTTCTTACAGATCCAACTGCACTGAGGACTAATGAGGAGCTAAAGAAGGTGATAAGAGATGGTCTTCTTGGGACGCGCTCTGGTGCAGCTTTTTTCATTAAAACTGCAAAAATTCTATTGGCCTGATTTTTTTTTCTTCAATGTTAGGAGAAACTTTGAAGAAAACAACATTAAAGAAAGGTCAAATCTATTCAGGGCTGTGCAGTGCAAATAAAAGACCCCCCCCCCCCAAAAAAATGTGAAAATAACTTCTGCTAAATTTTAACAGTGAGCCCAGCCCGCATCAGCAATGCAATTTTACTGTGAGTCAGCAGAATAAGTTAAACACAAAGGTCATCAGGGCCATCATCACTGTTTGTGATGCACAAAATAAACGAATCAATTTCTGTCAATTTGTACGACTTACAGTCATGTGAAAAAGAAAGTTTGCACGTGACTCTGCAGCCCTGTCCAGCAATAAGCTGCAGGGATGTTTCCTGTGTCACTTTATCAGTCTGTCACATCACTGTGGAGGAACTTTGGTCCACTCTCCTTCACAGCGTAGCTTCAGCTCATTGAGGTTTGCAGCATTCATTCCTGCACAGCTCTCTGAAGGTCCCACCACAGCATTCAGTAAGGCTGAGGTCTGGACTCTGACTGGGCCGTTGCAGCACCGTCATTCTTTTCTTTTTCAGCCTTTCTGTTGGAGATTTGCTGCTGTGCTTGGGCTCATCATCGTGTTGATGACCCAGTTTGGTCCAAGCTTGTGGGACAGACGGCCTCACTTGTGCCTCTAGAATACTTTGGTATACAGAGGAGTTCATGGTCCACTCAGTGACTGCAAGGAGCCCAACTCCTCAGCACTCCACCACCATGTTGACAGCTGCTCTGAGGTGTTTGTTTGTTTGATCAGGGTTTTAATAGTTTTGGATTTTACATTATAGTTTAGTTTTATTTCATTTTAACTTTTTTTTCTCTAATTCAGTTATTTTTAATTAGTTTTTAGAGCAGTTTTGCCACAAGACAGCAGCTACACGTGCTAAATGTGTGTAATTTTAAGGACACACACATGAACATCATAAGACATCAACAGGGAGAAACTCCAAAACCCAATAAACTCCCAATAAAGTTCAGCGTCAGTGCAGTAGATTGAGTGTGTGTAACATCAGAACGCAGCAAATGTTTGACAAAAACAAGCTGAAGTCTTTGAAGGAATCAAAGCTCAAATCCATCTGCATCCTGATATTCTCCATCACATGAAGCTGGTTCTCTTTTGGAGCTGCTCAGGGAGCTAGCTTGGTTAGATGCTCCCTAATTAGACTTCAGTGCCTCTGTACACAACCTACGCAAGTGACCGACGTCACCACATTTATGCTTGTTTGAGCTGGATTATGTGTTTGTTAATTACCTTGCGGTTTGTGTGCCGGTGTTTTATATGCGGTGCCGGGACGGCTGGGACTTTTTTTGGTCCTCGCTCTTTGTGGTCAGTTTTTTGCATGTAAACACATTTGCCCCCCTGTGTTTTCACTTGGTTCATTCTTTTGCGTCCATTCCAATATTTTCAGCAGTCTCCCTTCAGGAATTTGCTGACATTTGTGAGTCCTTATGTTGATGCTTTGATAATTATTCCTGATTATTCTTTCACTGATAAATTCAAACACTGCGGCAAAAAGTAGCTGGAAATACACAAGAGGACTCGGCAGTGCTGAACAGGCCGATTGCAATCCTTGCAGGCTGCGTGGACACAACATGTAGTTACATTTCTTGAGAGGTGCACGTCAGGTTACGCTGTAGGTTACTGCGTAGGTTCAGAGGGGTTTCCGTAGCTGCCTTTTGTGCGTCTCAGGAGGCCATCGTACTCAAAGAAACTCCACATGGGACTCTGCTGCTTTCTCAGCAGAGATGCTGCCATTACTTTGTGGACACAGTGAGGTGCTGGATGACGCTCCCAGCTAAAAATGCTAGAGAGGAAAAAAAATGTTTTTTCAATTTCAGTTTTCGTTATTTCGCTCGTTTTCGTTAACAATAATAACCTTGCTGAGAACCATGACCTCAGACTAGGAGGTGCTAATTCTCATCACTGCCACTTCCCACTCTGCTGCAAACCAGCCCAGTGTGAGCTCTCGGCACCACCTGATGAAGTGCATAATCAAAGAAATGAAACTTTTTGTGAGAGTCTTCACACACTCAGCATTTAAATTTGGTGTTTCTCTTTTCTTTTTATATCTTTCCTCTTCCTCCTCCTGATGGTGTTTTCCATCGACTGCAACAAAATGTGATTACGAAAAGTCAAAGGAGAGATTTTTCTTCATATTTGTGACCGTGACATGGACATCTCTGCAGGAAATACCCTGACATGAATGAAGACGAGTGGCCTCCTCAATGCCGCCCAAAGTGTCATTTTTCTGTGTTTGACTGAGCGTGCAAACGGCTGCTTGTGACACATCCTCTCCTCTTCTGATAAAGACACTCCTGATCTTAATTATGTGTTTTTTAGGTTCAGGTTTTGCTGTTTGATTTATGAGGTTCAGCTTAAGTAGACCTGCCTGCATTTACTGAGGCATCTCAAAAAGACACAATTTTATTTCCCAACAGGAATAAAGCTAAGATCCAATTAAAAAAAAAATATTCAGGCAGATCCTAATGAGGCATTAGTTACTGAATCTCATCCCTAAATCAGTTTTTATTCTAAACACCATCCAACATCATTAGTGACTAAATCTGCTGAGGGCAGCTCCCATCATTAGTGGACCCACACAGGCTTTACATATGAATTTGTCATGAGTCACAACAGGATCAACCCCTGCAAAACCACTCAGCTCCTGCAGCCCTGCACATCCATATCAGTGCTAACAAGTCTGAGTAGTGATGAGTATGCGCGGGCCTATTTTTTATTTTCTGGGCTCTGTTTTTATCTGACACATGAGGCTGTGCATTCTGTGTGGGAAAATCACACGTTTCTCTGGTATTTGGTGATAATCCAAATGGATTAAACTGTTGACCCGATGAAGGTGTTTGATAAAGTCAGAGTTGTACTGAACTGAATGGGATTTTTCTCTCTTTGTACTTTCCTGTTTAATAAAACAGCAGCAGCATATCTGCATATTTATTCCCCTGTTGCTGTGCTATCTTTTAGCTGTGTGCCTCTTTGTGTTCTTATCTCTGTGAGAGGATTGCTATACACTGCAGAGAGGAGAAATCATTCGACGAGGCTCTGCCGAGCAAACATAGCTACTCAAACTCAGCGCATATGTGCAGGAAATTGAGCGGAATAACAAATACAAGCACAGCAGAAACGTTCTCAGCTGGATCATTGTGCAAAGCACAACATACCTGCAAACTGCAAATGGGTCATTTTCTGATTTGATCTGATTTAACTGCAAAATGACACAGGCACTCAGCAGCTTTGCTTTTACAGAGAAATATAATCAGAATACAACAAATTGAGGTCAGTCTCCTATTGCAGAGACATATTTTTGAAAAAGTTGCCTCGGATTAATTGCAACATGTTGGCAAACTGTCTGCATTTATTAATTAGAGGACAGTTATTTACAAATTTTTGCTGTCTCCTCAATTAGGAGGCATTCAGAAGGCATCCTAATCAGATGCTGCACCACCTCAACTGGCTCCTCATGCTATCTCTAAGGGAAAGCCCAGACACCCTTGAGAGAAACCTTATTTTCATTACTTATATCCATGATCTTATTCTTCTGTCACTACCCACAGCTCGTGGCCATGATGAATATAGATCGACCAGTAAATCAACAGCTTCGCCTTCACGCTCAGCCCTCTCTTCGCCACCACAGCTGTCGATCCCTCGTTCCTTCCTACTCTTATTTTCCAGCAAGTCTGAGATACATAAACTCCTCCACTTGAGGCAGCAATTCCTTCCCATTTCTCATCCCATCTCCTTCACACTCAGCTACAAACTGTCCCAGTGCAAGCTGGATCCTCATTCGATTAAGCCGGCAGCGCCACATCATCCACAAAAAGCAGAGCTGACCGTCCACCCCTTGGCTGCACCTATAAATTTTATCCACAAATTATGAACAGAATAAATAAAGGCCAGCTCTGGAATCCAACAGGAACTTACTGCTGGAAATAAGTAACTGAATAGCCCACAACAACATGCCAGATACTTCTGAAGGAGCCCTCACAGGACACCCTGAGGGATGCAATGGAATGTCTTCTCCGAGTCAGCGTGGAGACCGGTTGGGCTAACTCCCACATAACCTTGAATGTCCTCGAGGATGCGTTCCTCAACCGGGACCAAAACCATGTTGTTCCTCAATTATCCGATGCCAAAGAGAGCAAATGTTAAAGTACTTTTGTTTTAAACTAGAGAACACAATTACTGGAATTATTCTGCAGCACATGTCATTGTGACGTCAGAAAGCTCTTCTTCACTGGTCCAACTCTTCAGTGCAGCCGTGCACGACTTGCTCCATGATTAAAAATCATGTCGCGCAATAATACATGTGCAGCATGCACACACATAAAAGCTTCTGTTCACCCCTCTGGGAAATTGTGTTTGGCACATTTTACCACAGAAACAGAATTTAATTACTGTTTGACACCGGAGCCAACCCCTCCCTGCTTTGTCTCCACCTTCCACAGAAAGCTCCCACAGGCCCTGCTGTCGGTCTCTGCTTTGTTATTTTGGGTCACAGTGCACATTAAGCACAGCAGGACACCGTTCCCATGCTGCGCTGCAGAGAAAGACCCGGCGGGTCGGGGAGGTTTGGCGCTCAGTGATTACAGGAACTGTGACATCAGGCACATTCATCCATTCAGACGCCTCGAGGGGTTTGATCAGCACTTGGGGACAGCACAGCATTAAAAAAAAAAAAAAAAAAAAAAAGATGGAGAGGAACTCATTAGCACTTTATTATTCAGTCATAATATTTATTTAGACAATTGCTACCTACCCAGCTTTTACCCAGTGTAGCAGCCATTTTAATCCAACTATAATTACTCATTTATCAGACACATATTAGTAGATTAAAAGGCATAAAAACACAAAGACATGCAAAGCAAAAACACATGAAAATACAGTTTTTTTTAATCCAACTTTAGCCTAGTTTAAGGTGGATTTGTAGCTGTGTGAGAAATTGTTACAAGGAGCTTCAAACTGTACGCATAGGCTTCCGTATAACTGTGTGTTAATCCCTCCTAATTCTCCTTCACCTCCTTCACCTCCCATCAAGGTCAGCAAAAAGTGATTAGGAAAAGACACGGGAGGGAATTCCAGGAGGAGGCTCAATGAGTGCCTTTTGGAAATATGAGTCCAAAACAGAGGTCATATTGTTTGGCTTTCCACTATTAGAGTTTGAAGGATAACCTGGACTCTTTAACTCCTTTGATTAAAACACAGGTTAAGAACTTTAATCTTGGTTTAATCTTTGGCACAAACTTGAAATTTTCTTCCAACAGTCTCAAGATTAAAAGCTGTTTTAAAACCTTCTGATCTGGAGAGGCTCGTGCAGGCTTTTGTTACATCTAGACTGGACTGCAGTGATGCACTGCATACTGGAGTTAGTCAATCATCCCTATATAATTGGGACAAGAACAACAACAACAACAAAAAGAGATCACATGACTCCACTGTTGACAGCCTTGAAGTGGCCTTAAATTGTCTACACCTGCATATGTGGCAGACCTGCTGCACCCATACACTCCCTCAAGATCAAGGTCTGCTACTCAATCACTCCTGATCATCCCGCACTCAAAGTTTATTTCCAAAGGAGCACCAACACTCTGGATAAGCTTTAAATGGAAAAAACATCTACTTCTCTTTAAAGGTACATTTTGTAATTTCTCTTTGCAAAATATAACTAAAACATTTACCACCAGGGGCAGTGTTTATTTTTTTCTCCCAGTGGCTACATTGTGATGTTTTCACTGAGCTGGAAGGTTAAGTCTGCTGTGATGTCTAGAAGAAAACATGAAACAAAAGAGGAACACTCATTTGGTTTCCTTTTGTGCTGCTTTACATTTCCACGTATGAACCAAACCGTTAGATGCTTCATCATAAACGCTGAGGGCCACACTTGGAAAATCCTTGATGAGGAGGTTCAAGTATTGATTTATGTTGAGTGTTGTATTTTCTTGAAGATTTACATAAGTGGACGACACTGCTGCCAGCATTCATACGTGTGCATCATGTTTTCTAGCCACAGTAGAAACAAATAAAACCTTGGGACTTTTTTCCTTCCTGGCTCCCCACGCTTTTTTTAGTCAGGTTTTTTTGTTTTTGCTTGTTTTTTTGTTTTTTTTGCTTCTTTTGTTGTTGTTTTTTGTAGGCAAAAATATTAGTCCCTGAAGTTTTTCCACTTCTTTTTACATTTCCTCACATCCATTCTGACATCTGTGAGTCCTTATATTGAGGCAATGGAAATTCATAGGAGGAATCGACAGAACTGAACAGGTTATTCGCAATAGCTGTGCGCTGGGTTGATGGGACATGTAGTTGTATTTCTAGGGAGGTGCAAGTCAGGTGGTTTACGTAAGGTTTCAGAGGGGTCCATAAAGCAAAGTCCATAAAGACATGGACGAGCCATTTTGGTGTGGAGGTCTTAACCTCAACCCGACAGAACACCTTTGGGATGAATTTGAGCGGAGACTGCGAGCCAGGCCTTCTCGTCCAACATCAGTGTCTGACCTCACAGATGTGCTTCTGGAAGAATGGTCAAAAATTCCCATAAACACATTCCTAATGACTCCTAAGAATTTCTGTTTCAGATCTCTGAGGTTCTAGCAGGACTGTCTGTGTATACAGACAGCAACAGATTTGCAGTGTTCACCAATTAATCACAGTTAATTGCTGTATTACTGCAGATTGCATGTAATTGTCAACTTGACCCCATTCAATCACAAACTGATAGTAGCCTGACTTCTCTTATTGCCATTTTATTGGCATCTTGATGCACTAAAGTTGCTCTGAAAATGCCAACAGACTGCAAATGGAGTACCCATTTCAAAGGCACCGAGATTTAAAATTCATTGTACACTCTTGGTTGTGCCACAGTCTCCAACCACAGCATTCGGCTAATACCGGCACAACTGAGGAATGGTGATCCAGGGTTTAAATGCAGCCAGCGAGGGATTCGTTGATTGTAAACAGATGAGATAACCAAGAAACTATATAATAATATTATAGTTGCATGATGATTAACTATCTGTCCAGGATGCACCCCTCTTCTTGCCCTATGACACCTGGGATAGGCTTCAGTTCAGGGTTGGACAGACAGGAGTTGTTTTAATGTGCTTCATAAAAGGTTCCTCTAAAAACGTTCTTGTTAAAAAGAAAGACATCACTTTGTGGGGGTTCACATGGGAAATGGAAATGTATTTTTATCTTTTAAGAAATTATATCATATCAAGGTTTTATAATCTGTTTATATCCTCATCATCAGCGAGTTCCCATTAGAAGCTAAATGAAGATGTGGAACCTGAAATCTCAGCCTGAGGCACAACATTTGATTTCCAATGCTCTGCTAACACGCCATAATCGGTTGATGCAAAAGTATGTGACTCCTGCCAAGTATAAAGACAGCATACATATGCGCAAGATGCATATAAGCTGAAGAAACACCGAAGCAAACATTCTGCAGAGACGTGAGAAAATTATTTCAGGCATTCCATTAGAACAAAGCTGCTTCTACACAGGAACAGCATCATGATGGTGGTAAATGGACTAGTATTTATAAAGTACTTTTCCACTCAATTTGAGCACTCAAAGTGATTTCTCAATACAACCCTCGAGTGCTTTTTTTTCTATGCCTAAGCACTTTAACCTGAAGTTCACACACTCACACGGCTGCAACTCGATCGGTATCTCAGCCAATAACACCTTGACATTGCAGGGTGGAGCAACCAGGGATCAAAACTCCAACCTTCCGCTCTACCTCCTCCACAGCTGCACCGAAATGAACAAAAATTAAGGAACCTCATTATTTTATGCCTAAAAGTTAATTCTGACCGAATGTGACGCACAATATAAATTCTTCCACTGGAAAGAAAAGATCCCAGTACCAGTAACAGTCAAAAGTTTGTCCAAACTTTCGACTGTTAATCTATATGAAATATTTGGAAGTAGCAGAGAGCCATTCAGAATAACTGCTTGCTGTGAGGCGTGCAGTGTTTCTTTGTGTGGAAGCAGAGGAGCAGTTTCTTTTTTAATCTCTTTTTCTTCTGGTTTTTTATTACAAAATGAAGTTCAGGGAGGTTGAGCTTCAGCGCTCTTCTGCAGAGATGGAAGAACCAGTAATAGGAGCGCAGCCATTTCAGCTGTCAGACCTTTGGGACAGAGAGGCTTAACAGCGGCCCCTCTTGAGAAAGATACATACAATAGCCTGAATGGAGGCTGCCAAACTTCATTCTCTGCTCTGATGGGACAAAAAATGAACTCTCAGGGCCACAACAGCACTCGGTGCCGTGGTATAAACTGAGGGAAAGTGTTGACCCAGTCTCAGACGTCTGTATTTCTGAGCAAGTTTTCTGCTCTGCTTTTAACTTTGAGCATAACAACAACACAAGAGCCAAGACATCGCTGGAAGGCTGCAAGTCAATGAGTGGCCCAGACTTTACCTTTTACCCACAGCGGTAAGTTACAGAAAATAACTGCTTGGAAGATGTTGCAAAAGGACCACAGAGGGTCTGTGGAGACCAGCTCAGAGACCTTTCCCCTCCACATTAACAGAGCAGCTAAACTGGCCACACACACACACACACACACACACACGCTTGGTTCTGTTTTCTAATGCTTGTTGTGAAAGTGAGTGCCTCAGCCTCGTTTTTCCTCTCACAGTTTGTCATAAATCAATCTAGAAATGAACGCCCTGTTTGCACTCAAAGGTTCAGCTTGTGACAAAGACAGTTTACCTCTCATTTCCTGTCATGTATCTCTTTGTTCCAGTGGTGGATGTTCATGTTAAATGTGGCCAAAGTTTTAAGTATGCATAAGTGATTCCAGCTGTTTTTATTTAATCTAATATTTCATTTCATACATCTTAGTTTAAGGCTTGTTCTCACAGTATTTATAGTGTGTTTTATGTACTTTTTCCCACATATTGAGGAGCATGATTATTCAAACTTGACTTTTCTAAGTAGGGGACACTTCCGCAGTGCAAACTGCAAAGAGTCCTTCATTTAATGTGTTGTTATTTCCATTACCCTGTCTTTAGACTTTGGTCCTTGTGGATGTGTCATGCGGTTTGCAGTGCATCCAAGAACTGCTCACTATTATTGTTCGGTGTTCTTGTTAAAAATCTTAATAAAACCAGCAACAGTGTAGTGTATGGGACTCCTCTCTTTCCAAACCAGTGTAAAGATTATGTCGATTATGTATCTAATATCAAGTACTTGCTTACTTATTAAAAAAAAGAAAATAACAAAAGAAAAACACAAAAATTTGTCTGTTTCTAGTGACCTTTTCTGATTTTATTTATAACATTTGCTAAACCAAGGGTGCTTGAAGTACATGGAAGCTGAAGGAAGAGTTGAGACAGTCCTGGAGAGGTGGAGGTATGCTTTGGGGAGAAGAGGAATGAAAGTCAGTAGAAGCGAGACACAAAACATGTGTGTGAATGAGGGAGGCAGGTGGAAAGGTGAACATGAGCAGAGGTAGTGAAGGTGGATGAGTTTAAAAACCTGGGGTCAGCCATCCAAAGCAAAAGACGGTGCACAAGAGAGGTGAAGAAGAGAGTGCAGGCAGGGTGGAGCGGGTGGAGACAAGTGTCAGGGCGATTTGGTAGTGAGACCTGCTACGATGGATGGTTTGGAGACGGTGGCTCTGACACAAAGACAGGAGGCACAGCTGAAGATGCTCAGATCTTCACTGGGAGTGAGCAGGATGGACAGGATTAGAAATTAGTCCATCAGAGGAACAGCTCAGAGCCAGAGAGGCTGAGGTGGTTTGGACATGTGCAGAGGAGGGAGGGTGGAGATACGGGACAGAGGATAATGAAGATGGAGCTGCAGGCAGGAGGAAAAGAGGATGCAGTGGAGGAGGACATGCAGAGGGTTGGAGTGACAGGGAGGACGCTGGGATAGGGTGAGATGGAGGCAGATGGCAGAGGTCATCACAAAGGTCATCAAATATATTACATTCTGTCATCATTCCACAGTTTTTGTGTTGTAATGTTGAGTTTTGGATTGCTTGTTTTAAAATGCTCATTCTGGTAATGTTAAGCTTTTCTTGTGTTTCTGTTTTTATTTCTTTGTCGTGTTATTTTTAATCCATGTGATATTGTTGAGTTTTAGTCCCTGCTATGATTTTATGATCCTCCCTTTCTTCAGTGTTTTCCTGTTTTGTCTCCCTCTCATCTGTCTTATTAGCTCCAGTGTTCCCCTGTGTCTGTCATCTTTTTTAGTGTTAGCTGTCTTTTGGTTATTTCCTGTTTTACTTTGAAGGTTATGCTTCTGTTACTGCCTTTTCCCCCTTTGTGATTGTCTGCTGTTCTCTGATTGTTCTCACCTGCTGTTGATTGGTTCCTCCTGCGGTATGCCCTCACCTGTGTCCTGTCTGCTGGTTAATCTCCTGTGTTTTTACAGTCCTGTGTTGTCTCTTTTAGATTTGTTGGGTGTTTCCTTTTTGGCTTTAGTCTGATGATCTTCTGGACTTTTCTGATGTTTCTGACAGTAAAAGCTCCTTTTTGTTTTCTGCCTCTCTGTCACTCAGGACAAAAAGGTGATTTGTACTTATTAAGTTCTGCAGACTGACTCCTGTTAAGTTTAAGTGAAGCCAGCTTATAAGATTTCACAGTTTGAGTCAAAGATGAGTATTCAGATTGCTGTCAGTGCTAACACAAAAAACCCTGGATTTGTTGAACCTGCTTCAAGGCATACCTGTCTTTGTTTGTTTTTAGCCAATCAGGAGAACGTTGTTAAAGGGGGAGGAGCTACAATAGTTTCAGACAGATTGGCTGCACCGAGCATGATCCTTTTGAACGGCGAATCATGCAAAGCTGCTCTATTAGAGACCTCTATTAGAGATCTTGGGATTTAGCACACAGAGCAGTAAAATAAATATTTTTAACTCAAGTTAATTGGTTTCTATGGTGACAGCTGCACATTAGAGCTCTGAAACTTTAAACTGCACCCATTTAAAAATTAAAGCTTCCATTCTCACAGCCTGATAAAGGAGACGTGGATCAAAGTGAAATTAATTTGACTGACTGACCAGTTATTCTTGATGAAATATAACTGATCAGTTTCTAATCAGTGTTCTATCACTGTGATTCCAGCAGAGTGAAAGACACTTGGCAGCAGATTAGAATCGAATCTACAAACATTTATGCATTTTCTGCATCACTTAATGACTCATTTCCTTGACAATGCAACACACAGTTTGTGCTTCATTCAGTGGTTTTAGTAACAGCTCGTACATATAAAACGTGATTCCCAGCAGAGAATCACACTGAAACATGCTGGAAATAAAAGAATCAGTGAAAATGTGGCACTTCCTAACTATTTTAAAGCAAAACTCGGAACTCTGCTCCCGACCAGCGTTGGGTCAAAAAATTGATGGGCGTAAACCACCCGTTTTAAGCCGATAAGCTGTCTTCCCAGGTTTTTAGTTCCAATTAAAATCAAACACTTTGAGGAAAAATTCACAAAAGAGAGCAGAATTGCTGCCAGTTGTTTTATTGAACAAAGAGTTCAACAAAGCAAAAAGATAAAGAGGAAAAAGCGAAGCTCCCCGGGGGTGATGCCGTAAGCAGGTCGGCAGGTGATAGGAGCAGGCAGAGATGAAAGCTTTTGGGGCTTCCGCAAGCCGCCTTTTATCAGCTAAGAGGTGGTCTAAACACACCTGTCATGTCTTACAATTCTTGGCTATAATTGTATTTTATTTTAACTTTAAGCATAATCTCATTCCCAATTTTTGTCCAATTTTGTCCTTTGAATATGCTAATTCACACTTTATTTATGATTATATAAGCTTTATTTGTCTTTATGAAATTTGATGCTAGAGTTTACATAAACTTTGGGCCTTTTGCCTGACCTGTCAGGACTTTCCCAGCCCTCTTGGCAGCTTTCCCATCACGTGCAGGCGCCTGGTGACTATCCATCATCTCTTTGACAGTTCTAGTGCCCCCTCTGCCAAAACCCAGATAAGGAGGGGCATACTCAGTGTGAAAATTCCTTTACTTGGGTATCATTGTGGCAATACCATGAAGGGTACAGCAACCCAGAACAGAGCACAATAGAGCATAATACATAGCACACTCATGATAGGATCCATTA
>JAVDPK010000102.1:180250-205885 GCA_034780415.1 Cichlasoma orientale
GAAGGTGCAGGGAAGTGTGCAAACACCAAACCAGTGGGATACAAGTATACCCACCCCATGCCTGCCACTTCTCACCAAGGACAACTCTGGAACAGAGTCCAGCCCCTCTCCAGGAGTTTGGTTCCAGAGCCCAAGCTGCGCGTTGCGGTGAGCATGACTATATGTAGTTGGTATCTCTCAGGCTCACATTCTAGCTCAGGTTCCATCCCCATAAGAAATGTGACATTCCATGTCCCAAGAGCTAGTTTCAACTGGGGTTCAGACCATCTCGGTCTTCTCACCCTTGACTGCTGCCTAACACATATTGCTCTCAACCCTCATCCGAATAAATTCCTGTGCCAGCATTTTACACACAGCTCCCAGTAAAAGCTCCCAGTCGAAAAAGAGGTCAAAGTCGTGGTGCAATGGAAAAACTGCACCATAAACAGGCAGATGCTGATGTTTCCACATACACATTAGAGGTCGACTACGACTGTCTTTGTAAAGCAAAATCTAATTTTACTATGAAAAAATGAAATGGATGGGCCTTTCTTTGTTTTTTAAATCGAACAACATTTGATTGACAACTAATCTGATCACAGCTTTCTTTCCACGTATCTACAAATTGTGAATGTAACACGCCTAGACTGTCACAATCACTTCCCCTTGCCACACGATATCAGCACTGTAGACCTGCAATGTGAGAGTTTTAGTGTGTGGTCAGTTAGCTCAGTAGGATGAGAAATGAGCCTCATATGGGAAGTCAGGAATTGTCCATGCAGTGTGTGTTCCTGGTGTTTTCCCTCCTCTCCTAACCGAGATTTTAATTATTTTTTGATGCTGGTTTATATTTTGTTCTAAATAAAAAGGTAATATAAAAAACACTTCTTTAACACAATATAGAAAGTCTAATGAGGACCTCCAGGTGATGCTCAAGTAGAATCAGTGCAACCTTCATATTGAAATACTAGACATCAAGAAAAGTTGTCTACCGACAGTTATTCAATGTTAAAATGTTTGCTGGGTTGTTACTCTTGACTATTTAATAGATTTTCTCTCTACAAAACAAACAGCAGGAAACACTGTAAAGTCTACAAAGAACTACAAAGAAATGCAACTTTGTATTTTAAATAGATTTACATGTGTATATGCAAGATGTTTAAAATGAGGTGTGGCCTCCTCAGGATGTGATACAGGCACCACTCATCTGCACCAGTGTCCGGATCTGTCATTGAGGAAGTGGGAACAATCTGCAGCTGTGCAGGGATCATTGGTCATGTCCTAGCAAATCCCAGCCATCTCCAATAGGAGACATATCAGGATTAAATGTAGCCTCAGTCTACTTTTGCTCAGTCATATGTTATCCTACTCTGTGTGCTTCCCTCCATGGTTGCGTCTGGATTTATTTTGGAACTCCACTGTTCAGAGTTTGGATTTTGCTTTAATAAATGGCTCACCATTTGTTCTTATGAACTCTACCTCAGAGGTTTGAATTTGGATGCTCTAACTCCACTTCTTATGACAGCAGCAAGAGCTCAGACACATATGCAAGCATGCCATCATCAGCCTGACGTTGATTAACTTCAGTCACTCATAGCACGGTGGCGTTGGTCTTACACTATATGGGGCGGCTGTGCCTCAGAAGGTAGAGCGGCTCGTCTACTAATCAGAAAGTTGGTGGTTCAGTCCCTGGCTCCTCCAACCTGAAAGTATCCCTGAGTTGCCCCTAATGCATCCAACCGAGTGTGAGCATGTGAGCAAAAAAAAGGCATTTGTATGAATGTGTATGAATGCATGAATGAGGCTTGTTCGAAGAAAGTGCTCAAATTTAGTAGAAAATATCTGCATAAGTACCACTGTGGCAACCTGGCAGAATGTTCATGTCCACAGTGACAACATGGTAGAATGTTCACATCCAGTGTGGTGAAATGTTTATGTCTACCATGGCAACCGTGTGGAATGTTGACATCCAAACTGTCACTGTGAAAATGAACATTTTGCCAGGTTTCCACTTTAGACATTAACATTCTGCCCAGTTGCCATGGTGGACGTGAAAATTTCACTACTTTGGAGGTGAACATTCTGCCAGGTCATCACGGTGGACATGAATATTCTGCCACGTTGGACGTGAACATTGCACCAGAGCTGTGTCCAAATTCAGGGGCCGCATCCTTCGAAGGATCCAGCCTATGTAGACCGGGTCCTTCGCAGCCCACAAAGACCACAAAGGCCGGAAGTGAGCGGCTGTGAAATTGGACGGTCTAGCCTTCATATCAGCATCACCTGCCCTCACCTCAGCGTAGCTCATTTCACAAATGACTAAAATCAATCAACTGAAATCCAAAACTACTCACAGAATATATTACTACTGTTACATGGATTTAAAATGATGATTCAAAAAGTATTTCATGATGTAAAGTCATAGAATCATCCTTTTTTTCTAGTATATTTTGATATATTGCGTTACTTACAATTAAATGTCCTGCAGTGCTTTAAAATAATTGTAGCTAATGGCTGACTTCACAAACTGCTCAAATGGTATCAGACACACCGCACAAACATCCTGGTTTTTATAGAAAATAAAGCAACGTGTCACATTTATGCTCCTCATGACAAAAGTCTTTTCAGCCTGCTGTAAGTTTTAAGAATGATTCCGCGATTCTTTCCAGTCCAGCACTCACACTGGATCTCACAGCTCTGAGCTGGCCGCCTGGGCCTCTTTGATACATGAAGCCATACGGCTGAGCCAAAAAACAAATTTGTTTTTGTCACAGGAGTCAGAACAAAAACTTTTCAAACTTGTAATGCAACTTTTTTTTTCCAACAGGCTCTGAGCTGCAGGGAAGCCCAGGCTGCATGCAGATGAGTGCGTCAGCTCTATCTGTGCCCCTTCAGGCACGTCGAATGGGCCGAGATAATGTGGTTTGTTGAAACAGCATCTCTAACGTCTCTTATTCATGATGGCCAGCGTGCACCGAGTTTGGGATTCTATTGTTTCCTTTTCATCTTGACATTACACAAGTGCCATGTCATGCAGACTATAACAAAATGTCACAGCACAAAGGAGGTCTGATTCTGACTGAAGCACTGCTCACTCGGTTTATTTCACTGTTTGTTGCCCTTTTTGTCGGTATAATCGTGCCTCCGTCTTTTTGCCGGTCTCGTGGATATTTGAAGGATCACTTGCTGCTAAAGCAGGCGCTGCTCATTGCTGATGAAATCATATTTGCAGGGTCGTGTGTTTGTCATCCGCGGATGACATTTCACTTGACATGGTTGCTCTCGAATGAAAGAACAGATAATTAACTATGTTATTATGTTCTGGAGGGACTCAGTCACCGCCGCTCACAATAACCTTATCTGCATAATTTTATTTTTTATAGCTCTACAATACAGTCTTTCTCATTCTGATTTAACCCACGAGTTCCTCACCACAGCTTAAAGGAAGCTTGCATTAATGGATGATGCAATATTCTGTATTTGTTCTTCTTGACAGCAACAAAAAAAAATCTTCCTAACAATCCTCCTCGTTTCAGTGAGAGCCTGATGTCTCTTATTCCACTGTGCCACAGTCGATGATCATTGCTGCACAGGCTGATGTGGTAATTACCAGCCACAATAAAAACTCGATATTGTTTTCTCCATGTGTGTATGTGAGTCCTCAAACTTTAAAAAGTGTTTAGTTTGGACGTCGGTGACACATGCCTACAGACTCTTCGAGATACGGAGAATGAACTCAGTCAAAGTAAAATTTGTGCCTTCTGGCTGAAAGCAACGTGTTTGCATCTCACTTTTCACCATTTCTGTGAGAGCTTGGCAAGTGTTTGCAGATAACCAGGGCAACCTGCTAGCAACCAAAGCAATCGCAAGGTTTTCAGTGCAGCACTGTACACGTTTAGAGAAGCCAAAGGGAAGGTTTTCAGCATCCAAGAGGTTTTTTAATCCCCCAGTAAATTCTGTATTTGGATTGCCAAAAAATTAGATTAGATAAAAAAAATCAAATCAAATCAAAAACCTCACCTGATTTAAAGTTGATCGATCTCACAAGTTCATCTTCTTGTGTGCCTGCCTTTTAGCTGTGGTTTCTGCTCCTGTCCATCTCTCGGTGCATTCTCTGCTCCCCGTCTATGACTTTCTCTTTCAGCGGAGACGAGAGGGGGGGTCGGGCTACCATGGGACTGACTTAAACTCCCTCCTCAGCTAACAGTTCTGATAAGAGGTGGCGTGTTCATCATCAGCTAGGTCAAGGGAGATCAGTCCAACACAGATCAGAAGAAGACAGCACAGCAGGGGCGTGAAACAGCTCTTTGCAAAACATTCTGGAGAAAACTGAGATAAGCGGCAGTCCAAAGCCGCCAGGGATCCAAATTCTTGATTCTATGACTTGTTTTTGGTACGGACCTACTGATTAATTCGTTGACAGCTTTCAGTCTTTCTGGCCCATCTCTGTGGCAGAAAAAATCATATTCATCCGAATCTTCTTGGTTCGTTCCTTCGCCGTGCAGAAACAGGTACCTCTCCAAGATCTAGTCCCGCCGAATCAGCTCCAGATATACTGAGTCTGAGTTTGAGTCTGTACCCTTCCTGCTTTCCCATCTTAAGCAGCCTTACCAAGGCCAAACAGCTGCCCAGACTTCCTGAATTGTAACGACACACCAGGTATCTCCAGGTCCAATTCGGAGAAATCCTCGTGTCAATAAGCCAAATGTATATGTCCTCCATCGACAATACAGCCAGGCACGTCATCTTCCACCCCCACAGGAATCCATAACGTAGCCAGCCGGGAATGTCAATATGATAAGAGGGAATAGGGTTCTCCTTTCCCCAATCTCCTCATGGTGAAAATTTGATCAAAAAATGGCAGGGCAGCTGACCAGATCCATAATTATAAATTCCAGTTTGAAAGTTGTGTGAAGAGAGGCTCTAAGCAGCAAAGCAGGGTAAAAAAGGAAGGATTAGAGAGAGAAGAAAAGTGCGTCCGACTCCGCTAAAGAGCAGAAAAAAACTATTAATTTTGAAGGTTGTTTCCTTGTGTGGTTTTCAGTGTCTTTACTTCCCTCCTTAGTTTTTTTTTTCCCCATCCCGATTTGTCTTGATTGAGTTCACCTGAGCTTTGCTAGACGTCTCCCTGCTGTGTGTGTTTAGTCTGCACGTTCTCATACAGCCTTTGGCAAGTTCTTGTCTTGGCCTCAGGTGCATTTATTTATTTATTTATTTGCATTTGGTGACCAGTATAAGCATGGAACACCCTCACCATCTGGGTGACCCCTTTCAATCCGAAGACTGTCTTGTTATTTTATCACCATCTCGACAGCAGCTGATGGTGAGCCATTTCAAAGGCAACAAAATCACAAATTCATTGCAATCATTGTGGTTGTGCAGTGGTCTCCAACTACTGTTTTCCCTGGTGTGACTGTAGCATTAGTTGTTTTTGCTAGTTGGTTCCCTGTTTGATTTCATGGTTTTTGGACTCATCTTCCTCAGTGTGCAGCATTTTTTGTTATTTTACTGTCTGCAGTGAAGTAGCCTGTAATTTAACCAGCTCACACTCTTACTTACTGCTTTTGGGTTCACTTTATGAACTTTAATGACAGCAAAGTTGAGTTGACAAACTGAATATAAAGTGGGATAAAAGTGCAGACAGGAAAGGCAATTGTGCCAGTGGTAAAGAGTCTGGATATCTGGGACTCTGCTTTGATTTTGACCATTCTTTTGAAGGCACGCCAGTGGCATGGCTCAAAGGGATGGCAATGTCTGTCTCTCGGTTGGACCACCCCTTTGATCCAGACGGAAATATTTCAAAATTATTTTGAAGTTATAAACTGTGCAGTTTCAAGTGCAGAACAGTAACACTCCCTTTGGCTGGGACACTCACATAAACACGACCATACACACTTTACCATAGCTCACTTCCACATATTTAAATAAGGTAAAAGATTATGTTTTTTAAAATGTTTAAGTTGGTATGCAATTTTTAGGAAGCTTAATAAATGGGACACCCTGCTGGTGTATCTGTCCTCTTCACAGATGTTCTGGAGATTCAAACATTTGACCTCAGGTTCATAAACCTTCCTAAAAACAATGCCATGAACAGCAGCTGGATGCTAAGGATGCTTTTTATATATATAGTGTATGCTTTAATCAGCTAGTATTTCAATAAATACTTCTTTTTGTTTGTTTTTCAGAGAAGAAAATGTAAAACATGTAAAACATATTGTTACAATAGAATAGAATAGCTGTCATTATATGTCACATATAATGAAATTGCAGGTGCTTCTCCCATTGTGCAGCACTATAAGTATAAAAGCATATAGAAATAGAAATAAAACACACATAAAACAATACACATTTGTTTAAGTTGTACTCACACAGCTAAGGATGCATATTACAGTAAGTAATTACACTTATCAAGAATATGAGTATATATATAAAAGTGCTTCCAAAATATTCTGCTTATTACAGGTAACTTGGTCATTTAAAACATGACTGAGAGTGACATGCGCATGCGTGACACAGTCTCCAAATCAGCAGCTTCAGACTGGCTCAAAGGTTTCACCTAAAGGTTAGCGCCTTTTCTGCCTGCTCTGTGCTTCTTTCAGTGAGATAACTACATTCCTCACTGATGGTACACTTCAGTCTCTCACAGTGTTGTGGAAGAATTTTGGTCCACTCTTCTTTACAACAATCACTTAATTCAATTTTATTTATATGTTGCCAAACAGTCGCCTTAAGGTGCTTCATACTGTAAGGTAAAGACCCTACAATACTTCAGTTCATTGAAGTTTGCAGCATTCATTTATGCACAGCTCTCAGGATGTCCCACCACAGCCTTACAGTCAGGTTGAGGTCTGGATTCTGACTGGGCCGATCAAAAACCTACTTATGAGCAGTAATAACTGCTTCTCTAAGATCGTGGCTGATATCTTTCCTCCTCTGCACACACACACTTGAATTTTGGTAAACTGCCAGAATGTCTGCTTTTATAGAGATGCTCACAATTGCTAATGACTTATTTTACTATCAGCTTTTGGCTGTCACTTTCCCCTCTTAATTACCATGGAAACAATAAGGATGCACTTAGTGTATTACTCTGTATTTTAGTTTTTGTTAAATAAATAATGACAGCATAATGTCATGTTGTTGTTCTGAGCTTGAATTTAAAGAACTTTAGAACCTGAAAAGTATCAGATGATTTTTTATGTCCTGATATGTAAAACCCTGGAACTGAAAGAGTCACATGGCTGTTTATCTGTGTAGGCTTCGTGCTTCAGCACCGCATCGATCTAACGCTTGTGTAGTGTTTGTTTTCTGGCCGCAGGATCATGCCCGTCCACAGTGAACACCTGGTGACTAGCATGGGGGTCCTCGAGCAGCACTGGTGACAATACACGGTTTAAATAAGCAGTTGTTGATCATGAAATCTGTGCCAGACAGCTGTATTTTCTCATGTGTTGTACTATATTATTTATGGTGAAGTGCTGCCAACCACAGCTGATTTTTGCAATTAAATACTATACCATATATCGTACTATATAATATACCATACAGTTGTACTGTGTTTTTCACTGAGAACGACTGTAATTAGGTTTACAGTATATGTTTTGTTGTTAAAATTGTTACAGTACACAGGTTTATAGCACAGGTGGTATTTTTAAAGGAAATTACTACAAACAGGTTACAGTGCATCTGTTATTTATAGTAATTACTGTAAACAAAACAGCTCTAAACTGTGAAATTTACAGTAGACAAAAACCGTTCATAATGTCTTAGACATCATCACCGTATTTTTTTTGTTCTGACCTTTTGGAGGAGGCGCTGTTTCAGATGAAGTCCAGAGCGGTCCTTGATCCAAGCCAAATGTCATGTGCATGCTGCAAGTTTGAGCTAAATAGCTTCCTGTAGTTTGGCATGCTTTGCATTCTGGGATGCAGCAGAGTGCCACAGATATGCAGAGCACACAAACTGCTGCGACCAGCTGTTAGGACTAAATTCTCCTTGTTCTCATTGCTGTCACAGCACCTCCATCCTGTGTCTACTTCTGTTGCTCCTGCCTCTTGAGGTCATCATTGTAAAGTGGCCTTATATAAATAAACATTCAGCTGTTCATTGCTTTAGTCTTCTGCATTACTGTCATCTACAGGACAGGAGGGGAGGAGTTTGTTTTCTGCATATATCATATTTCCAGATGTACAACCATAAAATATGGAACCTTTTTAAGTTCTTTAAAAGTTCCTGGGACAGAAGGTTCTGGGAGGAAATATAGCTTACATGTCACAGGTCTCAGTGAATCCACATACAGAAAAAACATCAGCCAAAAGTGTGACAGATGACACAGAGGAATGTGGTAGAATAGGGTCGCAAAGTGAAAAATTGGCTACAGACAAATCTGCTGCTCCACTGAGCTTTCAATGTTTTTGAACAGCACAACAACAAAGGGGGTTGAGGGGGCACTGAGGACGCCGTCTGGGCATCACATATTGAAGCATGCACAGACACTGAGCTGAGCTAACCAGCCATGATGACCTACTGTCAGGCTCTCAGAGTGTGTGACAGTCACTAGCAGAGATGCAGGACCTCAGTGAGTTTTTCACTCGCACAGCTCAATGAGAAAAAATTAGTGGAGCAGATTCCAGTGGAGCCTCTGCAGGAGACGACTGAGAGGCAGCAGGAGCCGTAGATCAAGGAGGAGTGGTGGTCTATAAAGTGGGCTTAGAGTGATATGAATAAATTACTTTAAGCAGGAAACTATTTTTTGAGAACATGAATAATGAAATACGCTGCTTGGAAATTTATTCAAACTTTTTTCACCTCGGCGAAGCTCAGTTCATTTATGTATACGTTACAATGTAACTTTCAAAAGCAAGCCAATTAGTTATTTTAGTGTCTAAGAACAATTCAGATTAATAATCACAGATCTCAATACAATCAGCCGGCTTCAGGGTCAAACCTGAGGCCAAGGCTCAATGATCAGAGTTTGCCAAAGTAAGTTAAAGAACAATTTGCAGCAAAGCAGATGAGAGCGCAAACATGCACGACAAGGCTTCAGTCTCTTAAACACACAGAGGCAGTCCACCAAATCATCACGCAAATAAAGTATCAATATCCAGTACAGACACTGGGAAAACAGACTGCCACTCCACACAAATGGACAACAATAAAGCTGGTAAGAGATCCGCTTTTACATTAAAGTTTCCACTTCATGCAAACCCCTCCCTGAGTGTTCGGAACCAACACGTTAGAGACTTCAGTTCCAAGAGTGAAGAATCGCTCTGTAGTCCATCGCTTCAGTGTAGTGCCAGCCGTCCTTTTCAACCGTGTAACTAGACAGAGCTCAAAACTGATTTACCAGCTGACCATTTTATACCTCATAATAAAATAATTTCTTATTCAAGTATGTGATTAAGCTGTGTCCCCTCACATTCAGGGCAGCAAATCTTTCAATCACTTTTTGATGACTCACTCTCTCAAGCAGCTCTTTCTCAGCTTACATCAGCACTCTGGAGCTTTGCTCCATGGTCCTCCTGAGCTGATTTAAGAATGTATCTTATCTTAAATGATCTTATCTTTCATTAAAAAATTACTTCTGCCATCATCCTGCAGATGCAGAGAAACTGGATTTACTATGTGGTGAATTTCATTGCAACATTGTGTGGAAGTCAAGGACAGTGCTTCTGCATTGGTAGACAGGGGTGGTGGTTCCCCTCAATAAGAAAGGGGACCAGAGACTGTGTTCCAGGGGAATCACACTTCTCAGCATCCTTGGGAAGATCTATGCCAGGATACTGGCGAGAAGAGTGTGTCTGTTAGTCGAACTTTGGATTCTGGGGAAACAATGCAGTTTTTGTCTTGGTCACGGAGCTCTTTATCCTCTCGATATTTGAGGGTGCCCAACCAATCTACATATAGATTCAGAGAGGGCATTCAACTGCGTCACTTGAGGTCTCCTGTGAGGGGGCTTTAAGGAGTATGTGCTGGCTTTTGTCACTGATTCTGTTCAGAATTTTTATGGACAAAGTTTCTTGGCAAGGAACAGAGAGTGTCTGGTTTGGTGGTCTCGGGATTTCTTCTCTGCTTTTGCAAGTTACATGGTTTTGATTACTTCATCAAACAATAACCTACAGCTAGCACTGGAGTGGTTTGAAGCCACGTGTGAAGCATCTGGGATGAGAATTAGAGCCTCAAAGTCTGAGACCATGGTCCTCAGTCAGAAAAGGGTGGCGTGCCCACTCAAGGTTGGGAATGAGTTACTCCCCCAAGTGGAGGAGTTTAAGCATCTCATTAGGGGAGAGGGGAGCAGTGATTCAGACTCTGTACTGGCCTCTTATGGTGAAGAGAGACTTGAGTGTGAAAGCAAAGTTGTTGTTGATTTACTGGTCGATCTACAGTCCTACCCTCACCTGTGGTCACGAGTTTTGGGTAGAAAGAAATGAGTGGGTCCAAAGAGTGGCTGGGCTCAGCTTTAGAGATTTGGGAGGTATTAAAAGTAGAGTCATTACTTCTCCACATTGAAAAGAGGCAGTTGAGGTGGTTTGGGTATCTGAGCTTGATGCCTCCCAGGCGCCTCCTAGGTGAGGCGTTTTTCCTGTAGTCTATTCGTCTTTTTTCATATCAACACTGATGTTCAAACTTTTTTAAATTGAGCCACAGTGAGTGTCTCTGGGGGGAAACAATGTTCAGAACCTCCGTTATTTCAGCTGCCACCTCGGGGCTTTATTTGTTTATTTGTTTGTTTGTTTTTAATCACTGTCACTGAGGTAGAAACTTTGGAAAGCTGCACCTTCTGTGTCTTCCTCTTTTGACATAATTATCTCAGTTTCTTTAGGACTCTCACCTGTTTTCTTGCCTTAGAGGTGCAGGCTTCTCTCTTACAACATCATCACTACTTTCTCTGCTTCACCTCAGAGGTAAACATGTTTCCTTATAGAGAGAAATGGGTGCTTACCATCTGGTTTGATTGTGGTTTTCTACGGTTTCTTCATGACCAACACGCACAGGTCACAGCATCTGTTTTATTGGCATTAATTGTTTCTCTCTGCTGTAAAACGCTGCCCTGGAATAGATTTGCTTTATAGCTGTTCCAACAAACTGCGCTGTCCTTGTGTGACTGCGTGGCTTCATGATTTTTTAAACAGGCTCAGTGCCTTTCTCCAATTCTTGACTCTGCCAGTCACAAATGTGCCATTTTTTAAATATTTTTACAAGCAAACCAGAAAGCAGCATTTTCCCCAGCAGAGGATTCCAGGCCTTTAAAATCCTGGAACCAGCTTTGTTGAAAGGTTCTTTTTTTTTTTTTTTTTTTTTTGCTTGCCAAACTAATCTTGTGGATGCTGAGACAGCTTTAACCAGTGTCCTTGTCCCCTACATCAGTAGAAACATCTTGAAACCCTGCTGCTCAGGCTCTGTCTCTGTGGTCTGCTCCCACTCTCACCTCCCAGCAGCGCTCCCTGCTCTTCTCTCCCCCCGTGTACTGTCAGCTTATACAAACAGCACATGGTTAACTAGGAAAGAATTTTAATGTTCATATTGTTTTCAGGTAGACAATAACAATAATCGTCTGGTGTAGATGAGGCAGATTAACAGAGTATTTGTGAAATCACTGTAGAATTCAGCATAGTGAATGTGGGCTGTGCTGCCTTTGCATTCTAACCCGTGGTGTTCATGTACATGTCCGCTCACACCCTTTCTTCTTGTTGCTGTCTTCATCCTGCTCTCTGTCCGCCTCCTTCAATCTTCCAAAAGGAAGCAGATCCAATTAAAGGCATAAATTGATCCATATCAATTTATAACAATATTCTAACTATTTGGCTGCTGTTGACATAACAGGTAACCTCCATTTGACTTTCTCTCACCTGGATTTAAATCTGCACTTCTGATTTATGTCATGAAATCACTTCCACTTCTCCTCCTTCCTGCCGTAGGCTTATTTATTAATGATAAGCTAGGCCTGTGTGTGAGTGCACTGTATCATTCAAATTTTAGCTTTATACAGCAAATACTTTTAGTCCACCCACTTTCAGGCCTTATGTTTTTGCACTTTGAAATCTGAGGCAATGTTTAAACATGAATGTTTCTCATTCACGTTCAAACACGGCCTCAGATTGAAAGTGGTTGAAAATAAATATCTAGAAAAATCTTTGATCTTTGAAGCTAAAACTTTACAGCAGTCATTTTATATATATCCAAACTTTGGATGAGCCGAAGGCCCATGATGGTTGATTTGAGATGGAATGACCCATAGTTAAATTTAGGAGTGCTAAGATGAAATTAGTGCTTTAACATCCTTAAATGGGCCTAAACGCACCATTGCTCTGCATTTCACATGCAAAACTATGGAATCTGATTTTTGTTAAAATACAGTCACGAGCAAATAATCAAATTCCACATGCACAGGAATTCATTACCACATAATTACATTTCTCATGTATAAATTTAAAAAACCCGTGCGTGTAGAAGTCAGCAGCCATGACACACGTGAATCAGTCTGACTTTTGACAGTTTGGAGGGCGGAGCCCAAAGAAAGAACAGCCCTTATGTGATTGGTCACTTTCAAAGCAGTGAGGACCATAACCTCTGTGACTGACAGGTTGCGTTTACACTGGGTTACACCATGGCAGCAACATCAGGGTGGATTATACCATGATTTGGTTGATTTTGTTCCATGTTAACATGACAGCATCACACTGACTGGTGACTGTGGAAGCCATCTGAGTGCAGTGAAACCAATTTGTGACGATCTGAGCTCTGTGACATGGTGTGTTATCCTGCTGGAAGCAGCCATCAGAAGATGGTTGTACTGAGGTCATAAAGGGATGGACATGGTCAGCAGCAATACTCAGGCAGGCTGTGGGGTATAAACAATGCTCAGTTTGGTACTGAGGGGCCCGAAGTGTGCTATGAAAGCATCACCCTACACCATCACATCTGCAGCAGCCTGAACACAGATATGAGGCAACTCTGAATGTTGGAGCAGAAATTGAGACTCATCAGACCAGGTGGCGTTTCTCCAGTCTTCTGTTGTCCAGTTTTGGTGAGTCTGTGTGAACTGTAGCCTCAGTCTCCTGCTCTTAGCTGACAGGAGTGGTGTGCTCTTCTGCTGTTGTGGCCCATCTGATGCAAGGTTCAGAGATGCTCCTCTGCATACTTTTGCTGTAACAAGTGGTTATTTAAGTTCCTGTTGCCTTCCTATTAGCTTGATGCAGTCTGTCCATTCTCCTGTGACCTTGTAGTTTCTGCTGCTGCTCGCTGGATATTTTGATGCTGTGTGGGAAAATTCCAGCACATCAGTAGTTTGTGAAACATTCAGACCATCAACCATTCAAAGCAGCGGAACTGCCTTAAGAAGCAGTTAAACAAGTGTACCTAATAAAGTGGCTGTAAATGTTATACTTTCCCATTTCCTTTGGTCTTGTTCAGATCGTCGTGCTCAGTTTTATTAGGCCTTCTATCTTTTTTTGTGCTCTTAGTGGTTTTTTGAACTTTTCCTTGTTGCTTTTGATCTTTTTGTCCTTGATCTTTTTGGAATTCTAACTCTGCCTCTGAATGTCCCGCATCAGGATATTTTCCCTCCAAGTTATCAAAAATAAATAAATAAATAAATAAGCAACAGTCAGGTTTAGAAAAAGGCGTTAGAGGTTAAGGACAGACTTCCATGTAGAACGACTTTGACCGTCCTTTTTAATAAGTGTGCTCTTCCACTAAAACTACATGTGGAAATTTGAATTTGTGGTGAAACTTGATCCATGTTTCTTTCTCCTCTGCCTGCTTTTTTTATGCAGCATAGTGATGCTGATGGCTGAGAGATGTTTGAGGACTGTGTGGGATGTTTCTGAGATAAAGATGCTGTGAATCCAAAGAGCAGTGGAAGAAAGAGATGGCAAAGTTCACAAACTGAATAATAAGTCCTATCATGCTCACTTACCCTGAAGTCATCTTGGATATTAGGAAGAATTGTGAGGTTTTATTCACCATGTTTTTTTAAAACATTTACATAATCCGGTTATGTAAAAAGTGTGTGGAGAAGGGAGTCAGAGAGAGAGCGTTGTCTGAGAAGCTGTCCGCTGTGTACCAGCTGATCAGAATAAAATGCAAATTGTCACAGTAAAGCACAAAATTATTGCACTTCTATTCTGAGAGCTGGATCTAGCATGTGTAGCATGAAATTAAAAAAAAAAAATACCAGACACAAAATACCAATTTACGTCCCATCAGGCCCGATGCAGCAGTCTTTGAGCTCTCCCGCCTCACCTCCTTACAGCTCGTTTCACTACTGGAGTCCTGGAAATTATGTTTTGACACTGAATGCAAATCACCTCTTCCCCTTCCCCTGTTATCAAAGGCTTCCCTGCGGCACTCTCAGCCTCCTCTGTCAAGCAAGCCGATGATTCAGCACAGCAGAGGCAGTGCTGCACACTGAGCGTCTGTGCCACCCTCAACCTGTGGATGAGCCAGTGCTGGCTGGTATTTGCACTCTGGCTTTGATCACTGGCGAAGGAGCACTGGAGCCTGTAGGCAGACGGCAGACATCAGCCAGAGGTTTGAATCAAACCAAAACCTATTTGGCCGTCATTCTCGACTCTCAACAATCCCTCTCAGGCCGACTGAGATGTCAGTGTGGGCATTAAGGTGAGCATCAGGAGTAATCCAAAGCACATAGCAGCGTATGACTAACCTCGCATCGTGGATGGATCATCTCGGGCGTCTTCTTGGCTGTAGTTTGGTCTGTTTTCAGCATCTTCTCCCTGCCAAGTGAAGGTGTTGTTTTCACCCATCAGGGACCCTTACATGAACTTGTACTGAGAACACTTTAACCATCTGCCCTGTAATAATGTGTTATCTAACCCAGCTAAATTTCATGGACGCCTCAATGTTAAACATTATTGTAACACCTAGAACAACCAGGGAAACAGATAATGACCTCAGACCAAACACACATTCTTCTCCAGTCTGAGTCAAAACCTTCCTGTTTTATTGCTCTAAATGCCCCCCCCCCCCCCAAAAAAAAAGGAGCCCCAGAAGTGTCATTTCTGCCTCACGGCAAACTGTTTGTTTATTAATGTGCAGAATCCCTTCATCAAATAAACAAATGAATTACAATCAGATCTGATGATGATCAGCGGGAAGGAGGCGCTCCAGTGCAGGAGGAGGATTGTGTTGAGGAGGAGGCCTGGAGCACAGACAGGAGTGGTGGTTGAATTTAACTTTACACTGTAAAAACAAAACAAAAAATAAATAAATTTACCCTAAATTACAGAATTTTCTTAATTTTTAAATACATGAAACAAAAGATCACAAAAAGACTGTGAATTAACATGTTTGATGTAAAATAACATTTAAAAAAGTGTAACTGTGATTAAACGTGAATTTTGAAATATTTTAATGGAATTTTCTCCACATAAAAACACTTTAGAAATACAGTTATAAATTTAACATAATTCTACAAATATGCAATGTTTATTTAAAATGTAAAACTTTTACATTGTAGTTTAATTATGTAAATAATTAATGAAAATGAGTAACAGTAAATGAAATCTAGTCTTTGTAATTATGCATGGGTTAATTAACAGATTTTACATAATTATGGGAGTTGTCAACACAAAAATGGTGAAAAAAAATAGAATTGTTTGCTTTAGTTTTTTTTTAGTAGTAGATAACATCTGCAAGTATTAATAAAATGTATAATTACACTAATTTCACAGATGAGGTTGTTTATATTAGTTGTGTAGCATCTAAAATTTTTGACCAAAAAATGATGTCAGAATATTCAGAATGCAGAGTGCTTTCCTGAAATACAGTTTTAATAGAGTTGTTCTTTATTTCATAGTTACATACTGCTTCTACTCAATTATATTTCAGCTAATTTTATACTTTGTATTTCAGACCATTGATGCAAAAGCTTTAGTTCTTACTTTGCCCCTTTTAAAATATACTGCTCAAAAACTTAAAGGAACACTGTTTTTCTCATTGATGTGTTTTCAGTCGTGCTGGAAATCCTGATATGGACTGGCTAATGTGTTAGGAATGAAAATGATCAACCTGCAGAGGCTTAATTCAAAAATACCCCGAAAATTAAAGTGAAAAAATTATGCCACACATGGAACAGTTTGCTGAAATTTCATTGCAGCAACTCAGAATGGTGCTCAGTAGTTTATATGGGCCCCACACGCCTGTATGCATGCCTGACAACATCGGGGCTCCTAATGAGATGGTGGTGTTCTGGAGGATCTCGTCCCAGATCTGGACCAAAGCATCACTGAGCTCCTGGACAGTCTGAGGGGCAACCTGGTGGCGTCTGATAGACTGAAACATAATGTCGCAGAGGTGTTCTATTGGATGTAGGTCAGGTGAGCATGGGGGCCAGTCAGTTCCTTCATCCTCCAAAAACTGCCTGCATAATCTCACCGCATGAGGTGGGGCATTGTTGTACACTAGGAGGAACCCAGGACCCCCCACACCAGCGTAGGGTCTGACAATGGGTCCAAGGATTTCATCCCGATACCTAATGGCAGTCAGGGTGAAGTTTTCTAGCCTGTAGAGGTCTGCGTGCCCCTCCATGGATATGCCTCCCCAGACCATCACTGACCCACTAACAAACCAATCATGCTGAACAATGTTACAGGCAGCATAACGTTCACCACTGCTTCTCCAGACCCTTTCACGTCTGTCACAGATCAGAGCAGATTCAGGATGAATCTGCTCTGATCTGTGAAAAAGCGCAGTGCAGACCTGCCAATTCTGGTATTCTGTGGCAAATGCCAATCAGGCTCCACGGTGCTGGGCAGTGAGCACAGGGCCCACTAGAGGGCGTTGGGTCTTCAGGCCTCATGAAGTCTGTTTCTGATTGTTTGGCCAAACATTCACACCAGTGGCTGCTGGAGGTCACTCTGTAGCTCTGGCAGTGCTCATCCTGTTCCTCCTTGCACAACGAAGCAGATACCGGTCCTGCTGATGGGTGAAGGACCTTCTACAGCTCTGTCCAGCTCTCCTAGAGTATCCTCCTGCCTCCTGGAATCTCCTCCGTGCTCTTGAGACTGTGCTGGGAGACACAGCAAACCTTCTAGTAATGGCACATATTGATGTGCCATCCTGGAGGAGTTGGACTACCTATGAGGCCTCTGTAGGGTCCAGGTATCACCTCATGCTAGCAGCAGGGACACTGACCCTAGCCAAATGCAAAACTAGTGAAAAACAGTCAAAAAAAAGATGAGGAAAGAAAAAATGTGTGTCCTCCACCTGTAAAACCATTCCTGTTTTGGGGGTTGTCTCATTGTTGCCCCTCTAGTGCACCTGTTGTTAATTTCATGAACACCAGAGCAGCTGAAACTGATTAACAGCCCCTTCTGATACTGAACTGACCAGATCAATGTCCCACAAGTTTCATGACTTGACGCTGAACCCTGATTAAAGTGCTCCTTTAAGGGTTTTTTGAGCAGTGTATACATCCACTAACATACAAATGTAATTCCGAAAAAGTTGTGACATGGTGAAAAAATGTGAAAAATAGGATGCAACAATTTCCAAATCTCATAAACCTATTTTATTCACAATAGAACACAAAAAACTTATTAAATGCTTGAACAGAAAACTTTTTTTAAAGGATTGAAAGCATTTCTCTGACTCTCAGCAGTGTCACTGCATTAAGTTTGAATGGAGGTGAGGAGATTAGAATCACACGTGAACATTTTAATAAAGCACATTCACATCATTCTCAATATGCTTTCATCATAATTCTGGAGAATTCTGCTCCAGTGAAGATACAGGTATGACTTAA
Organism: Cichlasoma orientale; assembly: GCA_034780415.1. Lineage (NCBI taxonomy): Eukaryota > Metazoa > Chordata > Actinopteri > Cichliformes > Cichlidae > Cichlasoma > Cichlasoma orientale. The sequence continues at coordinate 197,997 of JAVDPK010000102.1, forward strand.
CTTTTAGTTTTTTTAATCAAATTTGACCAGTGTTTCCATACATGATGCTTCAATCCTGATGACTTTAATGCTTTAAACTGCCCAGAGGCTGCTTTGATTTCTGAGAACACGGGAAGCAGACGGCAGAAAAATGTCGCTGAAGGCGGCCTCATTCTGAACGTCCTCACCGCTGGGATCTCCTCTCTGATCCTGTTGTTCTTGTTTATCTGAAACACCTTTGGACTTCTGTATTTTTACCCACATGGTTTAAACTTTTCGTGCATGAGAGCAAAAGAAAAACAGCAACCAGTGTTCAGACCCTGTAACAACGGCATGGTGGCTGTGCGCATGATGAGTCAGTGTGATGCTCTCAATGTGAGGAGATTTGATGAGAGACTGTTCAGGTCTGAAACCTCTGATGTGTTGTTGTTCCCAGCAGTTCAGCTGCAGAGCTCAGACGCTTCCATCTGCAGAAAAACAAGCTGGAACAGCGAGAGGACGCTGCTCGACTGATGAGTCAAAAAAACAAACGTCTGAGTCTGACGTCAAATGGAAATCCAACGCAGACGGCTTATTAACGAGCACCAGCGAAGTTTAAAGCTCTAATGTAGACATCAGTCAGTCTGCCCTGATTATTCAGATCCTTTTACTTCCTCTCAGGCTCTTTGCCCAAGATCAACAGTGCCCCCAGCAGCTGATGCAACATCATTACAGAGGGAAAAAAGTGAAGAGCCATTTAAGTTTGAAACAAATGTTGAACTGCTGACTCTGAGCATTTGATGAAAAACCATTTAACCACGAATGCATTTATCTTTAAAAATGAATTAAAGCTTCAAAAGAGTGCCAACTTTTCGTGTGAAGACGAACTGGGTCCAGGCTGTACTTTCATGTAATACCAATTTGTACCACAGGTTGGTGCAGTCCGTCAGTGTAACCTTTAAAGACCTCAGATCTCTTGAAAACTGAGATTTTGTCCTGCAACATCAGAGGTGTGCACCTTTATCAGACTGTGCACTCCGTTATTGTTTGTGGGCTTTTGACTGGGCAACATTTTCTTCATGGTTAGTGTTATAGCGCCACCTGTTGCTTTGGTGTGCTCTTGACAGCGCCTGAGATAGTCATTTCTGACAGAGAGATTTATCACAGTTTTAAAAAAAAAATTTTGTCATGTACACGTGGACGTAGTCTGTAACAAGATGTTTTAAATCAACTTTCTTCCGATTGGCTGCCCCACCAAATTCGAACATCCACCACTGCAACAGGAGATATATGACAGGAAATAAGGGAAAGCAAAATAGGTCCACTTTTAATCAAATTTTATTACCTGATTATTTCTGTAAATTAGACTTTTGCATCTTATTTATTAAAAAATAATCACATCCAAAAGTCTTTTTCTGTCAGATAAATCCTGATAAGTGCATTTAGAAAAGGACAGACATCAAAACAAACAATCAGTAGAAGAAAAGGTGGAAACAGCTCTGCGCTTCTTTCTCGTTTTGTAGATAAAAAGCAGATAGAGCCACAGATTCGGTCTCTCCCCACAGAATGACTGAGTCTGAATGATGAGATGGAGGGAGGACAGTTTCCTGTTTGCTCTGCCCCCCCACCCCACAGCATCTTGTTCCACCTTTAGCAGACGATAGTGAGGCTCCGCCGCCGTTCACTGAGTCCCTCTGGCAGGGAATGATGAGAAAGTCAACACACGCATCTGTTGTTTAATTCCAGCCTCCGATGCTGCTCGTTATTCACCGCTCAGTGTGGCTCAGTGTTCGCCCTGGAGTCCCTCCAAAACAAACCCCCAAATCCCCCCAGCACAGTTCATAGAGCCAACACAAGCCTCCGCCTTCAGGAGGGTGCTCATGGGTCCTCTGAGTGTTATTTTTAGGCACTGTGGACACACACACACACACACACACACACACACACACACACACACACACACACACACACACACAGAGAGTCAGTCGTCGGGTTCAATGACGCACTGCTCCACGATCTCTCTCAGGTTGGGGTTCTCCATGGCGGCTGCCACTCGCTCCTTATCGTTGATCTGTTTGTTAACTGGAGACAAAAAACAGAGACAAATGATGTGACAACAGACGGCACCAGAAATCGCTGCAACCTCCTGGTAATGTTTGGAATGGGTTAGCTGACCTATCCAGACCAACACTGGACTGGTTTTTACATGACCTCAAAGGGCGTGGTTTTAGGGTTTCCTTTGGGAATTTTGGGCTTTGGGTTCCAAGAAAAGCTTTATCTCATGAGGTGTTCCTCAGGGGTCTACTTTAGGACCACTGCTGTTTAACTTGTATCTGCTTCCATTAGCTCAGGTTTAGCTTTCACTTCATTTCTAGCTGACAGAGCTGGATCAGGTATTGGTATCATGTTAACACTGGAAAAAAGTTGCTTCAGATTACGGTTTTAATGGTTAATCATACCTGATTACATGTCTGTTGATAAACTAAAACAGACTTAGTGTCTTTGCAGAGTGCATTTGTAGTCACATGTTCCACACAATCCATAAAAACAATAAATGAAGCAGACTTACTATCTTCTTCAGTAGAATGTGTTCCTTCTGAAATGTAAATTTCCAACTGAGAAGACAAAGAAAAAGAAGTGGTGTTAAAAGGCTACTTGTTTCTCAGTTATTTATCCAGCTTTTATTCAATTAAGAGCAAAGTAGAGAGGATTTGAGATGCTAGCTCGGCATAAAAGAGAAACAGTGGAAGGCGCTTTAGGATTAGAAACTGCAAAATGACAGAAATAAAACAGGATACATGCAGATCAGAGAACAACAGAAGCCAATAATAATTTAAAACTCAACTCTGAAACAGGCGCTGCTCAAAATGTGATTAAACAGAAATCTATCAGCACACAGCATGAGCACTCGACTGAGATGCCTGGTTTCAATGAGAGGACATTAGAGATGATAACAGAACACCAGGGTCTGTCTGCCTCTGTCTTTTATAGTCTAAATGAATCTAACATCTAGATCTCATCACCCAGCCGCTGGTCGACCACAGGACCAACTAAGCTGGACACTGAGACTTGGATGCGGTGCCCAAACATTTAAGGCAGTTTAAATCCACCTGTCTTTAAGTATCAGCTTATCAGGAAGAAGGCCTTGATGAAGTAGCAGCCCCTCTGAAGTGCATTCCAACAGCAGTGTTTAAGGGTCCCTGGTGGGCAGACAAACGCCATCATATGGCTGGAAGAACATGCTGGAAACAGCTGAAACTTCAGCCAAGAGAACATGTTGATGATCCATCATCAGGAAAACAAAACAGGCTCCATTAAATAAACTTTCATTATCGTGGTACATTCTCTACCAGTGACGCTGCATTGTGTTCCTCATGTACTTTGCACCGAGCTGATGTCCGGCACCTCTGATTGAAAACACTCCTCTAATGAAATGGCTACACATCATGCTTTAATGATGAAGCTTGCAGCTCTCCACCTGCCTCCACACTCTCCTGCCTGTCTGATAACCATCCAGTAACTCCTCGATCCCCGACGTCGACCTCTCATAAATAGCTAACGGGCTGCCGAGGCCAGCTGAGAGTTCCGTCCACAGTGATATTCCTGTCTCCATTTCTCCGAGTTGTGCTCATTGATGTGTTAATGAGAGAACACCTGTGTCCTTCCTGGAAGTTTGGACTCCGCTGCCTCCTGTTGCTGTCTGGGAACGTTCAAGTTGTTTTGTCATGTCTGAGTTTGAAAGACCGTTTAAACTTCTGTTGTACAGAGTCAAAGGTTCAAAGTTGCTGTGGTTGGGTTTTTTTGAGCGAGACGTAATCATATTTGGCACTGATGTCCACCTGTCAAAGAAGCCACACCCCTAATAATCCAGGCTTTAAGCCTCAATTTAAACTGGTGACTCTCAGGCTGTAAACATGTTTATTTCTGCTGGAAAGTTTTAACATAGGAGTCTGTGGGGACTGACTCACTGTGGAGCCTCTGCTGAACTGCATAAACAACACCAAGGTGCTGCATCACCCCCAATAACATCTCAGTGACACACAAGGTTTCCTCTGGCTGCGGTCTACTGACCACCTTCTAGCATCAGCGTGATGATGCCATGCTTTTTAACCTAGACCATGAGCTCTGCCCAAAACCAAGCACTAAACACAGATTCAATAAGGATGTGACCCACAGTCTGTTCACTGATAACCTCATCAAACCTTTATTGTGTCTATATTTCTTTAAGGCTTCTTTCCTCTCACTCTTTTCCATTTGCTGAGTAAATGACCCCAAATTAAAACTGGGTAAAAGATTTTACTACATTACAATGCAGCTCTGACTGAAACCTCTTTGGCCCAAAGTGCTACGACTTTGAAAACAGAGCAAACAGGACAGATTCGTTGTTTTGGCTCAACAACCACAAAAAATAAAACGATCTATGGAGCTTGATGCCAGAAGAGGTCAGGGTGAAAATGTGCCATTTGTGGTTTGGGTGCAGTGATCCAGATCAATCTGGAACTCACCTTGTGTTTAAATGGCAAACATCGCTGGAGCTTCACTTGTAAGCACAGGCCTGCAGACAGAAAAAAAACCCATCAGACACTGATCACAGATGAAGAGCAACACTAAACAGCAGATTAGAGGAGCGTGTGTCAGAATTTATTGGTGCCTGCGGGGAAAATAGAAAACACTGACAAGCACGTCAAACATGAAAATAATTCATGCTAATCTGAAATACTAGTGTGCGTTACTGCAGCATGTGTTTGCATCACATTTCCAATCAAGTACCCAAACCCAGAGTTTGAAACCAAAGCCAAAACCTTGTGTACTATAAGAGCCAGGAGGTCCCCCATTCAATAAGGAAGTTCTCTCATTAGCTGCTAAATTAATCATTTTCTCCCCCATCATGTGCTGGTGGCCACCATGTGATATGTCTTTAGCCGCCAAAGAACCTGAAGCACAGGCTATACTCGGGCGGATCCCACAAGTATGATGTCGACCATCCTAGTATGATTTTCATCTCCTCGCCCTAATTTTGAAAGTTTAACTCCCGTCGTTCCCCTGCAGGCAGGCTGGTGACGGCCCTCGATGTCATTCAGCTGCCTCGATTCTCCCGTTATACATCCGAACGAACTCCATCTTGGACTGCAGCTGGTTCTATTCTGGAGATCCTCTGGAGGGTCACTCTAACCAGAACCTGCAGCAGGTGAAAAACTTGTTCACGTGCTGCTCCACCGAGGCCACGGAGCAGACTCAGGACTTCCACCTGAAGCCCAACATGTATGTGATGAAATTTTAGTGAGCCAGAGCACCTGCTGCCGTGAAAAGTGTAAGTCGCATCGGAAAAATTCTTGTCCTGTTGCAATATGCAGGTAAAAGACGACTAAAATATCTACGTTTTGATGTATAAATTGTGTAATCAGAGGGAAAAGTTTGAGCGTGGCTGAATTTTTGTCCAGAATAATCTTCAGGCTGAGAGCTCGGAGCAAAGAGGAAACCTCAATTTTCATCTAACTTAAACTGCGACTGGAAAAAAGTAGAAGACATCAAAACTGAGATTCAGTCATTAAAAGTCCAAAACTTTGTGACCCATTTAAACTTTGAATGACGTGTCTGTAATAAAGCACACCTGACAGCCAGTGCATCAAATCAGGCTGGGCTTTTTAATCATGATGAGTCTCCATTGACTTATATGGAGTTTCTGGAAGCATTTTTATAAAAATTTAAGGGAAAAAAAAACATTTTGCTACCAAAGGTCGTGACACACCATTTCCAATCAAGCCGTATGTTCTGATATAACTTTTGTGGACGTTCTATCAAAGCGGAGGATGAAGGAGGAGACCGCCGCACTCCATTTGTACCTTCAGCAAAGAAAGCATGAGCGAGCCTCCATTCATGTGCTCAGCCACCATGATCTGCAGTGAGGAGGCACACTGCAGTTTAAAAGCAGATATTAGTCTTAACAGATGCTTTACTGTGATTTCCATTTTTGAATTTGGGGCACATGACAGATTTACATTTACAGGGTTCCAGGATGTTTCTTGGCTCAAAATTGTCTTTGGAGGGGATGAATGTTGTAGTTAAAAGCAACAAACCCGTTTGGTTACGTAGCACAAGTCTGTGCATTTTCCTGGTACTTCTGGCTACTTAAACAAATTTGCTTTATGCTTGATGAACCTCTCCTGTAAAATAAACCAGAGAGAACTATTTTAATCATAATTCTCCTTCCAAAACCTTTTTCTGGGCACCAAATTTTCTTATACGCAGGAAGAACCTGATCATGTGTCCAAACTCTGCAGCTCCACGTGACTTAAACAAAAACCTAATGGATTCAGGGAAATTAGGGCACCCTGTATGATGGACACATCTCAGAGGTGTAACTTGTGCTGTCAAAACAGAAGACAGCATGGTGAAGGCAGGATTGCGGTGAGTCACCGACATCCTGAAGGAATGGGCTAATGGAGCGATGCCACATCCTGACATACTTTTCACATTTTAGTAATACTGAAACATTTTCTGCTCTCTGCTGCCAACAAAATATCCCAAAATGGACCCACAGATGTGGGGCTGACCCCCTGCAGCTCTGTTAAAAAGCCTCTCCCCATGAAAATCCAGGAGTCCCGTCTCATTAAAATTGTATCTGCTCCACAAAAAAAAAGCTTCCAGTCCCTCCGTGCACTGTTGGAGTCAAAAGAGGCCGAGATCACTTTGACCTAAAAGAAAGGCACCAGTTATTTCACTGCTGTTCATCCCATTAAGAACCTCCTCCTCAGGGACGCTCTGTCACGTCATTCAAACTCAAACTGACTGCAGCCTGCTGACACTGCGAGGACGTCCAGAATAATAAATACCAGCTCTGTGCAGGCCAGCGTAGCCACCTTAAAAAGCACCTGAACAGCAAATCAAAGGTTATGATCGTGTGGAATAAAAGGAAAACAAACTTCTAATTAAAATAAAATCAGGTCGTTACAATCCCAGGTCCAAAAAGGTTGGGAAATCTCATAGATGGGCAGAGGTTCCCCAATCTGCAATAAACTGAGTCTACAAATTGTGAAACAATTTCAGAAAAACTGAAGACTGTTTTCATCATGTACAGTACATAATATCATCAACAGAAATCTCTGCACACAAGGAACAGAGCAGAAAGTCAACATTGGATGGCCGTGATCTTCAGGCAGCACTGCAGTAAAAACAGGCCTGATTCTGTCCTGGAAATCCCTGCATGTGCTCAGGAGCACTTCCAGAAATCACCATCTGTGAGCACAGATCACCGTGCCATCCACAGATGCAGGTTAAAGCCTGATTCAGACTTCTGGACATTCAGACTTCAGAGCGATTCTGATTGACCCGCTCAGCGATTTACCTCAGCCGTCAATGAATTCTGTTTTTATTTACATTGTACACAGCAACCCAACTTTTTGGTAATTGGGGTTGGAGTTGAGAAAGCACGAGCTTTTCATGAGTTCTGAGAATCCTCTCAGAGAGCTCCTCACCAAAATAAAAATCCAGCTTTTAGTCAGTTTCCTTGCTCAGCCATGTCCAAAAAACATTCCTAAATAAAAAGACCTTTACACACCGAGCATGCTGCAAAAAATTGACACGAAATTCTGAATTTTTCAGATGCAAATTTGTCGTATAACATATATGCACACTGAAAGTGCTGCAATTTTGCAAAAAAAAAAAAAAACATAATTCATCCTCATCCATCCTCAAAAAACAAAAAAATGCACGACGGAAAAAAAAAGCAGTTAATGATGAGCTGGTCCTGATGTTCCTAAACAAGAAAAACGAAGAATGGAGATTTCGGGTTCATCAAATTCTCACGAGGAGGCAGCAGCGGGGAAAATTCCACGGTTTGATCCAGGAGTTAGAGCTGCAACTAATGATTATTTTGGTTGTCGAATAATCTGTCATTTTTTTTATCGATTAGTCGATTAGTCAACGATTAT
>JAVDPK010000102.1:207932-228490 GCA_034780415.1 Cichlasoma orientale
CGACGCTGAAATTTTACGTCGACAAATTTTTGTAGTCGACGTCATCGATTACGTCGATGAATCGTTGCAGCCCTACCAGGAGTTGAAGCTGGATCATCACCGCTTTTGTACATATTTCAGGATTTAAGGGGGAAGTTTGAGCTTGTGTTGGTACAGTTGAGAACACATCTGAGGAAGCAGAGAAATAACTTCACGGAGCCGTGCGACCCGGAGCAGCGTGTAGCTGTGTGTCTGAGGTAAAACAATATTATTTTACCATTTCCATATCATTGTATATTCAGTGTCGGTGCATGTTTTGAGGTGCAAGCACATTTGCTGCTAAACGCAGTGGTCTGATTGGTCGGATCTTTATTTGTATGCAAAAAAAAGATAAAAACATAAAAATCTGAAAATAAATTAATCGAGCTTTATCTGAAAAAAATAAATTTTGCAGATTCATCCTGCGAAACTATGCGGTCGCTCTGAACGGCTGCATTAAGAACAGGTGAGTCTGAAAAATATTTTTAATGCAGGAAACATTCATGTGAATTTTCTGTGTTTGGTGTGCAAAGGCCTGACCTCTGACCTTTGGGGAGACTGGCATGTTCTTTCAAAATGCATGATTGGTAGTTGTTATAGCTTTTTATTTCCTGATTAGTTTTTAATTCTATTTCATTTTGAGTTTGTTTTCAGTCCTGCTGAGCTTCAGATCAGCTGCAGAGTTAGAGTTGCTTTTTCCGACTTTTGTTGAAGCTAAAATAGTGCATCACTGTTTTTTTTAATTTCTGCTCAACCTCTAAATGTGTCCTGCTGATCTTTTAAAAATAGATTTATGGGAATATTTTGAGTTATTTCAATTCACCATTTTTTGTCCTACTTGTGTCTGTCGCGCTGTCTGGAGAGTGACTCACCGATCAGCGTAGCCAGAGAGCAGTGAGGGACGGTGGGAGAGAACTTGATGATGATGAGGTACTCGTCCTCTCCAAGGTCCTGGACCTCCACGCACTTCTCCGTCACCACCTCCAGCTCCTCCAGGGTGTTGGGCTTCTCTGGGTCCCGGATTGATCTGATCACATCTGATGGAGTGCAGGAAACGAAAAACATGAGTCACCTGACCATGAGTTTAAAATTAGAAGAGAGGCAAAGCCTTATGTTTGAAAACCAGATGAAACAAACAAAACTATTTGATGACAATACAAGACAAAATTCCTGTTTTCAGGGTTTGTCCTGCCTTAGAATAGACCTTTAGGACAGTGACAGTGAAGGAAAGGAGTCTCCCTCAGAAAGTTTGAATTGATTTTGGATTTTCTCTGATCCACACAGGCTCAAAAGTATAGATACAGGCTCAAATATATACACACACCCCCACTAATACCTGGTTAAATGTCTCCTAAAAAGTTGCACCTCAACCAGCTGCTTCTGGTAGCCATCAACAAGCTTCTGACACAATCCTGGCTGGATATTTGACCACTCTTATTGGCAGAATTGGTAGAGTTCATTTAAATCGGTTGGTTTCCTGGCACAGACACGGTTTTTAAGTGTAACTTACAAATGTTCAACAAGGTTGAGGTCAGAGCTTTGGGAAAGCCATTCCAGAAGCTTAATGTCAGCCTGCTTTATCCATTCCTAAACCAGTCCTGCTGTGTGTTTGGGATCATTGTCCTGCTGGAACACCCAACAGTGTCCAAGTTTCAACCGTCTAGCTGCTGATCTGAGGTGAAGTTGAAGAATTTAGAGGTAGTCCTTTGGTCGGCACACTCTCAGTCCATGGAGATGTAAAACTGGCTTCACTGTGGACAGTGATGCTGGTGATCCAGCAGTTTGCAGTTCATGGCAGGCTTGAGCCTTGGTGGTTCCTGGTTGTTCCTGAATATCCTAACCAATTTCCTCTCATCTGAGGGTGACAGTTTGAGTTTCTTGGACTTTCCCATTGTTATGACTGTTGGTCAGTCCAGTGAGCGCCATCAAACAAACCTTTTTTATGCTATAAAGAGAAACTACTAGCTGGAGCTGATCATGATCACCAATGAGAAGTTAACAGGCCTTGGCAGGTTAAGACATAGAACCTTCAGCAACACTTGAGAGTGTGTGTATATATTTGAGCCTGTATGGATACTTTTGACTATGTGTGGATCAGAGACAATCCTAAATAAATTCAGAATTGTGTTTTAAAATAATTAAAGATGTATGCTGTACAATCATTGCACCCTAGAAAAAGAACAGCTCAAAGAAATCAATAAAGCCTAAAATGACCTTGACATTTATGCCCATGATGAGAGGAAGGAAACTTCTGTAAGTGTTTGAAGTCTTTACTTCACACCATTAAACCCCAGTCAAGAAGAAAATTCTCACATTTAATTTTGCCTTCAATATTTAAGCTTTTTACTACTAATCTGTAACACCTGCTGAAGCTTATTACGTAACATACATTTTATCACATGATAATCAGGTGGGCGCAAATGCGACAGAAAACTGTCTGAAATATAACATTTTTCTTATAGTTTGTAGGTGTTTGTCCTCAGTTCTCCGGTCAGCGGTGAGCTGGAGCATGTTTACTGACACAGCACATCCTCCACTAGCCTCCATTAACCTCCATTACCGGCTCCACGTACCGTACACTTCTAACGCTTTCTCCTCCATCTTTTTGGTCCTCAAGGCATTCCTGTTATCCGCCAATCCGGAAAACTGTAAAACCTTAGTGACTGTTAACGAGACGAGGCTGAACAAAGTTTCCATTTTCTAGAAAACGCCATAATAAACTGGGCCTTTCGCTTAGCCTTTGGCAGGAAAGCAGAGACGGTCGTTAGCGGGCAGCGGCGCGCCTTCCGCAGATCTCTATCTGCGAGGATGGGCCCAGCAACCATGAGCACTAACTGGGAAACTATCTACAGATCGGCGGTGTCTGTTTCAGCCAATCAGCGTGCGACTTTCCGCGTTCTAGCGCTTGGTTCCAGGAAAAGCAATCGATATACGATAATGTTATTGCGCCTTAATAAATGGTCTGTTTTCTGTAGTTTCTGCTTTCGATTAAGTTTCAGTGAAGATCAGCTGACAGTAGAGGCAGCGCACGTGACTACTGGAACGAGCAGCTGTTTACCTGGGAAGAGGAAATACACAGGAAATATCGCTCTTTGAAGCTAAAATGTTTCCATAGTTCACATTTAACCCGTAAATCCGGACTGTGAGGCTCACCGTGTGAGGATGCTGGAGGCGGACCGGCGGCTGCAGACCGGATCCACTGAGGTGGCTGTGATCCCGGAGAACCAGCACTGTGGCGATGTAGCGGACATCCAGAAAGCCGAGTTGGCTCCCGGAGGCTCCCTGCTCGGATGTCTGGGGGTCCGGGGGCAGCTGGTGGTGTGGGACGCGGCGGACGGAGAGGCTTCTCCGGCTGCAGTGGAGGGCAGCTACCGAGAGTGAGTCCCGCAGGAGATGCAGGGAAACCGAGGGTGCTGAAAGCTTAATAATATAATGTGTCAGCTAGACAGCCAGCTAAAGACCCAGCAGCCCAAAATGCAGAGGATTTAAACACTGAACCAGCTGCTGCACACTTTAAACCTGAGCACACACACACATATTTACTAATCACGATGTGAAAGTGCTGTGAAAGAGGGTTTTTTTTTACCCTTCCTGATTTCTTAGGGTTTTTTCTTTCTTTTTTTTTTCTTTTTTTTTTGCATATTTGTCACACTTATGTTTCAGATCATCAAACACATTTTATTAGACAAAGTTAACTTAAGTACAAAATGCAGTTTTTAAATGACGATTTTATTTATTAAAGGAGAAAAGCTATCCAAACCTACCTGAGCCTGTAAGAAAGCAGAATTCTTCAGTTGGCAGTGAGACTGAACTCAAAAAATGTGTTTAATCACAGTTAACTCAGGATTTAATGAGGCAGGCGGTTATTTTCTGCACACAGCAGGTAGGTTTGGATAGCTTTGCTCCACATAAAGATGAAACCATCATTTAAAAACTGCATTTTGTTTTTACTCGAGTTATCTTTATCTAATATTAAGATTTGTTTGAACATCTGAAACACGTGAGTGTGACAAATATGCAAAAAAAATCATTCAAAGTTCAGTTTAAACAAATACCCATCAAAGAGAGTTTTTCCTGGCAAATATTTTCAGGTCTAAAATAATTTTAGGATTTGAATAATGACACACACAATAACAAAATGGACTAAAAATAGACTAAAAAATACTTTCTTTTTTTTTTACAATGCTGCTAATTTTCCTGTTACTGTGGCTAAAACCTCACTGGGTCACCAAAATTGGTTTCTATTCTGAAGTGTTTAAGTTTATATGTCAGAAAGAAAAACTGAGAAAAAGCTAATAAAACGCTGATAATGCAGCTGAGGAAGAGTTGGAGGTCATCAGAAGACTTGTTTATCTCGACGTGTTTTGTATATTGTGCAGTTTTGTCTCCAGCTGTAAATGAGCAGTTTTTCTAAACTTTTCTGTCTGCTCCCAGTTTTTCCTGGGAGGAGTTGTCGGTCCACTCTCGGGGTGTCAGCAGCTTCAGGCTGCTGGCTGTGGGATCTCACGGTGACCTGAAGCTGCTGGAGGTCAAGGCAGAACAGTCGGCCTTCATCTCTGTGCTCTGTGTCTGTGAATACCCCGCAGACCGCCTGCTGCAGACCATCAGAGCCCAGGACCACAGTGAGTACCAAAACCACCTCACCCAGCCTGTTCCTATAGTGTCACATTTACTGACTCTGTGTTTACTCTCAGGTGTGAGTGAGCTGCAGGTGGTGCAGGTGTTGTCCTTTGTAGCTGGTCGCTGCTGCGTTCTGCTGAACTCTGATTGGCTGCTGCAGCTACAGTGGCAGGGGGAGGAGGAAGAGCCTCAGATGTTATCATGCTGCGGCGTCCAGGTGACCGACAGCGACCGACAGTCTGCTGTCCACCATTGTGTCTCCATGGAAACCCTGTTCACCCTCAGCTCCACTGGACTCATATGTATCCTCCATTGATTTTAAGGCTTCACAGGTCACTATATACTACTACAAGCAGTATTACTATGAGCATACTTCAACTACAGATCACCAAACTAGTACATCTAAAGCTAAACTATATGACACTGAGCAAATAGCTGGAGTATACCTCATAGAAGGTCCTAAACAAGTGCGTACAAGTACTAGTACACAAAAGGTCAGAGTGGTAGTAAGTGCTTTATAACAGATTTACTAAGCAGGGCATATTAGTGTGATGCTGCAGTCACAAAATGTGCTGATGGGAGGGGAAGGTGTGGGGCATGTGGTCCACCGCTGATGAGCTCATTTATCAAAACAGATGCAGCTGGTTCGTTTCAGTAATAACAACAAAATCCACCACGATCAGTAAAAATTAGCGGGTCAAAATGGAGCCGACCTGATGAGGGAGCCTTCATTTCTGTCTCTGGAAACAGCACATCGCTTCAGATATATGGCAGCTGAAGGAGAATCGATATGTTTTTGATATTTGAGTCTTGTAGCCATTCTCTGGCTCGATCTGACAGCTCAGGCGGAACACAGGAATCATCCAGAGGAGAGCTGTCTTATAAACCTAGAATCCGTATGTAACAGCTGGATGTGTAGAAGAAGGAGAATACAAAGCATTATTTACAGTCAGCTCCTGATCTGTTTGTGTTCATGAGGAGACTGCTGCTGCTGTGGCCTCCTTGCCTTTTCTGCTTTCCTGCATTTTAATCTGGGATATGGCAGATCCACTATTGGAGAGCAGTCAAAAAACAACATTAACGTCAAATGGTGAAGTTGCAGAGCTCTGTGTGCGTGCACTGCTCAGAAAAACCTGAACGCTGCAAACTGCTCAGGTCACTGTAAAAAGCAACTTTGCTGCCTATAAAACTGGACGCATCCCTGTGTGTGTGTTTGCTCTGGGCTGCTTCCCTCTCTCTGACACTTCACATTACTTTCAGTTTGGCTCGCTTTGATGCTACTCGAGTTATTACTGAAGGGCGTGGATCTCAGCTCTTAAACATTCAGATCCCGCACCTTTCTCAAAGATTTGAGCCTCGTCCTGATAACATCTCCCCGTCATTTCAAATAAACGAGCACCTCTAGACGTGCTTCTTTCTGCAAGAAATTAGTAAATTACTTGGAACATCAAAGCACTCTGAGGCACTCTTATATTTAAAATGTCTTTATGCTCCCGTTTGAGCCAAAAACACTTCGGGATGTTTCGATGTACAAGCCTTCATTGGGGAGTTAAACATATTTAATGTGAACCGCATTTTTCTACTGATGCTCTACCGAGGAATCTTCAAAAGCTGGACCAGGCGCAGGAGTCCAAAAGGGTGTCAACACAAATCCCACATATGGACAAACCTCTTCTTCTTTCGGCTGCTCCCATCTGCCTCCATCTCACCCTATCCCAGCATCCTCCTCTGTCACACCAATCCTCTGCATGTCCTCCTTCACTACATCCATGAACCTCCCCTGAGGTCTTCCTCTTCTCCTCCTGCCTGGCAGCTCCATCTTCATCCCTCCTCTGCACATGTCCAAACCATCTCAGCCTCGTCTCTCTGACTTTGTCTCCCAACCGCTCACACTAAGAACAAATAAGCGATATTAAAAAGCTGTGAAATATAAGTTATCATTTAAACTAGTGGCCAGTAATGAATAACTCCAGAAGGCTTTCCTTTAGTTAAGAGACAGGAAAGAGGAATGAGACTTTTCTTTGACTCCGCCCCCTCCAGCTGTGTATAGCATCTCTGATGGCACTCTACTGGCCAGCGTTAACCTGCCCGCCTACCTGAGCTCTGGCCCTGCAGAGGACGAGTTCACCTGCTCCTCTCCCTCCTCCCCCACCCCCTCCTTCTGCCTCCTCCAGGTGTCAGCTGATCTCAGCACAGCCGTAGCCATCACTCAGTCTCACACCGCCATCGCTATCGACCTCAACCACTACTTCAGGTATGGAATCAGCAAACAGTCTTTGAGATGTCTCTTTTTTCTGCTTTTTATTTGCCCCTGGGACATTTTGTCTGCCTAATCAATAAAATGCATCAGTGTGAATCTAGGTCAATAGAAATGAAGCAGAGCAGTGTCTGTATTAGCTACAGGGCAGCCTCTCTATTTAGAGGGTGTTTGAAGAAGTTTCACAGATATGAAAAAGTGAAAATTGTCCCATTTAAGAGGCCATCAAGCACTCTGACTCTCAAAATGAGGATCGAAGCAGGAACGGTGAGGGCGGCGTGATAACACCGAGGTTCAGTCGGTCCTCTGCTCATCTCTGATCCTGTTTGGACAGAAAACTTTGAGCCTGTCTGATGTGAGGCCTCCCGGCTTAGCTGGAGGAAAATTAAACTGATTAACTGCATCAAACAGCTGAGACTCATCCTCGAGCCAATCGTGCGCAGTACCAGACAGAGACCGGCACAGAGCAAACTTCAGAGTCACAAATCTGTCTTTCAGGATGTTTCCAGACCACCTGCTGTGTGCCGCCCCCCAGCCACGCCCCCCTCTTCAGCCGCAGCACCCCAGAGACCAGGACAGCCTGTCCAGCTCCAGCTTCAGTCTCACTGCCCTGGGAGTGACCTTCAGTGCTGACCGGTAAGCTGCCGACCACCTCAGAGACTCGACTTTTATACATGATGAGCCTGAAGATAAGCGTCCATACTGGATTTATGAGATCTGTGAGGGTTATTAGAGATTAGAGAGCTGTTATACTGCAGATGATGAACTGAAACCTTTTTGGTTTTTATTTTTAAAAAATGAAAATGGTACTTGTGGGTTGATTAAAGGGTTAGAGTGAACTTTGTTTCAACTTTTATCGACATTTTATTGAATTTATTGAAAATAAAGCAAACGTTTTCCTCTGTAGGCCTGATCTGTTTCAGGGTCACAGACGTGTTTCTGAATGATGATAAATGAGCTGGTTCTTATATAGCGAGCACTCAAAGTGCTTTATACAGCATACCCCATTCACACACATTCATGCATGTCTAAGTGCTTTCTATCTAACACTCACACTAGTTTAGCATCTTGCCCAAGGACACTAAGCATGGCTGCATGCCTTAGTGTCCTTGGGATCGAACCACCAACCTTCCAATTAGCAGATGATCTGCTCTGCCTCTTGAGCCACGGCCACCCCTGAAAAACTGAATGATCACTCAGCACTGAGCTGAGTGATCATTCAGTTTTTCAGCACTTCATTGTTGCTAATTTCTCCACCTTTAACCTTTCACTTTTGTCCTCAACTCTAGCTCTTGGGAAGGTCGTCTGACCTCCATGTACAACAGAGCACAAAAGGCCACTGCTCCTTCCTCCTCCTCCTCATCTCGGCCTCCCAGGATCTCCTGGTTCTCCTCGCTCCCCCACCTGGACTCCCACCTGGCTCCATCCTCAGCCCACAGCAGAGTGCCTCCGGGTGGGCTGACTGTTTCTTTGGCCGTCCCCGAATCGTCCGCTTCATCTCAGCTCACGGTCTCCGAGTTCTCCGCTCTGCTGACCTTCAGCAGCCCGGGCAACAGACAGACCACAGTGGCCTTGTGGGAGATGGAGCACGGGAACGTGAGCTACCACCAGGCGGAGGGCGAGGCGGCTCCAGTTCAGCGCTGTGGAGAGAGGCAGCATCGCCTGCTGCTGAAGAGTAAGTGGGTTACAGACACAGCACTCTGAGTCAAAATGAGTCTTTCAATGTTTTCCTGAGTTCTGGATCACTTCAGCAGTCTGAGGTGTTCTCAAACTGTGTGTGCAGTTATTCTTCACAAATGGAACTGTCCCCTCAAAAACTTGAGAACCTTTTGGCCTGCATATACCTGCATAACTTCATGGATAGATGGCTTATGACCAAAGCAAGGTTGAGATTGTATATGGGGTCACTGGGTCAAGGTCAAAAGTCAAGGTCACAATTATTACATCTTTGTTTTTCATTTGTTTTTCGAGTTAATACAGTGTGACGGGCGTAGGTTGCCCCGCTGGGCGGTGCTCTTGTTGAAAACTTGCAGTTTGTTTCCGACCTGCTGCTGGATCATCTGACAGCTCGTGTTTCTTCAAGCGCGCTTCCTCTTTAGATCTCAGTAATCATGTTTGGAGCAGAATTTTGATTATGAATTCCAGTTTGAAAGAAAAAGCAGTAAAATCAGAACTTTGTTTGACTCCAGCATTCGAGTGTTTTTCTGTCCGTCTGTGTTTGAAAGAAATCGCAGAAAACTGCAGAGATTACAGTTTATTTGACAGCGACTGTCTTTCTGCCTGTCTGTCAGAGGCCGGTGTGTTCCAGGTCCTGTTCTCCGTGTCGCAGCAGGACCTGCTCAGCAGGTTGATGCTGTTCGGTAGCGCAGCGACAGTGGACGCAGTCTGTCACCTGAACAGCTGGGGGCGCTGCTCCATCCCCATCCACGCCCTGCAGGTAAGAGACAGTAATTGCGAACTCTACAGCAAACGCAGACTTACTGTTAGAAATCTAGACAGCTTTATGATTACAGGAAAAAGTTTGTGAACCCTTGGACATCTTTGTGAAGAGAACCCAATTAAACAAATAAAATAAAAATCTCACACTGTTATTTATTCATTAAAAAAAATAAAAACAAATTCTACAATTTTTTCTGTTCATGACATTTAGATGAAAGCAGTTTGACTTCTTTT
The DNA here is from genome assembly GCA_034780415.1 of Cichlasoma orientale. NCBI lineage: Eukaryota > Metazoa > Chordata > Actinopteri > Cichliformes > Cichlidae > Cichlasoma > Cichlasoma orientale. The sequence goes on from JAVDPK010000102.1 coordinate 217,501, forward strand.
GTTCTGCAGACTGGACTGAAGAACCGTCAGCTGGACACGGTTGATTTCTACCTGAAGAGCAAAGAAAATGTTCTGAACCCTCCGGCGACAACGTTCAGCTGTGCCGATCAGCCAGCAGCCTCCACACTGAGCCTCACACACAGTGCGTATAGTCCACTTTGGAGATTACAAGCATTGAAGCATACAAACAGCGCAGAGACATTTTTGGATGCTATCACATAAAACATTTTCCAAAATATTCCAAAATAACATAGACTGTATATAAAAGATGGTCACCTACCAGGAATGACTTTAGGGAGGCATTCCCAGCATTAGTGGTGATTTCTAAAAGAAGAAGTCTGCACAAAGCTTCGTTAACTTTAAAAACAGAATTTGCAACATCTGTAAATAAAAAGTAAACCTTGTTCGACTTACAAAGATGTGTTTTAGTGAGTTTGTTATAGTTCATACTAGACTGTAAAAAGGGCCCAAGCTCTATGAGCTATGTTTGAGTCATGCATGCAGAGGTGTGTGGTGGCACCGGCGTCCTCTGGTGTCCCGCACACCAGTGCGATTGGGCTAGAGTAAAGTTAATCTTCTGGCTAACAGCGGTGCTGGAGTGAAGGATTTCTATATTTGAAGTATATAGAGTATAGAGTCATCTCAAGCTGCAACATTAAAGTGATATACACATTGATGAATGAGTAGTTGTCATCCAGTAATATCATGGATACATCATGATTGTTCATACCGAGTACTCACCCGTGCAGGAGTGCAGGAGCTGCGTCCCGCCTTAGACCTGCTGTGTTCAGCCGTCAGAGACTCGAACAGCGAAGCTCAGAGCCGGCAGTTCTCCGAACAGCTGCTCAACATCACCCTGAGCTTCGTGAACACACAGATCCGCTCCGTGCTGTCCAACGCACACCGTAAGAAAGCGCACACACCGCACACTCATGCTCTAGCTGTTCACTTCAGTGTAAACCGCCAGCATTTATATTATTTTCTGAGTTGAAGCTGTTCTGCTGTGTCTGCAGACCAGGACTTGGATGTGCAGAACTGCATAAACGTCCTGGATCAGTACGTCACCGAGCTGAGGAGCTACCTGAAGAGATTCCCCTGGTCTGCAGGGTCCGACACGTCTACTACCAAAGCTGTTGCTCCAGCTGAGGCGGAAGCTCAGCGGGATGAGTGGGAGCAGCTGTCAACAGAGGTGACATTTAGTCTTTTTTTTTTTTCATCTTTTGTAGATATGATTTTTAATTTGGTTACCCCAGTAACCTTCCTTTTTAATGCTGAAAAATAAGCTGATAAAAAAGTGTTGTGCTGTGTTTGTGTTGCAGGAAGTGGTCCATCAGTCCATCCTTACCAATCAGATCCCCAGAGCTCAGGCGGTCCTGCGGAGGCAGAACCGGCCCGAAAGTCGCCTGTCAGCTCTGAGGAAGGAGGGTCTGCATCAGGTTTTCTCCTGCCTGCAGCGCCGAGACCTGCAGACCACCAACACGCTCCTCACCAACATGGTGAGAACAGCTCACTTCAGACACATTCTTCTGCATAAGACGCAGTTCTCAAGAAAAACAAACAGAAAAATACAAACATACCTGAAAATCATAACTACACATTCTAAGGAAATTCAATATAATAACATGAGGAAAAGAACAAAGAGGAACCATCACAGTGAACGGAAGTTAAGCAAAAAGTATGGATTTGTTTTACCGGGGGATGGAGTGGGAGTTTTTCTGTATCTCCTGTTCCACTGGTGGATGTTCAGATTAAACATGTCCAGTTTCTAATAATGAGACCAGCAGATACAAAAATAATCAAAAGCTCAGGCTGAGGGCTGCTGTAAACACTCGCTTATCACAGTTTTTTCTACTCTTGGATCTATATGATGTCATAGAGAATGGCTATTCCAAATATGGTCATGTGAGACACAGAAGCCCCACCCACCTGCAAATGGAACCTTGGGCTTGAAGGGGGAGGAGCTAAAACAGCTTGTTTCAGGCAGAGAATGAAGAGGCCCAGTATGAGATGAGATAAAGAAGGATCATTTTGGTCTGTGAATCATGCAAAGCCACTCTAACAGAATCCAACCATGAAAATACAGAATTACATTTGAACAGATTAGACCCACTTTGTTTTCTTCAGTATTGAAGTGGGCGGTACATCTTTGTGCACCCGGCAAACAGGAACTTGATTTGGCATCTTTTTTAATGGTGACAGTTAAGTCAAGTCTAAACATTAGCATGTAGTTAAAACCAGGGCTGAGACTAAAAGACACAAAGAAGTTACTGAGTCCATGACAATGTTGCCATTTCTGTTTATTTTCCTCAAAATATCCTGATTATGGAAACTCTGAAGTCCACACTTTTAGAAGGGGTGGGCGCTGACTCCAGATTTGTACTTAAACAGAGCTGGAGATCAGCACATTAACATCTGTGAGTTAATTCACTGATATCCTTGAATTTCCCAAATGCTTCTTCGACAGCTCAGTGTCGCATCTAGCATTCAGCTAGTGTGACATTGAGCTACAGCACAGCTGAGTAACTTTCTTTAAAGACTAAATAAAGTCAAAGTGACAGAAATTGAAGCGTTAAGCTGCTTTGTGTTTGGGTTTGCAGGGTTTCAGTGTGAAGCAGCAGCTCCACAGTATCTGCCTCCACACAGATGACAAGGAGCTCAGGGAGTTAATGGTGAGTCTGGTATTTTGCAGAAAACACAACCAGCCACAAACGTCCTCCTTTCTTTTCTGTCTTTAATAAAATTGTGTATTTTACTTTGAAAAGTACGCTCTAGCTTGCTTTTTGTGTAAGTTTTAGTTGCAAGAATTCATATTTTTCTGAACTTTTGTTAACTTATGACCTCTAAACCGCAGTGCTGTGTTCACGGCTCTCTGTTGTGCATCTTACCTGTCGGGCAGGTGGAGGAGCTGTCCAGCCGGAGTTACTTACCAGAGGAGGCGATGCAGAGTGTTCTGTTCATCCGGCAGATGGAAAAGCTGGGATCGCAGCCAGCCGTCCGCTGCACAGGAAGTACCTCGTGTCAAAGGTAAATACACCGTGCTGCTGCTAGCTGAATACACTGGAACAGCACAGAGTTCCCACCAATGAGAGTGACTCGCTGCTCTTGGCTGCAAACAGCACGTGAACTTTGAGTTCATGCTGGACGGGTCGACTGAATTCGATCCAAACCTGCCTGTTTCAGGAGGCAAAGGGCTATAAAACAGATGTTTTAGCTCCTCTGCCTTTAAGCTGAAAAGCCCACTGAATTTTTCAATTTTCAATAATTAGGTCAGCTACAGTTGTGGACAGAAGTTTCCATCCTGTCATCATGGGCATGAATCTCAGGGTCATTTTGGGTTTTATTGATTTCTTTGAATTGTTCTTTTTCCAGGGTGCAATGATTGTACAGCATACATCTTTAATGACGCTAAAAAAAACCAAGTTTGAATTGATTTTGTATTTTCTCTGATCCATACAGGCTCAAACATATACACACACCTCCACTAATATTTGCTTAAATGTCTCCTAGCAAGTTGCACCTTAATCAGATGCTTCTGGCATAATCTTGGCTGGATATTTGACTGCTCTTATTGGCAGAATTGGTAGAGTTCATCAAAATTGGTTGGTTTCCAGGCATATAACCGGATTTTAAACAAAGTCCACAAATTTTTTGGGAAGGCCAGTAAAATCCTCAAATTTCTCTCACCAAAACTGGAGCTCAGTCTTCTTGGACGGTCTGTTAGTACAATAAAGCACACAGCAGCCATATTATTGGTCAGATAATTGGATTAAAAAGGTTCCAACAGCACAAACACGGCCCAGAGGTCCAGTTGAGGGACTCCAGTTAGGTGAGGTGAAGCCTAGCAGACAGACAGACAGCAGTTAGAGAGGGCCCTGACTGCAGGAGATGGCTGAAAGTTATTTACCCATACTGTTTTTATGAAGCGGGGAAACTATCCATTCTCTCTGCCATTAATTCTCATCAGGTAACTTTTCTTCTCAGCCACTTCTTTCATCTTGGTAAACATCCTCACTACCATCTGAAGCCTCTTTGTGCTGCCTCCGAGCTGTTCCTTTTGCTATTTTTGTTCCTTTTTATGTTAACTGCCCTGAGCCTCCTCTCTAAACCCTCCGAATTCTCTCTTTATCTCCTCTAAGACTCCCTTCAAGTCTTCTCTTCCTTCTACAGATATCCTTGCTTTATATATTCAGACTTTTATGCCTCTAAGTAAACAAGTTCTTTGTTTTGACTTTGAGAATGCAAAACCTTTCCAGGATTGTTCAGATGGTTTGCAAGGAGGGGGATGGTGAGGAGGTTCTGAAGGAGCTGCAGGGACAGAGGAGGCCTCAGGAAGAGGAGAGGGGACTCTGGAGGAAACTGAGACTGGACTGGGTGAGGAACTGGGACCAGAGCTGCAGGACAGCCATCCTCCTCTCCAGACTCCAGAACACAGGTGGAACATTAAGTTGAGATCAGCAACTCAAAAGTCTTTACTCAGCATTTAACAACAATTCCATTTCTCCATTAGAGCTGAGATCCTGCGACTCTTCAGTGTTGTGGCGTTATCTGACCGCACTGCACGACCAGCGCCGAGTGGTTGACTGGATCCAGAATACGGGGGCCTCTGGCGCTCCCCGGTGGCCAGACTTCATCCCAGAACTGGTGAACAACAGCACGGCCTGCAGCAACTACATGAGGGAGAACATCCTGGACCTGCTGGCTAGGTACAGCAGCTCATTGAGAAGTCATCCCAGAGATGATATTTTGGTTGTGAATATACAAGTAAACGTGGTTACAAATTCCTGCAAACTTCCTAGATCTAAAAAAGCAAATGTACTGACCCTCGTCACGGCAGAAACATGATCAGAAGCTCCTGTTTAAAAGACCGGGGAGAGAGCCCGGGAGCTTTCACCTCAGTGGTCACCAGGGCATGAAAACTGTCTACAGAATCACAAATCTGTGATCAGCCACATAACTGTAATAATGCAAATTTAAGGCCTCAAATGCATTGTAGAAACATTCACACACACACACACACACACACACACACACACACACACACACACACACACCTGCACACACGCGCGGTTGTTTTGATGGGAGAAATGAACCGCAGGGCTTTTTTTCTTTTCCTGTAGGAGAGGTGTGTTCATCCCGGAGGAGCTGGCAGACCTGGAGCAGCTGCTGTGGAGGTTGGCTCAGGGTGGAGGCCTGATGGCTTCATCTCCTCCCATCCCTCAGTACCGCTCCCCCCTCGGGCTCGACCTCCACAGCGTCTTTATCACCTTCTGTCTGGAGCACAACCTTCAGTACCTGCTCTACACCTACCTGGAGCACTACAGGTGTGTGCGTGCGTGTGTGTGTGCGTGTGTGTGTGTGTGCGTGTGCGTGCGTGCGTGTGTGCGTGTGTGTGTGTGTGTGTGTGTGATATGTAGGAATCACTTTTAAAACCAACTACCTACTTGAACAAAATAATTGAGTGAATTAGCTGCTAATGAGCTCTGGGCCTTCTCTCCACAGACTGACCCCCAGAAACTGCCCCCTCCTGAGCAGTCAGAGCCTCTCTGAGAGTCAGCCCTGGTTTGAGATGTTGGTGAGGATCCAGGAGATCACCAGAGATTTGTCAGGTAGGAACAACCCTGCTGCCACTCTCCATTCATCTTCATCCAAAGGCTCACGCTGCCTTCTTAGTTTCAATGTGATCTTCTTTGCACTAAATATATTGCAGAGTTTGTGAATCCATTCTTTTACTCTCCCCTTTCAGCAGGTACGAATCTGGCTTTGTTATTGTTTTAAATTAAAAAAATCTGGTTCTCTTTCTTTCTGTTCTTCCAGATCCAGGACTGCTCTTCCAGGCCAGTTTAACCAGTGCTCAGGTGTTATTACCTGGCAGCCAGGCGTCTCTCAGCAGTCTGCTGTTAGAGGGACACAGTCTGCTCACTCTGGCTGCCATCATGTTCGCCCCCGGAGGAATTGACCAGGTAAACTCTGCTCCTAGCAGAAAGCAGCTGTTGTTTTTTGAGCTGTGAAATGATCAGAAGAGTGCAGATCTAAGATGGTAAACGATGAAGGACTGAGGACCAGTAAGCTGGGTGCAGGCGATCAGCAGACTGCAGGATTCTTCGGTTTATTCACAGCAAAGAGTTTCTGATCCTGCTCAGGTCATAAAACTATTTTCTAATGAGAAGAAGGAAGTGGCAAAATCAGTCAGTCAGGATGTGATTGGGATCAAATTGAAGATAAATTAAAGACAGTTGCTGAACAACAGTTTTGTGCTGGTTGAAGTCAATAATCTACGGCGGAGAAAAAACTCCAACAAGCCCCGCCCTCAGCAGACATCCACCTCATAAACTTGTCAGTCTCCAAACACAGGTCGTACTGTTCATGCCCATAATTTTCCTGTGACCTTGACCTTCAAGTCAAGGTCACTGGGGTTCAAAGTCATCCAAGATTTTTAGCAGATGCATCTATGATGTGAATTTGTTAATGGTGTTAAACATTAAAAGGATGGAAGCCAAGATTGGAATCATAAAGAAGTGTTTTAGTGAAGAATGTTCGCGTGCTTTCTGTGTGCAGGTGATGGCTCAGGGTGAAAGGTCAGGAAGGTCGGAGAGGACGGTCGACCCTCAGCTGCTGAAGATGGCACTGGCCCCCCATCCCAAACTGAAGACCGCCCTGTTCCCTGCTGGACCCCGAGGAAACGGCCCGCCCTCCGACATCTCCGTGTACCACCTCCTGCAGGTAAACTCTCACCTGTCAGCCGCCAGCAGCGTTGTCCTCCTCGTTATTGTGGGTTGTGTGTTTTCTGAGAGCCTGCTGGTGTTTTCTTTCAGTCCCTCCACCCTCTGGACCCTTCCAGGCTGTTTGGCTGGCAGGCAGCAAACACCCTCAACTCCACCGGTAAGATCTGAAAGCCAGCACGAAGGTCGCGGCTCAGGTGCTGGGGTGACAGTTTAACAGACTGATGCTTCAGTCAGTTTTTCCCACAAAAACTCCGGAGTTTGAACTCTGACCTTTGGAAACTAAGAAACAGCAAAATCTTTATTTTGGGGTGTTTTGTTTTAATTTAGGCATTAATGAATTAGCACCAATGGAAATACAAATTTCTTTGTATGAGGTCACTGTGATCTGTAGTGAGAGTAGGGAGCAGGTATAAGAGACCCTGGAGAGGTGGAGGTACAGTACTGTGCGAAAGTCTTGAGTCACCTCTCATTACCTCATGTTTGTGGTAGCATGTGCGTGTGTGTGTGTCATTCAGTCTGTACGCACGATAGCCGGAAAAGTGTCGAATGAATTCTGATAAAACTGTTTGGGTGCAGAGGTCAGAGGTCATGTTCACAATCCATTAAAATTTGGCTCATGTCCACCAAGGTCTTCAAAGTCAGCTTCATTATTTATTGGACAGAAAGCCTCATAACTTTATTCTTACAAGTGTGCTATGTATTGCCAACATATAACATATAAAGATTTAAAATATGTCTCAAGACCTTCAGAAAGCTGGAGAACTGTTACTCAAGAGAACTTTAAAAATTACCAGAAAGTCAGGAAACAAAATGAAAAGAAATGAGAGGAGGCTCAAGACTTTTTCACACTGGAGAGAAGAGGAATGAAAGTCAACAGAAGCAGGACAGAATACGTGCGTGAATGAGAGGGAGGCATGTGCAAGGAGCAGAAGGAGTGAAGGTGGAGGAGTTTAAATAGATGGGGGTCAACCATCCAAAGCTGCAGCCAGTGTGGTTTCTCCACAGAAACGTCAGAGCTGCCTCATTTCTCCAGCCCTCACCTGGTCCAGAAGTTCGCTCTGAAAGAGAACCTGGACTATCTCTACTACCTCCGTCATGGCCGACCATCTTTCGCGTATGCCACCTTCCTCGTCCAGCAGCTGAGCGCCAGCAGTGACGTCAAGTCAACGTAAGTACTGCACCCTGATTTCAGTGTTTCTACTGAGGGAAGCCTAACTGGACACGACAAAAGCATCTTCCTGCTTCTAAGCAGCAGTGATGTGTGTGTTTCAGGCTGCAGGAGGCCTCACGGTGCGCGTCCAGATTGGCTCTGCAGTGCTTCAACGTGCCGGCGGTGGCGTCGGCTGCCGTTTGCTTCTGTGAGCTGCTGGGAGTCTCCAGCCTCAAGCTGAGGGTCGACATCAGAGCTATGAAAGCAGTCCTGCAGCACTGGAACGAACACAACACTCACGGCACTCCAACGCAGCATCTGCACACTCTTGGTACACACACACACACACACACACAGAGGGTAGAATGCTTTCTGTGTGAATTTACCCTCTAAGTGTTTTGCTTTAGCTTGTTTTCCTCATAAATTTATAAATATAAATTTATAATTAAGAAATATATTAAAATATATATCAACAAAATAGCAGCCAGCCAGCAGTTATACCTGCATCCACCTGCCAGCCTAATTTCCAGAGGTGTGAGTATTGTAAAAAATAAAAATAAAAAAATAAAATCACCCCCATACATCTGTTACAAAGAGGAAAATAAGCTCTGTATCAGGCTGTAAACATGTTTATGGGGACTGACTCACTGTAGAGCCTCTGCTGGACTGCAGAGGAACTGCAGCTTTCCGCACTTAACTCGAGTGGACGCTTGGACACTCATATATCTCCTCTGCTGTCTCCTTTCAGTGTCTAAAGGTGTAAAGCTGGTGGGGGCGGAGCCTGGAGCCGCAGCAGAGCTGGTTGGTTACCTGGAAGCTGCAGTGAAGCACAGTCTGGAGCAGAGAGGCATCATCAGGTCGGTTGACGTCCGCTTGCAGCTCAGAAACGTGAAATTGACGGGCTTTTCAAAACAGGAACTTTCTGAGCTTCTTAAGACTTTTTTCCTATCTTTGTGTAAAGGTTTGAGTTGAACTGAATCGAAACACACACCTACAGGCACACAAATATTTTCAACTGTGTTAAATGTGTATTATCCTTCCAAATTTTTTTGTCATGTTAGTCACAAGTGTATTTATTTAGTGTGTGTGTGTGTGTGTGTGTGTGTGTGTGTGTGTGTGTGTGTGTGTGTGTGTGTGTGTTTTTTTTTCTGTCAGGTCATCGTACGAGGCGGCTCAGGAGTGGGCGCTGCCCGTTCAGTTCTGTCAGCTCCATAATCTGCAGCTGAGCTCTGTTTACCCCACCCACTGCGCCCATGACGGACAGTTCATCCACTTCCTGTTATTCGTCCAGCTGCACAACTTCCCACCTCAGCAGGTGAATGCAAATACACACACACACAGCATTCGTACGATAAAGCTCTTGGTGATGGACAATAGCAGTAACCCTAACTGTAAGGATTCATTAATATTAATCTGTGTGAAATATCCATATTTGGTTCTTCCTTCAGGTGAGGCTGCTGGTGGCTCAGTTTGGCCCCACTTTGCAGGCCCACCTCAGCTTGGCATTTCAGGATCTGCAGGTTTACAGTAAGCGGACGAGCTGCGACTCTGACCAACAACATTCAGTCCTGACAACTGAGGAGGCGGCCTCTGGGAGCCCAGAGCACCCCGGGGAGTTGTTCCAGGTCCTCCTGCAGAGCCAGGAGGAGCTGGCGCCCTGCAGGTACCTGCTGCAGGAGGCGCTGGTGCAGCGCTGCCCAACACTGGCGGTACTGGCTGCCTGTGTGAAGGTAAAAGGGCAAAAGCAACCCAGCAGTTCTTTTCTTATCTGAAGTTATTATGCTGATCAAAGCCACTTATCTGTTCCGTAATAAGCCAGTGTGAACTGCCAAAACCTGCAGTTCCTCTGCAGTCCAGCAGAGGCTCCAGCAGTGAGTCATGGCCTCCCATGTTAAAACTTCACAGCAGAAATAAATGTTTAAAACACGTCTTAAAGTTTGTGGTTCGTGTCATTTTTGTCCTTGTTTGATTGACAGGGAGCAGAGCTGCTGCCGTGCCTTTGTGTGTGGGTGCTGACCTCTGTCGATGATGTCACCATCAAGGAAGCCACCTCCCACCTGGTTCAAGCCCCCCAGCATCACGAATGGACCATACATGACCTGTCAATCATCTGGAGGACGCTGCTGGGCCGGGGTCACGTCAGGCCCCTCCTGCGAGGCTTCGAGCTCTTCCAGAAGGTAAAAATATGACGGGAGCCACGAGTCTGTTCTAAATATCTTTCTAAAACTTCATCTCTGAGGGTTGAAAACCCAAACTGGTTCTGAAAAATGTAGCTGGACATGTTTTTCAGTCATTTTCCTGTGATCAGTGACTTCAGCCACTCAGCTGTTTGGATGAGATGTTCTCAAAAAAGATGTGAAAAAATAAGAAAAGATACTTTTAAGGAACTGTAAGCTGTCGCAACAGAGACACGGTACTTGTTGTACGTGCACAGGGGTTCATCTCTGCTGTGGGAGCCTGTGAAGGTTGTAGAGGCTTAAACGTCTGATTTTTGTACGTTCTGCTTTAAAGGGTCAAGAGGATGCTTCAGAAAGAATTATACACACTGGAATAGAGCTCAGTTCTTGGTACTGTTTAATAAAGTGTGACATTTTCTGACTGCAGTCAAGGAGAAAACTCCTTTCTGATGTTCTTTCATTTTGAAAAAGTCAACTTTTGAACTCAAGGAGAAACTTAAATTTTTTTGTTTGAATATATATATATATATATATATATAATGTAATCCATTTGGATGTTAAAGGTCTAATGAAACAGTTTTGGTTTGGCACAGATTATTTCCTGAATGCTTTAGAGTCTATTTTTCAAATACTGCCTAAAAAAATACGACAAATAAGTATTTTCTGTAATTTTCTGATGATGGATTTATTTTAACTAAAGATGCTTTGATGTTGTTTGTATTTTTTGTGTCAGGACTGTCCTCTGGTGTTGGTGCTCAGGATGTTTGAGCTGTGCTGCGACTTCAGGAACTTCACCGAGGCCAAATCGAAGCTGTTGGACTTCCAGCGGACGCTCGTCACCGTGAGTCCGGCCAACTGCTCGATGTTGCTGTTAGGAATCAAGGACCAAACACAAAAGGCAGTCCTTCCTCACCAGTCTGGGGGGGGGGGGGGGGGGGGGG
>JAVDPK010000104.1:0-19322 GCA_034780415.1 Cichlasoma orientale
ATAGCGACTCAACTTTGATATTGGCCTATTAACAAATAAGAGTGCTTCTACTCATGTCAGTGGGAAATGTTTATCTGTTGTGTAATGAAATGGCAACAAGCTTTTAAAAAGGTCATTTCTTTATTCATAATGAATGGCACAAAGAAAATAAGAAACAAACATCCACAACAGCTATTGGCCAAGTTGCTATTTTAAACACTGGCATTGGTATCAGCCCAGTATCAAAAACATTTCATATTTGACTCTCTAAGAGGAGCTGTAGAACTACAGTACTGTGCAAAGGTCTCGAGCCACCCCTCAGTTCTTTATATCTTGTTGGGGAAATGGTAAAATGGTAATTGAAAGGTGTGCAAACATACATGAAAATACAGCATATAAGGCAAAAACAGAGTTTGTACAATTCTAATGAGCTTAAAAGTCAATATTTGGTTTGACCACCTTTGTTCTGCAACACAGCCTGAACTCTCTGAGGCAGCTTTATTGCCATTTCTTTAAGTAGTCTTCAGGAATAGTTCTGCAGGCTTCTTGAAGGACATTCAAACTCTTCTTTGGATGTTGGCTGCCTTTTGTTCCATTTTCTGTCAAGATGATCCCACATTGCTTCAATAATGTTGCGGTCTGGGCTCTGAAGAGGCCAGTCCATGACTGATAGTGTTTTTCTATCCAGGTATGCTTTTACTGTAGTGGCAGTGTGTTTGGGATCATTGTCATGCTGAAAAATGAAGTCACTGCTAATTAGATGCTTTCCAGATGGTATTGCATGATCAAAATCTGACACTACTTTTCTGTGTTCACGGTTCCATCAGTGTTGACAAGATCTCCGGCACCACTGACTGAAATGCTGCCCCAAACCATGACAGAGCCTCCCTGTGTTTTACAGATGGCTGTAGACACTCACTGTTGTATCTCTCTACATATTGGTAACGATTTGAATAAAAATTTGAAATATGGATTCATCACTCCATAAGACTTGTTGCCACAGTCCAGTTCTTGTGTAGTTTGGCATACCTCATTCCCCCTGTTTCCCTTCCACTGAGACTATTTCTGATGAGGCTTCAGTTTTTCCTATTTCTTAAGGACACGACTTTGGGATACCATTTATCTGCTGTAAAAAATTTTTTTTCATGCCTGTCATTTCTTCTTTTGTCTGCCACTTCCATCCAATCGTCAAATTTTTTAAGGACACACTGCACACTGTACTGAGATACGCCAAGTTTTCAGCTACTAGCTCTTTGGGAATCACCTTGTTGGTGTAAATCGCACCGATTGATACGATCAAGACACAATTTAACACAATTGGTTATTTGCTAAGTTGTTCTATGTGAAGAAAAATAACATCGGTCAATCCCTTGAGTTAATTCCCTTTTTATGCTTTAATGATTCATAGGTAAGTGATAAATGGCTTAATATATTTAAAAAAAACATAAAAATGAACAACATTACTCTGAAAACGGTCAGGTATAAGGACTAGACTGAAAATGAGTGAAAAAGCAGCCAATGTCCAAAGAAAAACATTCAGAAAACCTGGAGAACTATTTGTCAAGACCACTTTAAAAAATTACAAGTCTGGCCCCTTGAATGCAACATATATGCAAATGAGGGGTGACTCTAGATCTTTCCACAGTACTTTTGTCAGATTAAACTGACTGCCAGACATTTATCAAAACTGCACCGTATTGCTATCTTTAAAATAAAAAATCAATCCATTTAACATGTACAAATTTAACATTTTTTTCTCTTAAAGTTCATAAAAGTAAAAAAAAAAATAAAAATTCTCAAGAAAGAATCAGCTGCTGCAAAACCCTAAAAGTAAAAAAGCAAGAAGCATCCATGTGATGACACATCATCCTAGCATTAAAGGGTATTCTTTAACGGACCCATGAAAGCTGTTAGACAGGTTTCAGTGATGTTTGCCAAAGAGCTGCTCATTCAGTTTGATGAGCTGTCGAAGGAAACCTCGATTAGGAATCACACCCCGGCTCTCTTTCACAGCACAAATAGCCTCCACGAGAGTGAGGTTCTGCTTCAGCATCAGGTACGCCAGAACCAGGGTGGCAGAACGGCTCACTCCTACGTGACAGTGAACCAGCACTTTGCCTTCAGAGGGAAACACATTCAATTCCACACACCAAATCTATTTGCCTTTAAACTGTCTTTGTATAATTTTTAACCCTCCCCTCTTACCTCCTCTGCTAAGTGCCCTGTGGATAAAGTCTGCCGCTGCCTGGAAGTTGACACTCATGTCATAGTTACAGGAGTCATGAGCCTCTATGCCCAAGTAGGTGATCTTCATTCTCTTATAGATATCTGGTTCTCCCCTATAATTACTGTGTGCTGCATTCAGGATGTGAGTGATCTGGTGCTTGTACAAATCAGCCTGGTTCTCTGCACTATGCCTGGAAAACACAACATTCTGCATTTACCGACAGTAGAATACAGTTAAACGCTGCAGGTTATACTGCATGCACGCAGTATTTCATAGTGATAAAGTGATACTTAGAAGAACACGTCAGGCATGTAAGTTAGAACAAAATAGAGATGTGAGACGTGCTTTCATGCCTGGGTATCAGTGGAAACTCTCACATAGTGCAGCTGTAGTTTATGCAAGTTCCTAATGTGGAACGCAACCTGACAAATCTCATGTTACTCATTCTGCATTTCAATCTGATTTATGATCAGTTCCTCTTTCACCTATGTGGACTGGATCCAGGACTGTTTTATTGATTTTTGGATTTCTCTAAAGGTTTCACTTGACTGTCTCAACACAAGAATAACATCTGGAGATCAACAAGTTAGGAAGTGTCCCCAGAGTCATAATTTTCAGTATATAAATATATATTAACTCTAAAAGGAACGGTGCAGTAAGATTATGGGAGCCAGCTGATCAGAAGAAATAACAGGGAGTTACTTACTGGTCACCAATGTACAGCCTAGGCCAGACTTCATCTGCGTGGCTGAGGATGGCTTTGCCAGTATACAAGAGTCTTTCCAACTCAAACACTGCTAATCCAGGTGAACTCAGGTCAATTTCCACTTTCCGCGGAGGCTGTTCTGCATTCCACCACGAAGGAAGTTTAGATGTATAGGACATTGCTTTTTCTGTTGAAACTGCGATTTAATCTTTTGCAATAGTTCATTAAAATTATGCAAAAAGTTTTACAGTGGAAAAATGAAAAATTCCAGAGCGTCGTCTTTAACCAGCGGTAAAACGGAGCAGATCGAATTCCAGGTGATTTCTGTGTCGGGCTTCCTTGCCTCAGATTTACTCACCGCCGGGTGTTGTCAGGCCATTTGACCCTTGAACTAAATTAGCCTGAGCACCCTGAGCCTCCACGGGCAGGCGTTAATGCTTTTGCGTCAAAATAGCGGTCTATTTAAAGATCCCAACGCAGGCCTGCAGATGAAGGCAGCGTGACCCCAAGCACCAGTTTCTACTTGATAAAAATAAGCAGCTTTTTTTTTTTATAAAACAGAATTACATTTAGAAATCTAATAATCTGGCCTGTACCTACAGAGGTCAATGTTCATGTGTGTTTGAATCCAATGTAAAGGGAAAACAAAATTTTGATCAAAAGTTTAAAAAATATACTGACATTTAATAATTTTTCTTTCCCCCCTTCACTTGTGATAATTTCAGTGTTTATCAGGCAAGGATCCCCATCTTGTGTTGGAAACATGCATTACATCTAACACTACACAATGTGCTGCATTTAAACAGGACAGGAAAAATGAACACACAGGAGATCGATTTTCTTTTCCATGCAAACCTTGTGATTTTTTTTTATATTTTTCCCCTAATTATATAAAACCATCCTCTTATATTTGGCACTCTTTTTTGTTAAAACACATCAAGAATGTCTGGGGGAGAAAAAAAATGCTATACACAAGACAGACTGGCGCAAAATCAGTTTGATATAAACAAGGATTTCTGTCCTTGTTATCAAAAGGACGGAAACAAACATTTAATCCAATTGTGACAAATTTTGTCCTTCAACAAGAAACATAACTGACAATGTTCAAGTAGAGCTTTCTTTTATATACATATGAATGTTCAAAGAGGGAGAAAAGTCCAGTCATACTTAATCATGTCCTTATCAGTAAGTGAAGAGAAACACATGGCATTCATATGTAGGTCTGATTCTAGGTCTTCATCAAAAAAGATAAAATAACGGGGACAGCAATCTTCAGGGGTTTTTCTCTAATCTGCTACACTCGAGGCCCAATTATGAGCTCTGAGATGTCACGATTGTAACAAGAGCCTATCTGATATTACAGTGCATGCAGGGCTTAAACCATGAGTGAAAAAGAAATCGCTGCTCCTACTGAGGCAGGGACATGGTGCCTATGGGCAACTGAATGTATTCACTCTATTAGGTGAAAGGACAATATCCTGATCATGCAAAAAAGGACTGTGGGATGAAATGACAGACAGCTAAGGAAGTGCAAGAGTCGATACAGTCGGATCAGACTAAAACCGACCCACGTTCCTGAGGGACAGCGTGATGATAATCTGAATCTGCCTCATGAGTCAGAGACAACAGAGCTGCAAAGTGGCACTAAAGTTCACCTTCGAGTGACTCGGTCCTGCTTTTGCAGCCAACACTCACTCACTGAGGCTGACACGAACAACCATGAGCCTTCATGTCTAATACTACCATATATTTTATACGAGCTTTAATAGGCTTTAAAGTTTGATTTCATGTGCCAGTAACAGCTCTTCGTTCTTTGGTCCATGCCACCTTTTACAGGCATTTTAAAATATCATGGTGGTGGGGAAACAAACAAAAAAAAAAAAAATCCCTACAGATAACACAGGTCAGCAGAACAAGACAAGAACCTCAACATGGCCATGGACGATCAGGAAGATGAAAACAAAGTGAGCCATGAGCAAAATGAGTCCAGTTCAGAAAGCCTTCTTCTCCAGCTGGTCCAAAATGGCCTGGATTCTCTGTACAGCCTCCTTTCGGGCTTGCCGGACAGTCTCCTGTCCCTGAGTCTCCACAGAGTCCAGTTCCAGCAGCTCTTTGGTCAGCAGTTCCTCCAGACAACGATAACTCTTGTCTGTTTTTTTGCCAACAAACTCATCAACGTCCTCCTGAAGCAGCAGTACTCTGGCCATAACCTGTTGGACCTTAGCTAGGCCGGGGTTATCACTCAGGGGGTGAGGTCCAGCCTGACTGGCAGCTGACGCTGGAGCTTGGGTCGGAGCTGGAGCCAAGGGTGGGGGCTCAGCTTGCAAGGCATTAGGATCACCTCTTCCAGTTTTGTTGTACATTTGCGGAGGTGAACTTATTTCAGCAGGCTTTCCATTGGGGGGATTTGGGGATGGTGCTGGCTTCGATTTAGGTCCCACCTGTGGGGCACGTTGGTGCTGTTGGTCCTACATTAACACAAGAGTTTGTAAAAAAAATTGCATTTAAAATGTGTGATAATATAAGCACACCAGCTGTAAACTGACTTAATCCACCTTAGTTAAAAATTGTTTGTTTTTTTTTTAAATTTAGAAAATCTATTTCTTCAAGACCAGATGCTGTCCATTACAATGACCAAAGTGTAATGGCAGTTCTAGTTTTAAAGTTTATCACCACAGTATTAATATTTTCTGTGCTCATCTGTGTTTCACACAAAAAACCACAAAAACCACAAAAAAAAAAAAAAAAAAAAATCTTCAAATTCTTACCTTAGGCTGGTAAGGTGGAGGAGCACCAGTTCCAGTTCCTGGCCATGCTGGAGGATGTGCTGGACGGACAGGATTTCCATAATGATTTTGTGGAGGCTGCTGGCCTGGCTGCCACTGCTGCTGTGAGGGTACATATGGACCTGAGTGCACCCATGCATCAGCCTGTGGGCTGGGATGAAGCGACTGGCCAGTTGGGTATGGGGGATTTGGAGGCATTGCATGGCCACTCTCACTGTAGTGAGGGTACGGTGCAGGAGGATATCCAGGACCCTGAGAGCAGAAATAACCAACATCTCACATTTACAAAAGTTTTTTTGGGTGTGACATCACCTTGGTTCAGAGATTTAATAATAATGAAAAAAAAAAAAAAACCACACTACATTTACTCTAGATAATCTACCTCAATTCTAATATTCCATTTAAACTACTATTCCATATGCACATGATGTGTTTAAATGCACCAACCCCTTGGCAGTGTGGCCCAGGATAGTGCTGATGTTGGTGTTGAGAGTGAGGCTGTCCAGATGACCCACTGCTCTGCTCTGCTGGGCAGCCTTGGTTAGGATAAGAACCTGGAGCAGGTCTCTGAGGGTCAGCACAGTAGAACGGGTTGGACGGGTGGAAACCACTTGTTGAATACTGACTCTGTGCTGGACTGTAGACTCCATGGCCATTTGGATAACCGCCAGGCATTACCTATATGTAAGAGACAAGAAGAGAACCTAGTTATTTGAGAGAAAAAAAAAGTGTGTAAATGCATCATCAGAGATGCAACAGCTTTTACACAACAGATGTTTAATTGAAAATGTAAATTAAAAACAGTTTTATGGCTGAACACACTAATACATCCTTAGATTTAGAGGGACGGGTTATACTGTACCAGTATACATGTACCTGTGGATTGTACTGTGGCTGAACATCTGATCCAGAATGATAGGTATTTGCATAGTGCCCTGTGGAATGAGACTGGGGATACCAGTAGTGTGGAGGGAAGCCCGGATACTGAGGAGCATCCTGTGAATACAGTACGTCACAAAGCACAATTAGAGAAATCAGATCTCTTTCCTTATGCCTTACAGCAAGATGTGCCCTTTGTACTTGTACAAGGGGCACATAAGTATAAAACTGCCCGCCTTCAACGTCATTACCCATCCCAGAGCAAACAATAATTGTGCAACCAGAGGGCACAGATTCATCTGCCTGCGGAGCCAGTTATGCAAAATTCCCAAGTACAGTAAAGCTAACCGGGAAAAAAAGGACGCAACATATCTAAAGACAGAAACGAAAATGCCACGTATGTTTTGACACACGTGGAGTCCTGTTAGCAGTGTCGTCACGTCAAGACAAAGCTGAAATTCCCGGAAAACAGCTGAACTTGCTCGTTAGCCGCTCCTATTACATAAGGCTAGTTAGCTCAGCTAGCCGTGCAGCTAGCATGGGCATTGCTCTGATCGAGCTGGCTGGAAATAATCTTACACAAATTCGCGCCGTTCTCTGAAATTTCAAAACACTAAAAAGAGACTGGGTAACCACCAGAATTCGTCTAAGCTTTATCAAGTTACTTACCATACTGTTATTCCAGTTCCCGTGATTATTTCCCGAGTTACAAGTCGAGGGCCAGCCGGGTTTCGGATTGGACTGCATTTGATGATGGTGGCGTTTCAGCTAAGCGCGCTTCCCGGCAGCCGCCCTGTCATCTGTCATCGTGAAAAAATAAACAAACCTAGAGCAAGCCGAGCGTTGCTTCCCTGATGTGTCAGGTCGTCTGAAACGCCAACAACGTTGTCGTTTGGCTACACAAGTACAGAGCGCTCGGCTAAAGTCGGGAAATGACTGAATGACTCGGGGCTAGCGCGTCGCCCTGCTGTGCCTTTAATAACGGGCACAGCTAAAAATAAAGAGGTCTCACTCCGCCGCATTACTCTGCCATCGCCGACGCCAGGCTTTGCGCTCATTTTGCCCACATTACAGTTACCTCAAATAGATAATATGCATTTAATACGTTATACGTCTACTGTCTGTGGGTGTTTTAAGAAAAATATAAATGTATTTACATAATGTATGCACGACCAAATGTTTTGATTCGTTCCTGAGCTGTGATCATCGTTGTGTATATGCAATCTTCGATGTCGTATGTGCGTCACGAGACGCTATTAGCCAATGGGAAACAGGTCATAAAAAAGTAACCTTTTTAAAATATTAAAAGCTATTTTAATCTTCAAAACCTACCCTTGTCTCGCGTTATATTTATTTAAAGATTATTTTTTTAAAGCACCGGTCCTGAATGTTAGAAATGTAGTGGGACTCCAGAGCGCAAACGGTTAAACGTATACAGGAAGTTTATCCTGAGCATCTATAAAGACGCTTCCTGTCCTCTTCTTGAGAGAAACATGTATTGAAACATTAATGGCTTGATGGTAAGATACAATAATTAAGTAAAAAGCAAGATGAACTACGTGCCGGGGACGGCGAGCCTCATTGACGACATCGATAGTAAGTCGAAAGAGCGATCGGATAGAGACGGTCTGGTTTAACGAAATAATCTTTTCAAGCTGCGGCATCGTGTCTGACACAATTCAAATTGCCATGTAACATGCTTGCATGCTTGTTTGTATCCTACAGAGAAGCACCTGGTGTTGCTCCGAGATGGAAGGACGCTGATTGGTTACCTGCGGAGCATCGATCAGTTTGGTATAACTCTTTTAATTACACCCCCATTTTAATTTTCATAGTTGGGTTTCCACACTGGCCACAGCAGGCTCAGCTTAGCTATCTGTATGATTCCCGTGATAATCTGGTCTCTTCTACTCGTTCCTTACCCCGATTCTCTTTGTCCTCCAGCCAATTTAGTATTTCACCAGACAGTGGAACGCATCCACGTGGGAAAAAAGTTTGGTGACATTCCCAGAGGAATTTTCATCGTGCGAGGCGAAAATGTGGTGCTTCTTGGAGAGATAGTAAGTAGGCATATCCTAATTTTCACTTTGTGTTTTTTGGTGTGGTAAGAAGGATGCAAAGTGAGGTTCAATAGAAGTGGTATACTTTATAATTTTTCTCATGTTGTTCACACATTTCACCGATACAAGTCTGAGTGGAGGTTCAGCAGGTGGTTTAGGGGTGCATAGAAGAATAGAATAGAATGCCTTTATTGTCATTATACAGGATGTACAATGAGATTGGATTGCATAGGCTGGAGCCTATTCACGTTGACATTGGACGAGAAGTGGTGTCCACCCTGGACAGGGTGCTGGTGCCAACCTGGTCACAGGTTCATTGCAGAGAGATAGACGACCATTCACAGCCGGTTTACAATTGCCAGTTAACCTAACATGCATGCCTCTGGACTATGGGAGGAAGCAGAATACCTGGCGAGAACCCACATGTGCAAACTCCACAAAGAAAGGCCCCAGAAAGGCTGGTGGGCTCAAACCCGGACCCTTCTCGCCTTAAGGCCACAGTGATAACTGCTGACACGTCCCTAAAATTTGGCTCACCTTAATCATGCTTCTCTGATGTACGTCAACCGTTGCAGTGACGCAGGACCTTCAAGGCCAGCACACTGAGCAAAAGTGACTCATGAACTCATCTCACTCTATTATTACACCTAATGTTTGACAGCAGTACTCTACTGTTAAAGAGATCCAGAGCATTCTGTAGCTGTTAAAGGGCAATACAGCATGTGATTATAGAAAACTCACTTTGAATCATAGTGGAGGCTCGACAGTACCTGTACTCTCCTCAGATGTGGAAGATGTAAATGGTGACAGTAAGCTGGCATCAATAGAAAAATGTAAACAACTTTGTTGTTTTGTAGAGCATGTGAGTCACTGCCAAACCCTTAATAAAATAAATAATAATGAACCATGAAAGAGATCATAGTTCCAGTTTACTGAGTCTACTGCACACATTCAGGTTTATGTTTGAGAAAATGTTATAACTTTTTTTTTTTTAAAACTCTGTTTAAATAGGAACACAACCTCACTACACTAATGGCACACAAACAGTTGTGCTTTTCATGTCTTTATCAACCAAACTGAGTAATCGAAAAGCAGCTTAGTAACTCGTAGAACTTCCTTTCGAGCTCATTGATTTCCTTCACGGCCTTCTTTTCTAAGCATGGACACACAAAGAAACGCTTTCAGTTGTAGAGATGTCTGCATGTGTTTGATGTTACTCATGGGTTGTTGATTCCCTTCTAAATTCACGGTGCACTCGCTGCAGGACGCGCACTCTGTAGTTCAGCAACAGTCCTGAATTTCCTCCCTTTGTGGACAGATTGTGTGTAGATGAACACAAATGTCTTTAGCAACTCTGTAATGCTTCTTTAATGTCCTGTGAAAGCTGTTAGTTCACACTGACCAGTGTTTGTTTGTTTTTGTTTTTGAGAGTTTACAGACTTTGCATGTCTGTAGTTTATAGGGAGTGGAAAAGCAAAGTAGCTTTTGGA
The DNA here is from genome assembly GCA_034780415.1 of Cichlasoma orientale. NCBI lineage: Eukaryota > Metazoa > Chordata > Actinopteri > Cichliformes > Cichlidae > Cichlasoma > Cichlasoma orientale. The sequence continues at coordinate 10,128 of JAVDPK010000104.1, forward strand.
GAAGTCATTAGCGAAGAGGTAAATTTTTTTTTTTGTGTGTTATTTGAGGCGTTTAATAATACAGATATGATTGTTAGCATTTTTTTTGTTTAATGATACTGTTTGTCTCATCAAAATTTAAATGATCGGGCATTTTATTAGTAACAATTACAGAACGCCAGGCAATTCCAATTAGTTTTCTTATCTCTGAGTTTATTTCAGGTCTTTGATAGATGTATCGTGGTCTCTCTGTGCAGGACATGGATAAGCCCTGCGACACCATCCTGCAGCAGGTCTCCATCGAAGAGATACTGGAGGAGCAGCGGTTGCAGCAGCAAGCCAAACAGGAGACGGAGAAGGTCAAAATGCAGGTCCTGAAGGACCGAGGCCTTTCCATACCCAAAGCTGACAACCTCGACGAATACTAACACAGCCTTGTTGCCGTGAGCTTCTTTCTCAGTTTGTATTGGACTGACAAGTTTTACGTTGAATCTGAGAGCACATGGCAGCCTGACCTTTTTTGTTTTTAAGTGAGCAAAATACACCATTATACTGAATCTATCTACTGTGATGTACTATTTCAAATTAATTTGAATTTTGTGGAGGGGGCGTGAGTGATGGCTGTTCTAATTTTTGCAGTTTGTCAAAGGTTTTTTTTTTTGTTTTGTTTTGTTTTTTTTTTTTCTCCTGAAATCATGTTCGTAATTTAGAATCTATAGCACTTTGTATTCTTTCATAATTATGTCGAAAGTCTTTAAATTAGATAATGTGGGACAGCTGTTCAAAGGGAGGAGCGGAGGGCGGGGACTTTGCCCCATTAAAGAGTTTGATTTTTCATTATGAAATCCCTGCTTGGAAAAAAAAAATGTCTTCATGCATTAAAGTCACGTGAAGCTGGTCACTTTGGGTCAATAAAGGCCCGGTGCCCCTTTGTGTGATTGCCCCACAGTTACAAACATGCAGACCACGCTGGCCGCTGCAATATGACATTTGTTGGGCCATCTGTGAGGAAATGCCATAATTCATTGAGGTAATTTCACTTAGGCAGGCGGCGTATCGGTGCATCAGGCTGCCTCATGTCCTGTTTATATAAACGAGAGCCCGTCCGGACTCTGAGAAATCGATCCTATCTGCCTTCATCAGTCAATAATAAGCTTGTTAATCGTTTGGACGGATACATCGTGGTTAATATGAAACAATCGCCGTGCAGGCAGCCCCGAGATTGTATTCACTCTTAAACGAGTTATCCTGGTACCGCTTGATACAATTTAATGCATTTTGTTTTTCATTTTATACTATGAACCCCCAAGAAGCAGCAGCCTGCAAGCCAAAGAGCAATAAAAATGTTTCTACATGCATATATACTATTTCCGGTCAAACTTCAGCGTAAAGCGCTTGCCTTCAGGAAACGGGGGTGGTCCAACATGAAGGCTTGTCGGGAAAGAAGGTCCTGATTTTTCTAATAGTGATGTGAAACTCCGAGCAGACGCTACGGTGCACGCTCGGGCTGTTTCATAAGCATTTTGAAGTAGAGAAGTGAAAATACTACGATACAACAACAGCAGGTTTGTGAGAACGTAAACGACACAACAGGAAAAAGGTATTTTTTGTGAAACGGTGTTCAGCGCTACTATGGATCCGTTCAATTGTGATACCTGAATTCGGCCACCAGGGGGCGACTTTACCTCTTACCCCCAGTTTCTACTGCTACTGTTACAAGTGCTTTGAGTCACTGTTTGTTTTTGTTTTTTATATATAAAGAGATTACTAGTTATAGGTAACAAATGGAAGCACCTACCTAGGAGACTGATTCGTGGCTACTTGATATGAAAAGTGCGGAACCAAAGAAATGTGAACGTAAAATCCAGAAAACGCACTTATACAATGTGGCGCTTCCCCCAAGTATGCTTTTATTTTGCTGAGAGCATGGTCTAACCTCTGGTGGAGTTTGAATCTGTGGCTTGACGCCGCTTGACGGAGAGGCCCAGCCTATTTTGATTACGCACCAACAGAGGAGGAGGGGGCGCGCTGATGTCCTCTCTGGTGCACTCAGCCAACCCCTGCTGCTGTAAGGTAAAGCTGGTGGTGTCTCAGTGTACCCTTGTAAAGGATCCGCCGCCGAAAGAACCCGGTTTGCATACATCGGATCTTCCAAAATAATTATTTTCTGGGTCGGGGAGATTTCGTACCCAAATTACGCATGGAATGGTTTTGGGGGGATTGGAGTAGAAATGCAGCGCCGCACTTCCAGCCCACAACAAGAACCATGCCCAGCTTACACTGCAAGCAAATTTATGACATCCTGTTTTATCCTTTACGACTTTGATATGAGTGAATTTTTCTCGGATAGTGACGAGGAGTGAAGAAAAGAGAGGCATCGTACAGATCTGAAGGACGCTGTATTCGCTGCAGACGCGTGTGTACCGAGAAACCTCTACGTTTAGGATTTTTTCTTTCTTTTTCTTTTCTTTTTTTTTTCTTTCTTTTTGATGGAGCTGGAGAACATAGTAGCCAACACTGTACTGCTAAAAGCCAGAGAGGGTAAGTTGACACATTAAAAAAGAAGCTTATTGCAAATAGTAAGTGGGCCTGGTTTTGCCATATTCTGAGCTCGATGTGCAGAAAAAGGTGGGAATAATCGTAAAGATGACGGCAGCCTGCGGACTGTATGGCTCATTACGGCAGGTAAATCCTACAGATGCAACATATTAAAAAAAAAACCGGGAGCCTTGTGCAATACAGACCAGGCAACATCAAGAGATCACCGCGATCACTGCTCATCTTGTGCTCAGTCATAACCTCAAGTCAACCTCGCGGATTATTTCATCCATGCAGATTTTGACAGATCGTATGCGTTTTCCCCGTATATGTTGGGGGCGGCAGGGGAGGAAAGGGAGGGGGGGGGTCTGCCTCCCACATCCGCTTTCGCTGTCTGTGCAAATGAAAGCGGCTCTTTCGCAACATTATGCATGCTGGAACACACGCTGAGACAGGGAATAACTCCTTTCTAGAGAGGGAATAAAATGAGTGTAGGCAGGCTGACATTTGAACGGTGAGCCGATGACGTGACTGGTGTTGAAATCTATGTAAAGGGCCTGCAGAGAGACAGACCCTGGTTATCCGTGTAGAAAGAGTCAAATGTCTGAGAAGGCCAGTTGCAGCCCGGCAGCATAGTCTGAAATATGAAGGCACATGGTGTCATTAATAGTTCATTCTGAGGAAGACAGGGTTGCACTGAGGGCAAGAAGAGGGCCTGGAGGTAAACTCTGCCCCGCGTGATGCAGTGACTGTTTTGAGCATTGGAATCATGCAGCCCTTTTAATTTTAGTTTTAAAGTCTGGGGGAAGTTAAAAACAAAATTCATTAGGTTTTGTCATATTAGGGACTGTTTTGGTTATGTAACCATAAAGAGCAAGGTAAATCATGAGAAAAATACTCATTCCTTTCACTTTTTAGGTCCAGTAATCCACACACACACACAAAAACATTTTACATTTTGTCCCGAATGCACCTGGGTCCCTTTGAGATGTCCTTTAAGCCCTTCCTCAGTGATCACAAACCTGTTTTGTGAACCAGTGTTTTTAAAAAAAAAAAACACACTCACACAGGCATCCCACTTCCTTGGAACTGATTGCTACATACTTCTGTCTTTTGTAAATACATCATATCTTTTCCTCTAAGTTTGCAGTGATTCAGTACGTGCATTCACTCTTAAAGTGCATGCGTACACAGGTTTGGTTGCAGGCGGCTCATAGGTTGATGCGACTAAAGTCTCTGCAGAGTTGCGAGATGACGCAGGAAAAGACTTTGGTCCTCTGGCAACTCCTTCCATACATGTTACAACAATGAAACACTTTAAAAAGAAAAGGGAGGGGGGCTTCTTGCACAGAGGGCTGAAAGTGTTTCTCAGGCATTAATAGAGTAATAGAAGGAACCGGGAAGCTGACACGCTGTCAAAATCCTGATGAAGAAAGCTTTCGCCTGTGGGTCAGACTGGACGTTTGTTTTATGGCAGCAGAACACGACTGGCCCGAGTGAATCAAGCTTCATGAATTAATAAGAGCAGTTAATGACCCATGACAGATCTTGCTTGTCCCAGCTGCTCCAATGGTGCACATCTGCCTCAACTGTGTGCGTGTGTGTGTGTGTGTGTGTGTGTGGGAGAGAATAAGGCCTTATACAATTATTGGATGAGATGGATCTTTGAGTTAATAGCTGAGGCACGACTTTCTCTGCAGCTTGATCAATGCCTCTATAAATGTAGCTATGTGGGACTGATTCAACAGTTGAGTTGGAACTGGTTGCATTGTACACACTGAACTGTGTCACAGGTTGTCGTGAGTGCATTATTGGTTGTATCCTTTAATGGCCTAAATCATTAGAGGTTTTGTATTACATGATGCAGTGCCAGCGGCTGTGCAGATCCATGTATGCTGCTGGTAACTCTGCTGTTTCCCGTGCATGCATGCATGCATGCAGGCAGGCAGAGCACAGTATACACAGAGGCTCATTTTAGATCTTGTACTAGCAACAGTGAGAGAATGCGAGTGGAGCAAAGCAAAGAGTGTTTTTTCCTGTTTGTTTATGCGAGCATATCTTGAGCCAGGGCTGAACTAAGAGGCAAGCATCCTCTGTCCAAACTCCTCCAGCTACGGACAACAGGAAGGCCCAGTTTACACTGCAATCTTTGGCTTGTTTATGCCAGCATCCTAACACCTCCCAAATCAGTAAAACTGTGTGAGTGGCAGCAAAGAGAAGGAATTAAAAAATAAAAAGCTACTGGTATTCTCAGGCCAAGGGTGGCAAAACAGGCCCTGTGCCAGCCTCTTGTTGCTCTTTGACTCCCCTGTCTCAATGATGGGTGTTCTGACAGTCCTGGTCTGGGATTTGCTGCCAAGTTCGGTGAAGGTTCTGAGTTTTTAAGAGATAATTTTGAGATTAAAACTAGCTGGAAGATTGGAAACACTTTTGAAATGGAGGATTTCTAATCAAAAAAGTGCTCCGTTTAATCACAGAGTGAAAAATCTAACTCGGTTTGATTTCCACAGGAAAAAAAAAAGGAGCTTTGACCATATTGAAGCATTTTGTTAAGTGACCGCTGTCTTACATAAAGCTAAATGGTATTATACGCTATCAGTTTGATGCAGCCCATAAGCTATTTAATCAAATTGATTGTTACATAACAAACTGAGTGGGCTACTGCCATCCAGGCCCCATCTTCCTGTAGAGGTGCTCTCCGGTCTCCGCAGAAGATACTTTATGGATAATGAGCATGCGGTGAAATCAAACACTTCGATGGTCATCCGAGTATCATCCGACAGTGACAGTAGTGCTCACTGTGCCGATGTACTGGTCTTTAAAGCTGGGATGTCTGCGTGAGTTTGTCAGCTGAGGAAACTGAGGCTTTACAACAGATCAAAAAGAACAAAGGCACTTGGGCCTGACACGGCTCTTTGTTTCAGTGGGATCTGTTAGGCTTTTAATGTTAGAGTTATAGATGACGTACAGTCAGCGTTTGTGAGCAGGTATAATATCAGGGTATACTGTAGATTTATGTGCGCGATAGCCGATGAGGGGTGTGGGGTGAATTCCTTTGTTTAAATGTAACCTGAACTTAGCCACTGTGACGCGAGCAACATCGGTGCAGTGGACCTTTTGCATTGTGTGTGTGTGTGTGTGTGTGTGTGTGTGTGTGTGTGTGTGTGTGTGTGTGTGTGTGTGGACGTGTGTGTGTGTTTGCAACTCTCTGTCTGCCTGCCTCCCCATTCACAACTCTTGCTGGCAGCAGTCACAGATTCCAAGCCAGGCAAGTGAACGTCATCGGTTGTTTAAGTGAATGAGAGCAGGGGAAAAAACTGCATTGCTGCATCCAGATGCCTTTCTTGAATTGTGGTAACAGAGCAGGGGCATTTAGTTTGGGCGACTAGACAGAATTCCACTCTGCTGCCTGTGGGCTTTCTCATTCGGGCTGCAGTGTTTTCGAATGTTGTAGTTACATAAGTAAAACTCTAGTTATATAAATAAAAAACCAAAAAAAACAAAGCAACAAACAAAAAAATAAGCAGCTGAAGTGCTGTATACCAATTTATTAAAAGTGATCCGGATATAGATGGTAATTACAGTCAAATTTAGCTGCAAGGATTAATTATTTAATTATCAGTTAGCTGAAATCCCTCCTTTCTATAGCCTCTTAATTGATCTGGTAAATAGTAAATTTGCTTTGTATTGTTATGAAGTTATGATATTTGTTGTGAAGTTGGCCAGGGTCTTTCTGTGTGGAGTTTGCATGTTCTCCCCTGTGTCTGCGTGGATTCTCTCCGAGTGCTTCCTCCCACAGTCCACAGACATGCAGTTAGTGGGGTTCGGTTAATTGTTGATTCTAAATTGCCCATAGGTGTGAATGTGAGTGTGAATGCTTGTCTGTTTCTCTGTGTTAGCCCTGCGAGAGACTGACAGGGTGTACCCTGCCTCTCGCCCTATGGCAGCTGGGATAGACTAGTAATAACTAGGTAATAACTGGTAAATGCATAAATCCAGAGAAACTACAGCTGTAATATGAAGAAAAACTATTTTATTCACCAGCTCAGCAGCAGTAAAAACAAGCCGTTTTTTTCTGTGACATTACCAGACTTTTACAATAACAGATTCTTGTGTGATCTCATTCATCCTGTGGTGAAAGTTTGTGCTGATTGTCCCCTCTTCTATGCAGTCTATCACAAACTGAGATAAGAGCGTGGCAATACCATGGAAAACTTTTATAGTCCGGTTTCAGCTTAGTCACTGAGTATGTTGTCTTGATCTTTCTACGTAAGTGTGTTGTGATTCAATAGGCAATGGCATATTCTATTACAAAGGTTATAAACACGATAATACTGTAAACAAGTCTTCCTTTTTCAGTTTGAGGTTACTTAACCATTTTCGCGCATGCACTGCAGAACCTTTTGAAACTTTACCCAAAGGAGGTGCATGTGCATATGCAAATGCACATTAAACATTGGTAGCAAGTGACTGTGACTCTACTGAGGCAGCTCCCTCGTAGAAACCAAGTAGTAGTTCTCAGTAGTGAGAACGCGGCCGATGAGGGCAGCACAGTGGTGCAGTGGTTAGCGCTGTCGCCTCACTCCAAGACAATTTCTGGTTTGAAATTGCCGGCCAGCTGGGGCCTTTCTGTGTGAAGTTTACATTTTCTCCCTTTCCTTTCTCGTGGGTACTCTGGCTCGCTGCCGCAGTCGAGAGACATGCTTGTTAGGTTAACTGGTGATTCTAAACTGGCTGCAGGTGTGGCTATGAGAGAGTGTGCTTTCTGTCTGTGTTAGCTCTGTGATGGACTGGTGTCTGACCAGGGTGTACCGTGCCTCTTGCTCAGTGTCAGCTTGGATAGGCTCCAGCCCCTTCCCACAACCTCCTTTGATAAGCAGTTAAGGAAATAGATGGATGGATTATTGCCTATACACTAACTATCTTGTGTGTGTGTGTGTGTGTGTAGAAGTGAGAACGGACAGTTCTGGACCATGTCCAAACCTCATTTTTCCAGATTTCACGTGTGAAAACAGCTTTAGTGAGTAATGTTTTTCAAGTAAAAACATTTCCCTTCTCTGTTCCAAGACTGTTCCAAGTCTTTTTATAAAGAAGCGTAAGCATGAAAAACAACTGTATAAGAAAAAGCAGTTCATTGGAAAGTAGTATTTTCATTCCTAGATTGTACACAATTAAATTTGGGTTGGACAAAAACTAGATATCTACAGTTGTAATTTGTATGGATGTCTATGGGAGGAGGTGTTACTAAGAGCAGATAAACTACTTTCTTACATAGTACCCAAGTATACATGACTTATTACCAAGCTAAAACTGTCACAAATATACCATAGTTAGTTAAGTTGATGAGTAATATCCTTTTTTCTTAGTATTTCAGCTGTAGAGTCACTGTATTTACCCATTTATTACCATTTATCACCCTAGAATACACTCTAATTTACCATATAGTTGCTAGTAAATCTTTTTTTTTTTTTTTTATCAGTGGAGTGAAAAGGAAAGGCTGATAACATTATCAGCTATTTACGTAATTATTTCATCTTTTGTGATATTTTTTAACCAGTCTATTTTTAATTTTTTTTGCTTTTGTACTATTTACTTGATTAATCAAAAAAAAAAAAGCAGAAAAGTTTTAAAAGTTTTAATAATGAAAATAATGTTCTGTTTCATTTACAGTGTTATCTCAAATAGTGTTAAATATAGGTTGTCCAAAACTGAAATAGGCATTAATTGTGGCTTTAACAAATGTTATTTTTTGTGTAATAAAGGTGCAAATGGAGAAATCTAAAGGTGCATCTTTGCATTTGATTATTAACTCTGATTTTGGCTCGATCTAAAATATTTGGAATTCTTCAAAAAGTTTTGTCAGTCCCAGATTCAGATTGCACTAATCTCTCTTTGGAGTATATTGTGTTTGAAGCCAGTCCTATAAATATTATTATTTATTTTATTTATTTATTTTTTTGCTGTGGTTGTTCTTTTAATAAGACATTTTATTACTACAAAAATTAGAGGCTTATAAGAATTGATTAGCCATTGCTAGAAGAGTTACAGTTATTGTTTCTGCAGGAGATTTACGGATGTGTGTGTGGGAGAGGGGGTTGGGGGTATCAGGGGGGTGGGTGCTTCAGCATTTAATGGAACAGCAAGCCTAAGCGGGTCTAGCTGCCGTTGTTAGAACGCACAAAATCTAGAGAAATGAGCTGGGTCACCCGCCTGCACCCTCGACTATCAAATAACAGCATTGATCTATGTTGTTTGCACCTGCCAGCTAATGGTAATGTGAGTTTGAATACTATATTGTAGATGCTGTAGTCACACTGTTGTTGTCACGCACAAACGTTCTGCCCCATTTTCATATAAACAAAAACATTTGCCTGGAGTGCTCCTCTCTCAGGACCTGACTGAAAGGACGGAACCGTGGAGTAAAACTGTCAGCTCTTGTTTAGTAGAGACCCTTATTGGAGGGAAACCAGCCTCTCGGAAAGAAGCAAGGGATGAAAGAAAAAAGACTGCCTGCGAAAAACTTATATTGTGTTTACATGTGGGACTGTTTATGGCGTACTCTTCCACATATTATATTAGTCACTTTTTTTTAAGGTGATTCATTTGGATTACTAAAAAAATACTTATTTCCTGACATTTATGGGACCACATCAGGACTGCTCCTGGGGGGGGGGGGGG
>JAVDPK010000104.1:19332-34395 GCA_034780415.1 Cichlasoma orientale
CCCCCCCCCCCCCCGTGAACCCCAACACACTGTGTTTGCTGTAGGTGAGATTACGGTTAGTGCTAGTAAAAATATAGGACAGACAGCTTTAAAGCGTTCTTGGTCCCCATAGGACGGGGCCCGCTGACTCTGGTTACTCTTTAGTGCGTCGGCAGGTTGGGATTTGTGATTCTGAGCAAACTCTTTGAACTGTATAACTCTTTTTCTGGCACAGAGATTTGCAGATTTTAAAGGAGAAACTGTTCATTTCTTTTTTCAGCAAGCACTCGCTTTTCTTCAAAGTGTGTGCCTGCCAGTGGGCTAATTGAGATGCTGAATTCCCACACATACCCACAGTTAGATTGCTGTCAGCGTGTACTGGCAGAGCTGCTTGCATGGCTGTAGATGCGATAGATGTATCTTCAGATACGTTTGGGGTAATATATGTGACGCTGTACGTACAGTTTGCACTGTTTCACTTCAAATTGATTGAAAAATGTCTGCAGTTTAAGTTTGGTTTTTGTCTGTTAATTCAAGGCAAATGCTTCTTTTCACGGCCCCTCGTTCTCTCCCAGCAGTTTTGCATGGAGATTATGAAGCAAAGAAGAAGCAGAGATAGCCATATCTCCATCGACAACACGCCACAAGGCTCGCTGTGTTTTGAGTAGGAGTGTGACTCATTTTTTCTTGAGTAGAAAATTTCAGCTCTCTGTCTCCTACTATCTCTATTGTTATTGCTGCCTCTACCCACACATACAGTATACGTAACTCAGCTGGATGCAACAAGTTCACGCCTGTTCTCCAGGGGTTGTCGAGCGGAATTCTGGGAAATACAGGAGATGATTATCTAAACTAAAAGTGGGCATGGTAGGCCAAGTGAAAGTGGATGCAGAAAAAAATGTGATTTTTAATCGCTTGTCATTAAAGTACTCCAGGAATGCACTCTCAGACATACAGGTGATTACTTAAGTACTATTTCACTGTGTCTCCATCCGGTTCCTGTGCTCGGCACTGCTGCCATATCTCTTTAATGGAACAGCCAATGAATTTTTGATGTGCATTAATCCAATAATCAATACAGTAACTTTTGAAGCTTCTTCTCTGATGTCTCCTGCTGGACGAAGAGCTAAATGCCAGACTGTATATGTCGATGCAAAAACACACTCGGTGCTCAAAGGCTGCATGGGTTGAGGTTATTAGCGATATTTGTCCTTCAATGTAAGGACAATGCAACATGAAGAAGAAATAAGGGCTATTTTATGTTTTAGGAAGGAAACACACTACTGTGCAAAACTCTTGAGCCACCCCTCATTTCTTTATATTCTGTTAGGAAAATGGGAAGTATGTAATTATTGAAACATGTGCAAACAGACATGGAAATAGATTATGTAAGACAAAAACAGAGTTTGTACACTTCTAACAAACTAGAAAGTCTGTATTTGGTATGACCACAGCCTGAACGCTCTTAAGCAGCTTTCTTGTCATTTCATTATGTAGATTTCAGTTCTCCAGGCTTCTTGAAGGACATTCAAAGCTCTTCCTTGGATGTCGGCTGCCTTTTGTTCTGTTCTCTATCAAGATGATCCCATAATGCTTCAATAATGTTGAGGTCCTGGCACTGGGGAGGCCGATCCATGACTGATCCATGTTTTTATTGCACTGGCAGTGTGTTTGGGATCATTGTCATGCCGAAGAATGAAGCTGTTGTCAGTGAGATGCTTTCATGATGGCATTGCACGGTGGATCAAAATCTAATAGTGCTTTTCATAATTCCATCAGTTTTAACAACATCTCCAACACCACTGGCTGAAATGCAACCACAAACCGTGACCTCCACCGTATTCAACAGATCCTGACCTCCTGTGTGCTTATTAATGAAGGTTTGAACCACAAATTTCCTATTTGGATTAATCGGTTTGTAAGACCTGTTGCCACTGATTTTCAGTCCAGCTCTTGTGTAATTTGGCATACCTCAGCTTTTTCTTCCTGTTTTCCTTCCTTAAGAATGGCTTCTTGACAGCCACCCTTCCACTGAGACCATTTCTGATGAGGTGCCAGGAAACAGTAAATGGATCAAATCAAGGGCCAGATGCGTCTCTCAGCTTCTGTGTCAGGTCTTTGCTGGAATTTTTTCCTATTTCTTATGGAAATGATTTTTAGATACTACTTATCTGCTGTGGATAGCTTTTTAGGGCCTGCCATTTCTTCTTTTGTCCTCCACTTTTCCAGTTTCCTCAAATTATTTAAGGACACACTGCACAGCGTGCCAGAAATAAGTTTTCAGTTAGCTCTTTGGGAATCACCTTTTTGGTGCAAAAATATTATTTTATGTCTGTCAAACTGTGTTATCTTTGACATTTTTCCTAGATTCAACTAAAGTAATTGGAACAAAGGATGTGTTTTTGCAACACGCTACTTGTAACAAAGTGCCTACAATTTCAAGTTGGTTCTTTGCTGTTATGTGTAAACACAGCACTGGTTCATCCCTTGAGTTAGGTGCCTTTTTTATGCTTGAATGATTCACAGGTCAGCATTAAGTGGCTTAACAAACAAAACATATGCAAAATATGAAGAAATGAGTGGTGGCTCAAGACCTATTCACAATACTGTGCAGGGTCACTATAATAACATGTGGACCCCTATATGTTATTTATAGGAAACTGGGGATTCTTCAGAGTGCAACGGAGTAAAATTGACTTCTTTATTACATATAATATTGTAAAAACATAAATCTCAAGTAAAGTCCCAGGAAGGTAATAAATGGGGTTGAAAGAGCAGGTTTCTCTAAGGAGTGTAGCTCGTTTAAGGCCAAAAAACACTCTGCAAACTTTTTTTCCTATTCTTTGGAGGGATTCTATCATAGCAGGAACCATACAACATGCAATGCCATCATAGGAGCGGGACGAGGAGCAAACATCTTTATGAAGAGTCTGTGTGTGTTTCATGCAGGAGAGCTGGGGGGACTGACATTACACCCAGTAATGTCAGTCCACAATGTCCCGTGAGTTCTATCAGATTGATGAGCTGGGTCTCTGGCTTTCAAGCACTTTCCTCAGTGTTTGCACACTGAACTGCCGATTTTCACTCTGGACAAAATAAAAATCACCTTTTATAGAGATGTAGTACTACATTGCTACAGTGTTCTCCGTATCAAGACATTAATCGAGGTAAACAGATGCCGTAATACCTCGTCAGAGCATAGGAGCATCCTGTTACAGCTAGCTTCATGTGGACTATGCTCTGTCCTCCTGGATCTTTATGGATGAGCAAACAGCAAGTATTACCCAGTGTGCCCTGCGCTGTGTGTGGTCCTTTGATCGGACAGCACGGTGGGTTATATAATTTCAGGGGTTTTTTTCATGTTTTTTCCCCCCCTTCACATTCCATACTTTATATATTTATAGAACAGGAAACTTGTGGCACCTGACTGTTCCCAGACAGGAAATGTACCCTGCCTTCTGCTGCGCTTGTCAGATTTGTGCCCTTGCATGCAAGTTTTGACACTGAGTGTCTTCCTACACCTTGGCTCTTTGCACATGAACACATGAACTTTACTAGACACCACTTCTCTGGTGACAACTGCCACAGCGCACTAGCGCTGAGGTCATGGACTGGTTTGACCACCTCAGTTTGTATTAACACATTGCTGCTGCCCTTGGGCCGGTCTCTATTAATAGCAGTAATGTTTACAAGGACATAAAGACAGAGAAGCGGGCACAGTTGTGTATTTTTTTTGTAATGCTTTGTGCAAATGTAGCTGTTGGCAAAAGGTTAAACCTGGAATTTTTGTCTCAATATTAAACATGCCGAATGCAGCTACTTCCTCGGGTCAAGCGAGATTTGGTTGTTGTTTTCAGCACAGCACACTAAGTTGTTGGGACACGGCTGAATGGAGCGCCAATACTGTTGCTGATAGGATCTCTGTTTTATTGTCTATGACTGATTTTGAGTTTATGACCCCTCATTAAGTGGTTTAACATGTGACCCTTACAGCAGCCAAAAGAAGCCGAGTGTTGCCAGGTAAAAAGTACACGTCATCAATGTTTGCTTCAAGCATTTTAGCAGATGTCACAGGCAGACCATCCAGTTGTTATTATTGTGATATGCGTGGACACGGGGGCTCATTTAGGATGGTAATAAGAACAGAGGGACCGACATGACATCATGGTGGAACAGGCCAACAAAGACTGTCTTCCTGCTATAGTCCGCCCCTCCTGCTCAGGTCTGTGCGGTGTTTCCCCTGCCTTCCTGTGGCATACGCACACACACTTGCAGTGTGAGGACTAACTCTTCAAAAAACAGTCTTTCACATCTTGTTTTTGGTTTGCTTGCAGTGCTGCTGACATGTGCATGGATATATTATATATTTAATAAAACTATATACAGAATAGCACCTTACATCTTTATTTATCTCCACATTCCTGTTTATACTGCATACATAAGAACAACGTTCACACGTGGCATGCTGCACAACCTACAAAAAAAAAAGCAGTCTGCCAAGGTGTGACTTCTGTTCGTGCTGCTCCTCTTCTGTCTTTTCAGCAGATGAATATCTAGTACGATGTCATCATATTTCTCGTGATAAAGCAAACCTATACAGTGCTACGACTCTCTCTACAGTGCCTTAAGAAGCACAAAGAGGATGTTTTGCAAATGCAAAGCTCCTGTCTTCTTTCAATAACATGCTTGCTGTGTGTTTACCCCGGCCTTTTGCATACACAAGAACGTCAGCCCTTACCTGGAGCTCTCATGCAAATAAATCCTAAGCCCTGAACAGTTGGATGTGCCATGTGAGATGGAAGGAGGGCAACAAAGGTATTTGTATCATAGTCTGGTGCTGGTCAGCCACACTGTATTTGTAACTCACTGACCGCCACAGTATGACTCCACCGTGAGGCCGACATTTAACAGATCAAACAAAGGAGGTGATGTGAGAATAAGCGAGAGTTAGATAATCAGAAAGGGATAGTGAGTTGTTTGCGAACAAAGAGGGTCAGTGCAGCCAGGAGATGAGAGTGAAGAGTCACAGAAACCTGCCCAAATCTTTCACACTTTTTACACAGTGTAGGTGTAGAGAATAGCACATATTCAGAGCACTCCGCTCTGCTAGCGCTCGTGCTCTTAACATCACATTTCTTTTGCAGATGTTATTGCATATATGCCAGATGCACAGCGTGACTGTCAGGATGTGGTTTCAGCTGGTTGTCCACAGCACATCTAACTTCATTTCGGGAGCGAGACTGTAAGTGAAGGTGTTTCAGACCTCAGAGACTGTGTGTGCGTGGATGTGTGTTGGAGCCACTAGCTGGTTAATGGCTCGGATTCTTTTGAGTGTCAACACTTTATGAATATAACCTCACAGCTAAGCAGAGATGTTTTTGAACGTGTGGATGGATGGGGGCCCGCAGGACTGCCCCGAGTTGGTTAAATTGAGCATGAGGACATTACTAGAGAGAGGTCACAGTAGAGACATTGTGCACGCACACAAACACACACAGATGTTTGGGATGCCGGTAACCCCCTGGTGTTACGCCAGACGGTTGTCGCTCCCTCTCTGACCTTATTTTTGCTTTACTTGACATGCCTTGATGATGTCAGAGCTGCTAAGCATGAACATAAATAAAGGGTGGCGACCACACTGCCCACATGGAACAAATTAGACTGACAAGTTCCTGTGTGCAGCGAATCCACGGCACCGTGCATATTTCAGCTCATGTGTAAGCGACAGACCACGTAAGAGTGAGAACTGTTTAATAGCGAAAGAAATAAACAGAGGACCAAGAACAAGGTGGTTTATGGAGGACATTTACAAGCATATTCGTACTTTTAAGAGCCAAGTTTTGTTAAACAGGAACCCAGAGTTACAGATCTGGACATAAAACATGTGAATGTGGAGGCGCTATTTTTTTTTTTCTTTCAGTCTTCATAACATGATTTTAATATCTCATTGTCTGCTTTCATGTTTGTAAACCTCACTCAAGACCTGGTTGGTCATATCCTGCCAGAACATTTCCCCTGTTGTCATGAAGCCACTGCAATGGAACAATTTTAACCTCTTTGAAATTATTAAAGACTGTGTTTTTTAAAGCCCACAGACATGAGAGGTCAAAGGGCACTGAGGCTAAACAGGAAAAGTTTTGTTACATTCAATGGACAAGTCTGTGATATGGAAAAGGATAATTGATTCATAATATTTGCATGTTTGTGAGTGTTTGGGTGTGTCTTTGCACCAAACAGGCCTCTACTGTTTGGTGTGGGAAAAAATAAATATGCTTCCCAAGCAGCTTTATTTGCAGCGATGAATAAGAGAAATTGAGGGATTGTAAGAATAACACATAAAGAAAAAAAAAAAGAAGCTTTTTTGCAACCTGAACATGACCAGAGACCACACAAAGACATCACATTCAGAGGTCAAAAAGCCAAAAAGGAAGAGAACCACTAATCTATAGCACTGTTCTATTTATATGGCCAGAGAGCTGTAAACTTATCCAGTCCTAAAACAAAGGGGGTTGATAGGCTTGAAGCAGCAAATGAGGTCAGTCACTGGCTGGCAGCAACTTGGTGACCGTGATATGATGATGACAGGAAATCTTCAACAGAGTCTGAAAAGAGAAAAGAAAAAGATACTGGATTACAGGGAAGCAGCAGAAAGTGATGGCAGGAGTTTCAAAAGGCAGGAAGGGGGAGACGGGGAGGGAGAGAAAATGAAAAATAAATAGATTTAGAGAGCAATGAGAGGCAAAGAAAACAGGACACAGAATGAAAAAGGAGGAACTACATTATTTGTGGTTGTCTCAACATTGTGTAGAAGTTGAATGCCTGGGTGGAGCGCCCATGTTTGGTACAATTATTTGACATGGCGTTGACCCGTCGCAGGAAATCTATGCCATTTGGCGGACGCTTGTATCCACAAATGCCTCGCGCTAGCACAAGTGCATACATTTTTAGCATGGCATCCCCCATGGGGAATGACCTTCTTCGCACACTGTATTGTTTTGCTTTTTTGGCAGACGTCATGTTTTTACTCAAGGAGATTCAAATGTTGGACCACACAGAGACGTCTGCTGGCGCTCCGTGTGGTGAGCATAACTTTACATATGAACTGTTTTCAGTAGTGATTAAATAAGGAAGCTGGCTTGTTTATAGCTTGTTTTGTCTACAGTAATTTTAATGAGGCGCAGGTGCTCAAAGTTAATGATTGTCTTCAGGGATATTTTTATGTAGGTTATTAATACATTTATGCTTCATGTTTGTCTTTGGTGACAGGAGTACCATTCTGAGTATGCGAGCTTTGGTGATGTAGGGTTCCTTTCATGAGGAAGTTCGGCAACCGAATAATAACCGTGTTGCTGCAGCAGCTTTACCATAACTGTAAAACGAGGCTTTTGTACTGTCTAACACACACATGGGCAAAATATATAGTATTGTTCAAAAGTCATGTGCCACCCCTCATTCAAAGCCAGACTTTCTTGTCATTTTTAAAGTGGTCTTCTTGAGCAATAATTGTCCAGGCTTTCTGAAGGTCTTTCAAAGCTTTTCTTTGGCCATTGGCTGCTTTTTCACTCATTTTAAGTACCTGACGATTTCTCTTTCGTTGTTAAGCCACTTAACACTGACCTGTGAATCATTCAAGCTTAAAAATGGCACCTAACTCAAGAGATGAAGCAGTGTTGCGTCTACACATAATAGACAACTCAGCAAAGAACCAATTTTAAAATGTATCTTTAGGCACTTTGTTACTAGCAGCCTGTCGCAAAAACACATAATTTGTTCCCACTTCTTTAGCTGAATCTATTAAAAGAAAGTAAAACTTTTTTTTATATAGCAACTTTCAAAATAAATATCACAAAGTGTTTCACAACAAAAATGGCAAAAAAATAAAAAAAAAAAAGAAGAAGAAGAACAAAAAGTTACCAAAGATAACCCAGTTTGGCAGGCATATATTTTTACATCAACAAGTTGATTCCCAAAGAGCTATTAGCTGAAAGCTTGGCATATTTCAGCATGCTGTGCAGCGTGTGCTTAAAAAATTGAAGAAACTGTACAAGTGGAGGACAAAAGAAGAAGCGGCAGGCCCTAAAAAAATATATCTCCAGCTGATGAGCAGTAACTGAAATGTTCATAAGAAATAGGAAAAATGTCAGCAAAGACCTGACACAGGACCTGAGAGGTGCATCTGCCCCTTCAGTTGATTCATCTACTAAAAAAATGGTGTCAGTAGAAGGGTGGCTGTCAAGAAGCCATTCTTAAGGAAGGGAAACAGGGAGAAAAGGCTGAGGTATGCCACAGTACACAAGAACTAGGCAGAAAAGCAGCAGGTCTTATGGAGCGATGAGTCCAATTTGGAAATTTATGATTCAAATCATCGTCAGTATGTACAGAGGAGATCAGGAGAGAGGTTCAACAGTCTACAGCCATCTGTAAAACGTGGTGGAGGCTCTGTCGTGGTTTGGAGCTGCATTTCAGCCAGTGGATGAGATGCTGTCAAAACTGATGGAATTATGAACTTTCAGACTATGTTTTTGCATTATACGCTGTATTTGCATGTATATTTGCCCATGTTTCAATTCATCCCTGCACCTATTTTCCATTTTCAAGCACAAAATAAAGAACTGATGGGTGGATCGAGACTTTTAGACTTTTAGATAGTAATCTATCCTGTGTACTGGATATTTCAATATCAGACTGTATGGCAGACTTTGCTAGCTTGCAGAGAGTGTCTTCTTTGTTCCAATCATGCTAGAGGGCACAGCTTTATTCACTAATATCCCGCAGTTATAATTCTTTGAGTCACTTGAGTAAAACAAAAAACATGAATGAATGTATTCATGTATAAGATAATGTGTTTGATAATAAAATTTAAAAAAAAATTTCATCAACACTTGTGAATATGGCCATGTATTTGTATATAATCTTAATATAGTCTTAAATTCAGCACTATGTCTGCCATGTTTCAGTTCAAGTGTCCAATGTGTGACCCTTGGCTTACTTTGTCTTAGAAAGCTTCCCAGCTATGGTCTAATATCACACCAAAACATGCTAATTTGAGACTAATCTACGCCTTGTTGAGTGCAATTAAATTTTCTTGGCTAGTAAATCATATAATGTTACAAAGGCAACAGTTAGAGACCGAACAGACAGCGAGGCAGGGGGAAAGGATGAGACAGTAATGCAGCAGGATTGATGGGAAAACTGCTAAAGCTTTCACTCAGAGGCTCCACAATGACGTAGGGCCTCTCACATTCCTGGGTTATTACTTAAAGATGTCTGCTTGTCATTGCTCTCAATGCCTCTCACTTCGGGGGAGCTGCTTGCAGCAAATTTCCATTGCGCAGAGCGGTTAAAGGAAATCCCTGTCAGTTCATTAGAGCAGTCGTAACATATTAAGAAAAAATAATGCCGAGGCGAACATGGTGTAGGGCACAGCAGGCTGCGGTGGACGGAAAGCGGGGAAGTAAGAGCTTAAAAGTTGTGTTTAATCGCATCTGGTGGATACTATGAGGAAAAAGGCAAAGGTGATTTAGACATGGTTTTGACGGGAAATGTGAAAGCAGTCAAAATTAAGATGGAAACGAATTAGATTCACTGGTGACTACGCAGTAAAATTTCTTTAGAACTCTAAATGGGCGATGTAAATCTAAGTGGTTTTTGTTCGTGACGGTGTTACGTAGCTGCAGGAAGCTGATGCATGATTATTCAGTGTGGTGGAATCCAGTCTGGGTTCTGATGGGAACTGAGCCGGTCAGAATGGGCTTTCTGTCTGTGTGGACACAAAAAAAGCACACACTCATATTAAACACACG
This sequence comes from Cichlasoma orientale, assembly GCA_034780415.1. Taxonomy (NCBI): domain Eukaryota; kingdom Metazoa; phylum Chordata; class Actinopteri; order Cichliformes; family Cichlidae; genus Cichlasoma; species Cichlasoma orientale. Next base: position 29,115 of record JAVDPK010000104.1, read on the forward strand.
CGCGCGCGCACACACTCTCACACACACTGTTCCACTTTCAGAAAAGCCACTTGCATGAAAAGTGAGGAAGAAAGTCAGTGGAGAGAGGAGAGCTTTATGGAGGAAGTGAGACATAATCTATGAATTATATATACACACAGAGACTATGATTTCATTCAAGGGAGAGCCCACACACACACACCCCCTCCCTCATCCCCCCCCCCCCCACTTCTTTTAGCCATTAGGCCTTCATTTTCTCCTCACCGATGAAAATAAACGTTGACAACTTTATGAAGTTCTTTCAGTAGAACATTTTCACTTCTTGTTTTACTCTGTCACCACAGGTGGAGGAGGGAAAAGGAAAGGAAGGAGCAAAAAATGGAAGGAGATCCTTCGTTTTCCCCATATAAGCCAGTGTACTGAACTGGGAAACAGCATCGGTACGCGTTTGTTTACGTCCCTTATTTAAAGACAGTGTGTTTGCCTGTTTGTTTCCAAAGCCGTGTTTTAAATTCTGTGCGCATGTTATTGCATTTTAATTTTTTTTTGCAGAGAGGGACTATTTCAGCATCTGCGAGAAACAGCCCATCGGACGACTTCTCTTCCGTCTTTTCTGTGAGACCAGACCTAAACTGCAACGATGCATCCAGCTGCTCGACGCAATGGTACGCATACAACTTACAAAGATCTCTTTTCAACATTTGCCATTAAGAATACCATTAAATAACTAAAGAATAGCGGAGGAAGTCAACCATCAACTCTCTTAAACAAGTGATAATGACTTGAACCTGATCTCAGTGGCATTTCAGTTTGATGCGTCTACTTTTGTCTTTGTCGTTTTGATCAAACCCTTTTTTTTAAATGTTTAGCATTACTCTGACAGAACATCTTGCTTCAAAACATCTTTAGTGGCAGTTTTTTAATGTTCCCAGAGTGATATTTGATTAAAGTTTGTCAAAACATTTTTAAAATGACCCAACATTGGCTCACGTGACTTTGGTCAAGAGGTGGGATAGACCCTGTGTAATTCTACACAGAGTGATATACAAATCGTTCACACCTATGGCTGATTTAGCAATGACAGTTAGCCTAATGTAATATAAGCCTTTGAGCTGTGGGAGGAAGCTGGAGTACCCACACAGGCCACACATGCAAACTCCACTCAGAAAGGCCCGGCAGCGTCTTGCTTGTGAGGCGACAGCACTGCAAGATGAAATGTCAAATCTGAAATCTGAATTTCTTTTGGTTTAAGTCCTAAAGCGAAAAATTTTCCCCCCTTGGACTATATAATAAACTATTAGCATAGTTGCAAAAGTTGACATTTTGGTCTAATTAGAGGAAAAACTCACGTAGTCACCAAAACACATCGTCCAAATGTTGTTAAATGCTGTTTTTAGAATATAGTGATAAAGCTGCTACAGTGCTGTTTTCCAACACTGTAGCGATGGGCCATTGGTCTTATATTTTTATATTAATAATCCATAATTTGCTGCCTGACCAAAAAGAAAAGTCACGCACGCTAATATTTTGTTGCACCGCCTTTACCTTTGATGACAGCATGCATTCGCGTTGTTGTAATTTTGCTAATCTTACACAATATTACAACATACATTTTGGTTCAGAGTTGCATAAACATTTCTCTGCAGAGATCTTGTATTGATGATAATGTGTGAAAACTATGTCTCAAGACCAACTCTGAACCACTGTTTCACAATTTGAGCCTGATGAATCCTGACATTGTCATCTTGAAATATGCCGTACCAGCAAAGAAAATTGATGGAAGGACCTGGTCATTCAGTATATTCAGGTAGACTGATGACCTCATTTTTTTGGGCACAAAATATTGCTGAACCTAAACCTGACAAATTGAGGCAGCCCCAGCTCATAACACTGCCCCCACAGGTGCAACACTTCATCCATCTCGTCTTACCGTGATGTGCCCATCACTGTGAAACAGTCATCAGACCACATGACCTTTTTCCATCGCTCCAGTCTTTGTGCTCCCTAGCAAACTGAAGCTTTTTTTTTTCTGATTAGCCTCACCGATAAAGGGGCTTTCTTAAGGCTACACAGCTGCTTAGTTCCAGTCACTTGAGTTCATTTGGCAATACTTTTAGTTTCATTATTTAATATAGCTGTGAGTTCTACTGTTGATTTTTTAATTTAATCATTTGATATATATTTTTTAATCATTTGATCGTGATCATTTAAGTTTTGTTTTCTAACCACAGTTCTTCCTATGAGATCAAGGTTCACCAGGATTTAATGATGCGTTGGACAGTTATTAACCCATTTTTAAAAGTTATCCTTAGTTGCTTTCTTTGCTTTCAGGCTAATAATTTGGCCCTTCTGAGACAGAGTCACACTTTTTCTGCAACCACGGGATATGCCTTCCAGCGAGGTTCTTTAAGACACGAGGAGCTGCTCTCTGCTAGGCTCATACCTATTTGCTTAGTTGTGACCCAACTTTGGTCAGGCAGTAGCACACATCATGAGACCAAGAGAGCATGTTAATAGTGATTTTTGTAGGTGGAGTTGTAGTTTTCTAGGAGTGGCGTTCTTAAAAGAGAGAGATTTTTTGATACTCTTTATACTCTCAAAGAGAGCGTTTTAAATTTTCCAAAACAAAAGAGCAAAATTGTACAAAACTGAATAAACAGCATGTTAACAGTCTCTGTTGTTGCTTTTGCTAACATCAGGCAGTATAATGCCTAATGTTAGCTAGTTACATTATTTCATGAAATTACATTTGAAAAGTTCTTTCCTGACAGCACATGCAAACAAAAATGAACTTTTCTTCAATGCAAAATGTTATTTTCATAATGAAACTTTACATTTTAAACCAAACTGCATTCAATTACAGGATCTTCTTAAGCTGAAACAACTGAAAGTAAACTGCTCTGCTACTAGGACGAGATACCAATGAATGAAAATGAGATAAGAAAACAAATATCAATCATTTATATAATTTTCCAGTATATTTATAGCTTCACCAGATAACAGGACATGGACCCTTTTCTCTTTTTCACTTGTCTCCATAATTTACTGCTTTGATCCTTTGCTGGTACCGAGGCTGCTCGCTTGTGGCTGGCTTTGAGCTCTGGATAGCTTTAGCTTTAGTCACTTTTCCTTTGTTAGCTTCTTTAAAATGGCCACGTTTAGCTGGGTGAGAGTAATTTAAGCGTCCGAATAGGTTTGTTGTTATAAACATTTTTGGCAAACTTTGAATCGTCACTCACAGTGAGGAGCCTTCACGCTAACGACCCCTCATGGGTCCCGACCAAGAACGCCGGAAAACGGCCGATTCCTCTCTTGCAGTGACTTTATGTAAAGGAAACTTGAGACTAATCTAGCTTTGATAAAATCTGATGTATGTTCAGCTTTTAACCAACAAAATCCATGGTTATTTCCTGTATATAAAAACAACAAAAGATGTTGGGTAGTAAAATTCCCCTTTATTGCAAACTGCATGTGATCAATTATGAAGTGGACAGCCTGTTCCCAGGTGCGAGTTATCAGAGTATCTGGGAAAAATTGTGCTTTTTCCTGGCTAATTGCAAGCCTGGAAACACACACTCATCAACTTTGTAAGTGTACTCACTTTGATTAGAACGCAGGCTGCAACTACTCTGATGTTGCTGGGTCATGCAGCAAGAGGAGACAATTAAACTGAGTAGTGATTATTCAACCGGCCAGATCCCCAGTCTCTCCAGCTTTTTGCCCCCTACCACCCCATCGCTACGTCTCGACAAAATACCTCCCACGTGACACGTTTAAGTCTTTATCTATCTATGCCCAGAATATCTTGGCAGACATGTGACAGGGCAGAAAGGACGCATTGTTTCCCCCGCCACCCCTTCCAGTCCCAGCACACCCCCCATCCCTCCCCTTCTCTGCCCACTTTTCACCGCCCAGCCCTAAAAGTGACCATCATCCTCTGCCCCTCTCTGTGTGGGGGAAAGCACTTACACACGCTCAAGCTAAGCACATGTTGGAGCTAATTCTGCTTTCCATGTGACAAACTCAGAGGCCATACTCACTGTTAAGCTTTATACACCCCATTTGACAATTAATCAGGTCGGGAGGTGTTTACAACCAGGCAGGTGGTTGTATTACAAGCGATTAAATAACATGTCAGTCCTTTGCGTTTGTTGTTATGAGGTTTACTAGACAATTTTATTGTGTAATCTATGTAGTAGTAATTAGTGTGATCTATAATCTACAGTAATTGTTGTTCTTAAAAAAAAAAAGCCATGAGAAAGTATGAACACAGCAGTTCAAAAGGAAGAGGGCGTGTATGTGCATCTCAGTGTGCGCAACTTAGGCGGTTCCAGTGGTTCCTCTTACATCACGAGAAGGTGTTTGTATGTGTTGGATCCACTCTGCTTCCAAAAGGCTAAAGAGGCATCTTCTTTCCCCTTTGGCTGACCCCCCCCCCCCCCACCTCCACCGGCAAAGGGTGGGAGTCAGACAGCTCATTTACTGCGTGTGTGTTTCTCTGAAACCTCTGATAACAAAGCCTCAGTTAATCAACACTTGGCAGCAGTCACAGTGCTCTCTTTCTCTCTGTGTGTCTTTTAGTCATAATCTTACATGTTTGCGTGCACTATGTTTTTATTGCTGGCTTCTTTAGGCTTTTTTTTTATAGTGTCTACTTTACTGTGATGTTGTGGTTGTTTAAAGCCAGTTTTTCCTTAAGCTCTGAGCTTATGTGTGCGTGGACGGTATATATCGTAATATATGTTAATATGTGTGTGTGTGCTGTAGTGGAAAGTCGGTGACGCCGGTGTGACACACTGTGACACTGCAGGACCTCAAGGAATCCCACCGTGTTTACTGTGTGGTTGCCAGGCAACACAAGACCATGTTGGAAAAAGCCCACTAATAGAAAGAGCCATGCCAGCGTGCCGCATGGATGCCATGTTGCCCTCCCCTCCCCCTTTTTGAGAGGTTAAAAGTGCCGGCTTCCAAATGCGTCACAGAGCTTTTCATGTCATTGCCCCCGCGAGAAGTCCGGTGCGTCCAGCGCGTAACGACCCAACCTGTCAGTGTCATCGGCTGCATGTGTGCAAACACAGAGCCAAGAGGAGCATATGTTTATGTGAGAGTGACAGCGACACAGATATACAGAGAGTGAGAGGTGTGTGTCTGTGACTACACAGCAGCTGCTTCGTCTTTCAAGGGAAAAGGAGGAAGAATCTGACAGACACTTTTTGTTTTTGGTTTTTGTGTGTGTGTGTGTGGGTGTGTGTGTGTGTGTGTGTGTGTGTGTGTGTGTGTGTGTGTGTGTGTGTGTGTGTGT
>JAVDPK010000104.1:34495-44538 GCA_034780415.1 Cichlasoma orientale
TCTTGCTGGAATTTCCTATGTGTTAACAAACAACCTACATGCATGCAGTTTCATATAGGCGTTTCAGACACTACAGTGGCCTCAGAATTTTGTCTCTGCTCTTTGCGGATGATGCGCTCCTGTTGGCTTCATCAGGTGGTGGCCTCCAGCTCACAGTGGAACGGTTCACAGCCGGGTGTGAAGCAGCTGGCATGAGAATCAGCACCGCAAAGTCTGAGGCCATAGTCCTCAGACTTTGTGGAGTGCCCACCCTGGAGCTCAGGGTAGTGACCGAAAGAATAAGATCGCAAATACAAGCAGCAGAAAAGAGCTTCCTCTGAAGGGTGGTTGGCCTTTCCCTCAGAGATAAGGTGAAGAGTGCAGCCATTTGGGAGGGGCTCAACATAGAGCCGCTACTCCTCCACATCTAAAAGAGCCAGTTGAGGTGGTTCGGACATCTGATTAGGATGCCTCCTGGACGGCTCTTGGGTGAGATGTTCCGGGCATATCCAAATGGGAGACAGCCCCGGGGCAGACCCAGGACAATCTGGAGAGATTATATCTCTCGGATGGCCTGGGAATGCCTTGGGGTCCCACCGGATGAGCTGGTAGAGGTGGCTGGGGCGAGGGAGGTCTGGGTTCCTCTGCTTAGGTTGCTGCCCCCGCGACCCGGCCTCGGATAAGCGGAAGAAAATGGATGGATGGATGTATGGCTATGGCATCAAACACAGTTTACACAGGACACATAGAAAAGCCACTGTTTGTTAGTGCAGAGGTGCAAAAAATGCTATAGTTGATTGCTGTCACCAACTGTGTTATATTGCACAGTACATTAGGAAGTGAAAACGTATAGCGACTCAACTTTGATAATGACCTATTAAACAACAAGAGTGCTTTCTACTTTTTTTCTGTTGTGTAATGAAACAGCAAAAGGCTTTTGAAAAGGTCACTTTTTTCTTTATAATGAATGGCACAAAGAAAATAAGAAAGAAATCTCCAACAGCTATAGGCCAAGTTGGTATTTTAACAAAAAAAAATAAAAACATAATACAGGAGTCCAAAAAGCGGCAGCACAATGCTGGGCAAAAGACCAAAAAATAAAGTCCAGGTGGCTAACAAAGGCCTAACAAGAAAGTCCACACAGTTCAGGAGCTCGTCCCGGCCACAGTTCAGGAGCTCGTCCAAACAGTTCCATTTTCCATTTTCCATTTTATTTATTTAAAGAGGACAGTACATATTAATGAACATTTAAACAATGTAAAATATGCCAGATTGTAGCCATAGGCTAATTTTCATCTGCAGTCCTCCTGGCAAGTTGGTGTCACCATGATTTAAAACACATACAAAAATAAAATTATATATATAATAAAATGCATATACAGCTATAATAACAAACAAACCAATACAAAACATACCAAAGGTGCTTCTGTGAATTGCACACTGCTCTAACTTCTAATCACTGTAACGATTACAGTTTTGACCTTCTAGCAACCACTTACGCAGATGCTTTATGAATGACGAAAGTGTTGCTAGATCCAGTATGTTAACGGTATTGTGTTCCATGTTTGACTCGCTCGATAAGAAAATGACAGTTGCCCAAATACAGATTTTCTAAAAGGCACCAAGCAGTCACCTCTGGAGCCTGCTCTTGTAGTCCTGTTATTCCTCTTCACAAAATCTTTTAGGGGAGGTGGAGCTAACCCAATTAGGATTTTGTAAATCAAGACTGAGTTTGCATATTTGATTTGATTTTCCCAATTTAATAGGTGGTATTTTTCTAATATTCTGCAATGATGATATAAATTGGGCTTTTTATCAAATACTTTTAGTGCTTTTTTATAAATAGCTTCTACTGTTTTCATTGTTGTTTTATTTGTCAATGTCCAGCCAGTCATACAGTAGTTTAAATGAGGCATAATCATTGAATTGAAATATAGTTTAGCAGAGTCATTTGTTAGATTACATCTTATCTGTCTAAAATTCGAAATATTATATTTTATTTTATTAACAGTTTTTTTAATATGTTGTTTAAAAGATAATTGTGAGTCCAAGAGAATTCCTAAGTATTTAAATTCAGAAACAATTTTTAGCTTAGTTCCAAATACCAATACATCTGGATCTATATCCGCACTCTGCTTTTTTGAGAAAAACATACAAACTGACTTTGAGACATTTAGATGTAATTGAGAATCTTGCAGCCAATGTGAAACTTTTGACATAGCAGCTGATAAATTTAGTGCAGCTTCCTGTTTATTTTTTGCATGGACATACAAAACGACATCATCTGCGTACATTTGGCAGATTACGTTTGTTGGACACATTTTTGGTAAATCATTAATAAACATACTGAACAATAATGGGCCCAGGATTGACCCTTGGGGCACACCAAGATTGTTTTCAGCAGTGGTAGATTTAACATTCTGTACACATACACACTGTTTTCTTTGTGATAAATATTATTCTAACCAATTTAATGAATTTTTTGACAGATTGAAGGAAGACAGCTTTGTTAGTAGGGTTTGATGATTTATGGTGTCGAAGGCCTTTGTTAGGTCAATGAACACTGCACCAACAACACCACCAGAATCCATTTTATATTTAATATTTTCTAAAAAATAACATAAAGCTGTATCAGTAGAATGATTTTTTCTGAACCCGAACTGCATTGGGCTTAGTGTATATGGACTAGTATTCAGATGCTCAGTAAGCTGCTCTGCAACCCATTTTTCAATTATTTTAGAAATAACAGGTAGAATGTTTATGGGCCTATAATTATTGATCACTGTTGGATCTCCATGTTTGAAGATTGGCGTAATAACTCCAATCTTCCAGAGACTTGGATTCCAGAGACTTCCAGTGGCCAGCTGTGATCTGGCAGTGGCGACAAGAAGAAACAGGAGGCTGACTGCAATGCCAGCAGTGGCGACAAGGCAAGACGGGGGCTGGCCTCTATGCCAGCGGCGGCGATGCACATGACTCAGTCCAGGGGGCCTGCCACGTGGCAAGCAGCGAAGATGATTAAGCAGTTCAGGGGGGCTTCCGCATTACCAGCGGTGATGACGGAGGACCTCTGGAGGAATGCTGCTTTGCCAGCGCTGCAGGGACTCTGGAGGACGACCGTGAGACCAGCAGCAAGGATGATGAAGGCCTCACTGGCATGGCAGGTAGCCGGCGTCGACGAAGGCAATGGGACCCCTCAGGCGGCTTGGTCCCCAGGAGGCACAGACTGAGCTGGACCCTCAGACACAGGCTCAGGCCGAGCCAGACCATTGGGCTCTGGACCGAACTGGGCGTGCTGGAGCTGCTGAGCAGGATGCACAGCCGTCACCTCCAATGACTAGGGCTGTTGGGCAGGGCAGATTCTTCCGGAGCATTATTACCAAAAATGCCAGTGATGCAATGTCAGGATGAGTGAGGAGCCAAGATGAGGAGGTAATCAATCCACAGCAGAAAAACAGTTGTAAAAAGTCTTTTAAACTCATCTGTAGCATTGATTATTTGCCAAACATAGTCCCAAAAGTCTGCGATGACTCCATCTTGCTCCTCAAACGAGCGACTGGAATCCGCTGGGTCCATAGTGTTCACATCTTTCTGTCATATAATGCTGTGGCAAGCGAGGCAGGGAACCCAAATGCAGGAATCAATAGAATAGAATAGCCTTTTATTGTCATTGTACATGGTACAACGAAATTGTGCATGCTCCACGTTTCTTTGCACTAAAAAAAATAAAAAAATAAAAAATAGGGAATTAGAATAAATAGGAATATCCACAAAGAGGCGAGGTAAAATTTAAACAAGTTTTTATAGCCAGTACTGAACAAACAGAACAGGGCTTAACAGAGTCAACTGCACTAAATACAAAACTCATCAAGCAAGAACAAAAAGTGCACAGTAGAAAGCCAATGACAAGGACGTGACAAAGAACAAGGGGAAAACTCAGGGCTTAAATACATGAGGGCTGATGAGGGGAATGGAAACAGCTGAGAACACAGGTAAACCAAATAGCACTAATGACAAAGGGGAAACAAAACAGAGCACAACAGGCAGGGACAAGAAGACTATCAAAATAGTAACACGAAGGTAACAGGTAACAGGAAGTAACACAAACATGATCCCCATCCAGACTTGACACACAGAGGAAAGCAAAATGTGTGACGAAATGGAAACACAACACAAGATTCCAGGAAAAGAAACTAAACATGAGACACGAGACAAGGGACTAGACTCTACACACGGGAAACACTGGGGAACAAAAGATCCAAACATAACCAAAACACACCCAGGAACAAAAACAAAAGAAGCTCAAGAGGAAGACCAAATCAAAAAAAATAAAAAATAAAGAAGCTGGGTCAAAGGACCCAGGACCATGACACTTCCATTTTGTGTTTTTCTATCCAGGTATGCTTTTACTACACTGGCATCATTGTTGTGCGGAAAGAATGAAGCCACTACTAATCAGATGCTTTCTAGATGGTATTGCATGATGGATCAAACTCTGAGACTACTTTTCTGTGTTCACAGATCCATCAGTGTTGACAAGATCTCCAGCACCACTGGCTGAAATGCTGCCCTAAACCATGACAGAGCCTCCTTTGTATTTTACAGATGGCTGTAGATACTCACTGTTGTACCTCCATACATATTGGTAACAATCTGAATAAAAAATTTGAAATTTGGATTCATCACTCCATAAGATTTGTTGCCACAGTCCACTTTTTGTGTAATTTGGCATACCTCATCCTTTTCTCCCTGTTTCCCTTCCACTGAGACCATTTCTGATGAGGCTTCAGTTTTTCCTATTATGAACACGACTTTCAGATACTGTTCATCTGCTGTAGTCGATATGTTGTTTTTTATGCTTGTTATTTCTTCTTTTGTCTGCCACTTGTCCAGTTTCCATCCAATTGTCAAATTTTTAAGGGCACACTGCACACAATATTGAGATACACCCAGTTTTCAGCTACTAGCTCTTTGGGAATCACCTTGTTGGTGTAAATTGCACTGATTAATACGGTCAAGACACAATTTAAAGTAGGTTATTTGCCAAGTTGTCTTATTTGCAGACACAACACTGGGCAATCCCTTGAGTTAATTACCTTTTTATGCTTTAATGATTCATAGGTAAGTGATAAATTGCTTAATATAAAAAAAAAACATAAAAATGAACAGCATTCCTCTGAAAATGGTCAGGTACAAGGACTAGACTGAAAATGAGTGAAAAGCAGCCAATGTCCAAAGAAAAACATTCAGAAAACCTGGAGAACTATTTGTCAAGACCACTTTAAAAAATTACAAGTCTGGCTCATTGAAAGCAACATATATGCAAATGAGGGGTGACTCAAGACCTTTCCATGGTACTTTTGTCAGATTAAACTGACTGCCAGACATTTACCAAAACTGCAACGTATTTCTATTTTTAAAATAAAAAAATCAATCCATTTAACGTGTAAAAATTTAACTTTTTTTTTCTTGTAAAGTTCATAAAAGTAAAAAAAAAAAAAAAAATCTCAAGAAAGGATCAGATGCTGCAAGACCCTAAAAGTAAAAAAACGAAGAAGCATTCATGTGATGACACATCATCCTAATTTTAAACTAGGGTGGCAGTGGTACAGTGGGTAAGTGCTCACCTCGCAACCGGAGGGTTGCTGGTTTGAGTCCACATCTGCTCGCATGCTGTCAGGGGCAGTAGGCGCGAACCAGGGTGGCAGAACGGCTCACTCCTACGTGACAGTGGACCAGCACTTTGCTGGTCACATTCAATTCCACACACCAAATCTATTTGCCTTTAAACTGTCTTTGTATAATTTTTAACCCTCCCCTCTTACCTCCTCTGCTAAGTGCCCTGTGGACAAAATGTGCCGCTGCTTGGCAGTTGACACTCATGTCATAGTTACAGGAGTCATGAGCCTCTATGCCCAAGTAGGTGATCTTCATTCCCTTCCCTATAATTACTGTGTGCTGCATTCAGGATGTGAGTGATCTGGTGCTTGTACAAATCAGCCTGGTTCTCTGCACTATGCCTGGAAAACACAACATTCTGCATTTACCGACAGTAGAATACAGTTAAACGCTGCAGGTTATACTGCATGCACGCAGTATTTCATAGTGATAAAGTGATACTTAGAAGAACACGTCAGGCATGTAAGTTAGAACAAAATAGAGATGTGAGACGTGCTTTCATGCCTGGGTATCAGTGGAAACTCTCACATAGTGCAGCTGTAGTTTATGCAAGTTCCTAATGTGGAACGCAACCTGACAAATCTCATGTTACTCATTCTGCATTTCAATCTGATTTATGATCAGTTCCTCATTCACCTATGTGGACTGGATCCAGGACTGTTTTATTGATTTTTGTATTTCTCTAAAGGTTTCACTTGACTGTCTTCACACAAGAATAACATCTGGAGATCAACAAGTTAGGAAGTGTCCCCAGAGTCATAATTTTCAGTATGAATATACTGTACAGTAAGATTACGTGAGCCAGTTGATCAAAAGAAATAGCAGGGAGTTACTTACTGGTCACCAATGTACAGCCTAGGCCACACTTTATCTGCGTGTCTGAGGATGTCTTTGCCAGTATACAAGAGTCTTTCCAACTCAAACACTGCTAATCTAGGTGAACTCAGGTCACTGCTCAGGACTTTGCTTTTTCTGTTGAAACCGTGATTTAATCTTTTGCAGTAGTTCATTAAAATTATGCAAAAAGTTTTAAAGTGGAAAAAATATGAAAAAGTTTGCAGTGACTGCATGTTACAGCTTCCATGATGAAGAAAACTGTAAGCAAATGATTCTAGTCAGTTTTCTGTAACCAGTGGACAAAATGGAGCAGATCGAATTCCAAGTGATTTCGGTGTTGGGCTTCTTTGCCTCAGATTTACTCACTGTTAGTCAAGCCATTTGACCCTTGAATTAAATTAGCCTGAGCACCCTGAGCCTCCACGGGCAGGCGTTAATGCTTTTGCGTCAGAATAGCTGTCTATTTAAAGATCCCAACGCAGGCCTGCAGATGGCTTGTAGCTGACACACAAAGCATGAACACAAAATAGCAGCCAATGGTGAGCAAATCATCTCAAACAGAGATCATGATGAGTATTCAGACTTTTGTTCAGATGTTACAGATCACATAATACTGCAATACTTGACTTCATGTTACAGTCCACATTTTTAGCCACTTTCAAGGGCTTGTGGAGTGGAGCCCATTTTTCCAAGAGAGACAGCATAAAAAATATATATGACCAAAAGGAAAATTATGTCCATGTGCCCATTAATAATAGCTATTATAGTCATTTCTCATCCAAGCATTGTCCTCTTCTGATGTCACTGTTTTTATGAAAGGACTTCTTGTCACGTCACACTATCGGGACCTTCTCTGCGTGGTGACTTAGCAGCTGGTGGAGAGTTTTGTAGCTGGTCTTCGTTTTGACCGTTTTTAGTACTGCAGCTCTGCAGGTTTCCGTGCCACAAAGCAGACATACACGGGCTGGTCTGCATATTTCAGAAACTGCTAATCCACTGGGATTTTTCCACACAACCATCTCTGTAGGGTTTACAGGGATTCGTCCAAAAGAGAGAAAATATCCAGTGAGTGCCAGTTCTCCTGGTGAAAAGGTCTTGTTAATGCCAGAGGTCAGAGGAGAACAGACAGACTCCTTCAAGCTAGTAGGAAGGCAACATTAACTCAAATAACAACATTACATCCAAAGCATGCAGAAGAACATCTCTGAATGCACAACACACAAGCTCAACAAACCCAGACAACAGAAGATTGGAAAAATGTTGCCTGTTTGATAAGTCTTGATTTCTGCTGCAACATTCAGATGGTCAGGTCAGAATTTTCCATAAACATCAAAGCATGACTCCATCCTGCCTTGTATAAATGGTTTGGTGTGGGGGGATATTTTCCAGACACACTTTGGGCCCCTTAGGACCAACTAAGCATCATTTAAATGCCACAGCCTGCCTGAGTATTGTTGCTGACCATGTCCATTCCTTTATGACCACAGTGTACCCATCTGCAGATGGCTGCTCCAGTAGGATAACGAGCCATGCTACAAATCTCTAATCCTCTCAAACTGGTTTCTTGAGCATGACATTGAGTTCACTGTAGTCAAATGGCCTCCACAGTCACCAGATCGCACCAGTAGCTCTACTGGATAAACAGGGAGATTTACATCAAGCATGTGCAGCTGACAAAACTGCAGTAACTGTGTGATGCTGTCATGTCAACGTGATCCAAAATCTCTGAACAGTGTTTCCAGCACCTTATTTAATCTATGCCACGAAGAATTAAAGCAATTCTGAAGGATAATGGGAGTCCAATCCAGCAGTAGCAAAGAGTACATCCAAGTTAAACACTTAATTGAATCAATTATGATGTAAAGATTGACGCTTTTGACCAAAAAGAGCAAAGTCTTGGTCCCGCTTCAGGGATATTTAAAGATCAATGCAGCTTTTTTTTTACCTGGGTCAGTGTAGCTCTAGTGGATCTAGTGATCTCATGATCCAGTATAGGCGGATGACAGGTTTAACATCTTTAAGAAACAAAAAGAAGTCCAGTTGCCCCTTTTCAAGTTCCAGAGACTATGACCTGGATGACTGAGAACCTACACAGACATACAATCACTTGGGTGATGGGCATAAAGTGGGAGTCTCTCTCGGCTTGGCCTGCATCATTCCAGTCTCTAACAAACTGCTTTATGGTGGACTTAAGTTTGTCCATGTCAAATGTACAGGATGGACGAATCTTCCTTGGATCCTCCTGCTAAAAGAATTGCGACATATAAGTAAATCAAAGTCTTCTTTCTTCTTCTTCCTCTTCTTTCAGCTGCTCCCTTTAGGGGTCCCACGGTAAGTCATCTGCCTCCATCTCATCCCATCCCGAGCATCTTCTTCTGTCACATTAACCCTCTGCATGTCCTCCTTCACTGCATGAACCTCCTCTGTGGTCTTCCTCTTTTCCTCCTGTCTGCCAGTTCCGTGTTCAACATCCTTTGGCCAATATGTCCACTATCCCTCCTCTGTACATGTCATGTCCAAAACATAGTCTTCCTTCTCTAACTTTGTCTCCAAACCTCTCAAGCTGAGCTGTCCCTCTGATTCTAATCTAATCTAATCACAAATCACCCCTGACACTCATCTCCACCCACTCAACCCTATCGGCACTCTCTCGTGTACTGTCTGTTGCTTTGGATGGTTCACTGCTACACCTGCCTCATTCACACACATGTATTCAGTGTTGCTTTAACAAACTCTCATTCCTCTTCTCTCCAGAACATACCTTCACTTCTCCAGATTCTCTTCCATCTGCTCCCAACACTCACTACAGATCACAGTGTTATCTGTGAATATCATAGTCCACAGAAATTCCTGCCTGACCTCATCTGTCAGCCTGTCCATCGCCATCACAAACAAGAAGGGGCTCAGAGACGATCCCTGGTGTAATGAACCCCTCTGTCACTCCTACCAAACACCTCACCACTGTCTCATGGTCCTCATCCATGTCCTGCACCACCCTCACATACTTTTTTGCCACTCCTGATTTCCTCATGCAGTACCACAGTTCCTCTCTTGGTACCCTATCATATGCTTGCTCTGGAGCCACAAAGACAGTCGGGCTCCTTCTGTCCTTCTCTATACTTCTCCATCAACACTCTCAAAGCAAACATCACTGTTTCTTGGCATGAAGACATACTGCTGCTCACAGATCATCACCTCTCTCCTCAGCATAGCTTCAAGGACTCTTTCCCATATCTTCATGGATTGGCTCATCAGCTTTATTCCTGTTGCTACTCCAGTTCTGCAGATCACCCTTGTTGTTGAAAATCTTTATTCCTCAAGCATCCTCTCACTCTCCAAGACTGTGTTAAACAATCTGGTTAAAAAACACACTGCCGTCTCTCCCAAATATTTCCATACCTCCACAGCTATGCCATTCACAGGACACAGGACACTTCATCTCCTTCAAAGCTGCCCTCACTTCCTCCTTACTTTTCTTCTGCTCCTCAGCGGAGTCGGACGCACTTTTCTTCTCTCCCTAATCCTTCCTTTTTACCCTGCTTTGCTGC
>JAVDPK010000106.1:0-15444 GCA_034780415.1 Cichlasoma orientale
TCTCCAGGCTTCTTGAAGGACATTCAAAGCTCTTCTTTGGATGTTGGCTGCCTTTTGTTCTGTTCTCTGTCAAGATGGTCCCACACTGCTTCATGCTGAGGTCTTGACTTGAGGTCAAGGACTGATAGTGCTCCATTGTGTGTTTTTATATCCAGATATGGTTTAACTGTACTGGCAGTGTGCTTGGAATCACTGTCACGCTGAAAAATGAAGTCACTGCCAATCAGATGCTTTCCGGTGGTAGTGCATGCACCACTGACTGAAATGCAGCTCCAAACCATGACAGAGCCTCCATCGTGTTTTACAAATGGCTGCAGACACTCACTGTTGTACCTCTCTCCTGATCTCCTCTGTACATACTGATGATTATTTTGTCACTGATGTTCAGTCCAGTTCTTGTGTAATATGTCATACCCCAGCCTTTTCACTCGGCTTCTCGACAGCTACCCTTCCACTGAGACATTTCTGATGTAAACAGATGGATCACCTGGAGGTCCAGATGTAGTTCTCAGGCCTTGAGTCAGCTATTTGCTGAATCTTTTCCAATTTCTTAAGGACATGGCTTTCAGATACTATTCATCTACTTTATATAGTTCATTTTAGGCCTGGCATTTTTTCCTCCACTTGCCCCCCCCCCAAAAAAAAAACATTCCTCTGAAAACAGTCAGATACAAGAACCGGACTGAAAGTGAGTGAAAAATCAGACCTGCAGCAAGCCTGGAGAACTATTTCTCAAGACCACTTTAAAAGTTACACAAAAGTCTGGCTCCTTGGCAACAAAGTATAAAAAAAAAAGATGGGAGGCTCAAGACTTTTGCACAGTACTGTGTATCCGTAATATCTGGTATTTTGGCAAATCTGTTAAAAGCAATTCCAGAACTGTAAACATTTTTGTACATAAGAACCACTTTATTTATATTTCACATTTTTAAATAATAAGATTTAATAATTTTGGCATTATAAATTCATTTTAAATGTAAATTTCTGTTGAAATTTGACTCACTCACTTACAAATTAAATAAATATTAAGTATCAATCAGTTTATAGTCTTGGCCTGAAAAATACATATTCGGTCCTGTTTGTGTTGCTTAATGCACACTCGGGACTTTGCTCTCACTGAGCTTTAATGTCAACTCCCAGTTCCATCATGACCCTCTCCGACTCTTCTAATCCCTCTGTTTGGAGCTGTCACATTAATATTTCAGCAGCCACACCCGATATGATGACACTGGGTGCAATATAAAGATCTAAGAACAAAATGGCATCATGCTACATGCTTAGGCCTATGAGGCCCCAACTGTGTAAACAATAACACTGGTCAGTCTTCCAGGGTGGTAAGAACATCACGTTAGAGGAATCAGTGTTAAACCTGCAGCGTGTCGCCAGCTTGTTTTGATTTGAGGCAACATATTGCTGCTTCTATCAACAGCCAATTAAACGTGCACGGCCCGTCATGTTTCCTAGCAACAGTAACTTGCTTTGAAAATGCTTCTATATAGGGATACAGTACAGCATATATTATTCAAACAACCAGCCACATTAAGTTCACCTGCGTAATATTATGTAGGGCCAGGTCGTGCTGCCGAAACAGCTCTGATTCGTTCGGGTGCGGATTCGCCGAGACCGATGAAGGATCTGCTGCGGTATCAGCTACGGTGGCATTTGCAGCAGATCCTTCAAGTCTTATAAGCTGCAAGGCTGGACCTACGTGGATCAGACTTGCCTTTCTAGCACACCTCAGAAATGCTCGATTGGATAGAAAACTGGGGAATTTGTTAGCACCATGAAGTCTGTTGTTGTATTCTTTAAATCTTTCTATAACAAGCATTGCAGTGTGGCACGGTACATTAACCTGCTGAAAGAAGCTACTGCCACCAGGGAATAATTTTGCTTACTTTTATTAAAAGGTGTAACAATGTTTAAGCAGGGAGCAGGTGTATATTACACTTGAATGCCGGGACCCAAGGTGTCCCAGCAAACCACGCTCCAGATCATCACACTCTCTCCATCAGCTTGCCTACTTCCCGTAACGCTTCCTGCTGCTATTTCACCTCAGATAAAAGATGCAAATCCACGCACAGGTCTACTTGAAGCTTTTTACTGTAAACAAGGATCAGCATGTCTGCGACTAATCCTCAAGCTGCAGTGGACTGTGTGGGCACTGCGAACTTCTCATTTGGATAGCCGAGTCAGTCACCTGACCTGAACCTAAGTGAGCTCAGTTTACATTTATCGAAGGCAAAGCTAGAGGCAGAAAGGCCCACAAACAAGCAACAACTAAGGACGGCTGCAATAAAGCCAGGCAAGGGAGAACCACGCAGCATTTGGTGTATGCTGTTCCAAACCTCAGGCAGTCACTGGCTAAAGGATGTGCATGAAAGTACTAAAATAATCCTTATATTTATGATTATATAAGTTTATCCAATTACCCTTGAGCCTGTAGGCATGTAGAAAAGGTGACTATAACCGGAACGATTACTACAAGATTTACTTTTAGCCCGACCGTATATTTCCCACCCCGCCTTGACTGGTGCCATTCCAACGAGATGTTTTAAATGTCGTGACTGGTCAGTGTTTGTAAATCAAGAAGAGCTGCAAATGTTTGCAAAACTGTGTGAATTCTGCTTTTCGTCAGTGGAAATAGATAACAAACTTCAGCTTAAGGTTTAATCATTTTTTTATCCTGCTTTAAACAAGTAGTTCACTGGAGTTCAAATTGTTCAACGCTTTCTGGGTTTAACCTCAAACAAGAAATCTAGGAAAGTGTTTTGTTTTTTTTAATAATTCCACTGCTCTTCTAGGTCTTTGCCTGAAGAAAAGTTTGATGTTCCCTAATTTAGAGGGGGGGGGGGGGGACACAAAGTATTACAAATTCCTTTTAAAGCTCTTCTTTTGTCAGAGCAACATTAAAAAAAATGCATCTACAGGCAATTTTTGTTCTCATGCTGTGGGGCTGGTTTAAAGATTTCAAGCTCACGAGAGTTCATATGAGCAGTACGTGTGTGTCTACATCTATCTAATACTAATCTCTTCATTAACTCAGAAGGCCTCTCATATGGGGTTATTTTAGAAGAGCAAAAAAGCTGCCTTGCATCCCGAATAGCCTCGGGGAAACCGACTTAACCGAGGGATTCTACCTAGGATGCCTCCCTCATGCTTATGGATAACAGTAAAAGCCCATGGCAATGTATGCAGCAACCCCCAACCTTCACACACACACACACACTCACACCCACCAAAGCTTCCTTTTCTCCTCTATGTGACTATGAATGGCAGATTTCTCAGGCTGCCCCTTCTTACATATACACCGCACATACTCATTGAATGTTTGCGATAGAGACACTTGATGCAAGTGGACTGATTAATTCAGTCACACTACTTAAGTTCACAGGACCCAGCATGTCATATTGTCCGACTGCAACGTTCTGGCGCTGCCTAGCCTTTTCAACCTTTCCGAGCAGACGAAGAGGACCACGCAGACTGACCGTGTCGAGGTTCTGCATGATGTCCTGGAAGGATGGATGCGTCCTGAACTGCTCAAAGAGCTCCCTCTTGTACAGGAGTGCGTACACCAGGTTAGGGTTGTGGTGTAGAGAGTTGCACAGGCAAGAGTTGATGATTTCCAGCATCATGCGGATCACTTCCTCAATCACACTGAGGTCCTGGGCCTGGAGGGAGAGGGAGGATGTAAAGGTTAATTGGTTTCCCACTAGACTGGTTTCACTTATTATATTGCTTTTAAATGATTGTTTTCTGATAGAATGATCGGCAGGGGGTAACAGACAGATGGCAGAAATGGCACCACGGGAGAGAAGGAAGGGTGAAAAGGAAAGTAGGAAAGTCAGCCAAGGTCTTAGCATGTGGCTGTAGGGTGATCTTATAAGCCAGATATCAGGCCATGTCAGCCTACGCTGCCTTGTGTGGCAAAGACGACTCCTTAGTGACACGTGACAGTCAAAGGTTAAGAAAGACAGACAAAAAGAGAGTTTTAAAGCAGCTGATATGACGGCGATATCCTCAACATTATTTCAAACTAAGTAGGCTTGTTGTAAATCAACACACAAATGGGAGAGTCAATGCAGGATAGTGCTGTAGAAATGACAGCTGAAATCCCAAAGCAACATTAAAAACAAGTTTGGCATTTTAGGAAATATGCAAATAGTTGCTCTTTGGTGAAGAAAAGATTGATAACAGTGCAATATTTATGATGGTTCAGTCACAGTAAAGACTGGAAGGCAGGTGGAATCGAACCCAGGCCTTCCAGATGGTATTCTAACTGTGAGGCAGCAGTGCGAACCACTGTGCCACCGTGCTGCCCCAAATAACTGTCATCTAATTTGCAAATGCAGACAGATTGCCAACATGTTGCAATCAATCTGAGCGCAACTACTCTTGCGACACGTCTCTTTGCGATTGGGGACTCAACTCAACTGGTTGCCAGCTGGTTTCTGGTTATATTCCTATGAGAACATTAGAGTGTCTTTGCAGTTAAATTGCCATCTTGCAACAACTACGTCTCTATCTGGGGAGGAATTTGTGTTTCAAAATTCTGAAGTTCTGGCTGGACTTAATGTGAACTTCTGTTTAATGTGAATTTCTATGCACTTGTGATTTTCACAGATGTATCAGCTTATTATCATAATCAGACTGCACATAATTGTCAACTTGATCCCATTCAATCACAAAGTGACAGCAGACTAATCCCCGTCTTATCGCCTTTAAGACGGCAACTGATTGCAAGTGGTTGCAGACCTGGTCCCCATCTTTAAAGCAACAATTTCAAAGGCAGCAACTTGGCAAGTTCATTGCACACGGTTGTATTAATTTTGGTCGTGCCGCAGTCTCTCACCAGTTTTCTCTACTGTGACCGTAGCAATAAGAGACAAATATGAGGCTTCTTTTAACAGGTGCTTTGCTTAACTTAGCACAAAGAAAACAGAGTGAAACACATTTAAATGGGTACGTCAAACTCTTTCTAGCATAATAACTTCAAAGTCATTTTCAACAAATAGTTCAACACATAACCGTGTTTACAATGGAACTCTTATTTTTACATTTTTGTTTTTGATTAAAGAAGAGATAATCTGTAAGCTCCAGAGTTGCAGGTACAGTAGAAATATTCTGTTGGTTTTGGACACAGTCCAACTACTATCTCCTTGTTTTCATTCCTTATGATAAGCTACAAAAGGGCAACAACTTACTGACTCTATATATACAAGTTTGGACACACTCACCCATTGGTACTATATATGTGTGTGTGGTATTTAGCTTCAGTTATTAATGAAATGGAAAAACCAGTGTAACAACACTTCTTGTAATAAAGCCATTCATTATGAGAAACATATCTACACATTCCAGCAGTGAGAAAGGTTTTCAGCGCAACTAATGTTGTACTCAAATACAGACTTCTTTACCAGCATTTAAAAGAACTTATTGACCTTTGATGTAAAGTTGCATTTACCTTATCAGTTTGTTAGTACTACAAAAACCTTGAACCTTAGTCTGAGTGGCGTTAACCCGTAAAATGTGTCCCTACTCGCAGCTTTTAATGGTGATCATGAAAATCACTTTCACCATTAACAGAAATCTATACGGCAAAGAGGAGAGTGGTTCCATCGCATCATTCGCTCTTAATGGGATGGGCATGGTTTAAGATATCTGCGTTATTATCATACATTGTTCTTTAGTTACTACATTCACAACAATCGGTCTAAAAGAGAGACAGACAGACGCCACCATGGTGAGATAACATCTTGTTTGCCGTGTTCCATAGTGGCACACAACAAGAAAACAGCAGGATGCGTGGGAAAATGAATCAACTTCAGAGAGATAAAAACTTTGGTCAATAGAGTTCACGACTGATTTCCCATGGTGTGACAGCTATGGGTAGAGCATTACAAAATCTCCCGCGTACTGATGATATTAAAAGATAAGCTCCATAAATGAAAAATCAGAAAAATATAACTCAGTAGCACCATGACTCATCTCACTTAAACCGCCATTGGGATTTTTTCTCTTCACTTCCAAAAAAAAAAGGCAAAAAAATATTGTCTCTTCCTTACAATGTATTTAAATTACCTGCTCAGCGACTTAAAAAAAAATAAAGGGCTATATTATATTTGCTTGATATAGATATACAGTACACAGCATCTACATTAGGCTGAACAGAGCCAAAGGGCTGCCTGGTAAGCAGCTAAGAAGCTAGGACAACAAAATGCAGACTGAGAGAATGCAGGAGTCAGGGACATTCAAAGCAGCTTAGCTTAATGCAATGGAGTTCTAATGAAATCAGTCCAATGGTAGACTGACCACAACTGTAACACGCGACAAAGATTATCTGACAGGTTTCAGTGCTGATCCTGGATCTGCATGATTAGCAGGAGTCATACTAAAGAACTGTGCATGCCTCTAAGCAAATATATATAAATATTAGCATAATGTGTGCACTATTTTGCAGTGCTGTCTGAGCGCATAGAGAGTATTGCTATATCCTATGTAGTGCAACCAAAATACCTCCTCGGTGCTCAGTAAAAAAATACTGAACTGATGGTCACTCACCAAGTACTGGCTGAACAACTGGCAGATGGGTGAGAGGAGAAAGAACTGCACGTGACAACATAAACTGCAACAAATATATTTTTACCAAGCGTAATAATGCTCAGTATAGTATGCGTTTATCACAGAATGTTTACCTAGCCAAAGTTTACTTGTCTTGTTTTAATTATGCGGCAGCAATGATGCAATCAATGGTGCAGAGAATGTGACCTGAGCAGAGTCTGAAATTGTTTTTGTTTTATTGAGCTCAGCAGTATAGTCCTCTATATACATACAGGAGCTATGACAGCGTGACAGTGAAACATAGGCAGCTGTGCTGAATCAAGTCATCGCTTTCCACACCTGTCGAAATGCCTGAAATACATCATTTTAAGTCGTTTTCACACACGAACTTTGGACAATTTTGGGAGACTCGGGTTGTCATATTTTTCACACCTATTCTTTTCCACATGCAGCGCATAGCAGGAAATCCAAAGTTTCTGACATGCTTGTGCTATTGGAAATGCTATGCGTGGTGGGTAAAGCGTGCGGGAGGAGCACATGACATCCGCTCAATCGATTATTATCTGTGATTTTAGCACATGATCCAAACCAGACATCATCCAGCTTTTGAGTGGGGAGCTGGCAGGTAAAAGACCAGTTAATGTCCGAACTGACCGCATCACACATTTGCGTTCTCACATGCACCTCTGTCAGCACCCCCCGGATAAATACATGAATAATATGACAAAAACAATTTCCAAATGTTTACCTGACCAGTCCGACCTGTTGGTCTGAAAACTTTAATCACCATCTTTGCTTTACAGGAAGCCTCGCCTTAGACAGTTACTCATCAGAAACTTCCTCTGGGTTTACGTGCTGCCGCATTTCAGGCTTGAGTGCGCACCAGAATAAGCAGCTGAGAGACATTTTTATCTTTAGTGTATACACATTAGCAAAGCGGTATGATTTTTAAAAAAAAAAAGAGAAAAGAAATAAGATTTCAACCCTCAGAGAGGAAATAAAAAACGATTAAAAACTCTCGCTCTTGGACGGGATAGAACACGGGCTTTTATATTCTCCGTAGCAGACTTACGCTTAGTGATTCATTTTCATCATTGTTCTGCTGATGACCTGTTTTGACCAAGAATTTGCAAAACCAGATTCAAAACAGCAGCATGGAGAGACTCCCGCTGCGAGCTGATTGGATGCTGAGAGTCTACCTCCAATCTGGGCTAATCATCTGTAACAGAACTGCATGTGGTAGCATTTTATATTCCATCTTCAGTGCCCTGCTTTGAGAACAAGTTCTTATCTTATAAATAACGTTGCTTGCTGTGATGCTGTTTTTAAAAAAAATATATAAATAAATACTGCATATGAACACACACAATCGCCCCCTGAAAGAAGCTGGGGGATTAAGATAACAGTAAATAACTGAATTCTTTTGAGCACTGACCAGGAATAAGAGTGTTGGGAAGGTTACTTCTGAAATATAATAGGTTACAGATTAGTAGTTGCCCTGTTAAAAATGTAATAACTAGCATAACCCTTTAATTCATTTGTAGTAATGTATCCTATTATATTTGTTTACAGTATGACCAATATTTTTAAGAGGGCAATGCAGCTGCTGCAGACTAGATGCTTTAACATTGAGCAGCACACACACAAGCGTCATGGAGTACAGCGATGTTAGAATCCTTTTAAGTTTCAGAAAGTACTGAATGTCCAGCACTGAAATGCATTCTTGTCCATTGATGTGGCCACCTGCCCTTGCGTGGCTGAAGAGTTGCAGGCATGGAAACAGGTTGCCTAAAGTAATGCACGTTGATTTGATTGGAAGGGTGAAAAACAAGACTCGGGCGCCGCCATAACTCACCTGGTTGAGCGGGTGACCCAAAGGCTACAGCAGAGGCCTGAGTTTGAGTCTGCTCCAGACCATTTCCTGCATGTCATCCCCCCCACCCTCTCCCTGCTTTCCTGTCGCTCTATACTGCACTGTCAAAGAAACGCTGAAAATGCCTAAGAAACAAAAAGACTGTCTAGGCACGTCCATGTAAGCCACCCTATGCTTGATGGCTTGACGGTGTTACGCTCAATTTTGTTCTCCTGCAGCTTTGCTGACCCATGTAGCTCTCTAGAAGACATTCCTGCCCAGCAAAACAACAAAAAGGAACAGAACAGTTCTAGATTTACGTTTTTGAAATAAAAAACAATACATTCTGATTTTGTAAACACAACAAACAACTGATTCGTAACTCTAGTTTAGTTATTCCAACACAGATGCAATAACATATTGCACTGATTTGCACAAGCTGGTGGATGAAGGTGTGGAGCTTTAACAGGCAGACGTGGAGAGGCAACGGGAAGGCAGGAGAGCCACTTATAATGAGGATTGATTGTGCGTCTGGAAGCAGAGGTGGCTCTCTGAGCTCGACTCCACTGCCTTGCTAGACTTGCTCCACTCTTTTCCACAGTGGCAGGCCATAATTAGACAGAAAGCAGGGACAGATACGAGAGACAACTGAGTAGGAGGATGTGGAGGCAGGAGGAGGAGGACAGCAACCAAAATGGTAGCATAGAAGATAAGAGAGTAAGGGGGAGCTGATGGAGAAAGCGGACGTGATGAAGAGGAGACAAAAGCAGGAGAGGGAGGCAGAGTAGGAGTGAAGGATGCCTGGTGTGTTTGTTCTCCAGCTCTGCACCAAGCTTAATGAGATTAGTCTGGCAGGGAAAAAAATGCCACACTGGGGAATTCAGGTCACATGAAAATAGGCTAGCTAGACGTCTGCCTGGCCTTGTGTGTATGTTTGTCAAGTAGATGAGATTAAGAGGTCCATGGTCTAGTTGAAACCCAGACAGGATTTAAATATCTTGGCGGCTCCTCCTCTTCCACTTCCCACTCTGTCCTTTTGCACTTGTTTTCTCCTCAAAAAGTGTGTCCTCAGCCAGAAAACACTTGACATGTGTTTGCTTGACAGAATATTCTTTCTACCTCTCCTCCCCTTTTTGTCTTATTCCCTCTTAGTCATACATCGTTTTCCAACCTCCTGCCTTGTCATTTGGTCACAGCCACTCATGCTGCTATTTCTTGTCTTCTCTCCACCCAGGAAAACATAGGCCTCAGACATGAGTCGTATCATTAGTCTCAATGATCCTGTCCTATTTTACTTCTGCGACCATTCACAGAACCCTTACCAGAAAGTAAGGAGTGCATATGTGCCTGTGTAGATTTGTACGCTTTCCCCGTCTGTGTGATTCTGTTGTTAATTCTTCAACATACTAAGCCCGAATGTTTCGCATCTGCAGCCATGTCTGACCTCTGCTTTGCCTGACAACTGAAAAGACCGTTTGCAGATGCAATCAGTGACTAGAAAGCCAGTGTCCATCTAGCCTTTCTATCATACCCACACATGTTTTTAAGCAAGCGTTTGTGAGTGTGGACAGGGTGTTTAGAGACACAGACACACAAATCCCTGTAAAGTAGGCGCTGGCATCATTAAACCAATAGCTTAGTGATTCCCTGGCCGGCCCTGCTTCTCACTGTAGGCTGTTGCAGGGCAGACAAACCAGACATATTAAGAAAGAGCACTGACAAAGACAAGGGCATGGAGATACAGACAGACAGAGAGAGAGACAAACAGAAAGAGTGAAAAGCCACACCTACAGGTTGAATAAGGCACAGCAGAGAAAAAGCATGAAGAGAACAAAAAAAAAATGCCACATGGACAGACAGAGAGGGTCAGACTGGCTGAGCAGCAGCAGCAGCAGCAGCCTGCCCTCATCTTTTGGGAGTTTTTTTTTTTTTAAATAGGTCATTGTCTGACCTGCATTATGGTACCACAGCCATGTCATAATCACACCATTTTGAAGAGCATTGTGCACAGGTCAGCCTCCCATTACCCCATAGCTTCACATATGCACAAAACATCCTTTGTTGCATGCGCACACAGAAAAGGGGGGGCTGGGGGCTGAGGAGACAGTGTTTGACCCTCCAGAAAAACAGCAGCATCAACACAGTCTGCAATTCTAGGTCTAGAATGCGTTTGGCAGAGATTATGTTGGATGCTCTCTGCATCACTGTCTGATGTGTGAAGGGAGGATCCCGCATATTTGCAGCCATATACCTCATTGGCATTAAATAAGCACACTACGTCTGGGAGACTCGGCTAGTGCTAACAGCGGGGGAGTTTGGGTGGGGAGTGAAGGCAGTACTATGGGTGATGACGTGAGTGATAAGGATAAAAAAAGATGATGCCAACTGCTGCAACAGCACTCTGGGAGATAGGTAGGCAGTGCTAATTGATCTGCTACGAGCTGTGCTCTGTTTTGCTGTGCCTCGATCACGAAAAGACCACGACGCAGCAGGGCTGTCCTAATTACCATTTGGAAGCAGAAGATCATTAGGACCCCAGAGCACCTGCTGCCTGCAGGGGTGGCAGTCCTACTGCCCGAGAATAGCAGCAGAAAGAGGCGGTGATAGATGAGAGAAGATAAGAGGATAGCATATTTCATTTATATAGATAGATATATAGATAGTTTACTTGTTAGCCACTCTAAGGGCTAGGCCTATCATTGTCTTTCCCAGGCAGGTGGGGGGGGGGGGGCTCAAAGATCAGAGGCTAAATAACACAGTCAGTGAGTAAGTTACCTCTCACCTCTCAGCAGGAAAGTGCCTTAATGAGAGGAATGCAAGGAAACAGATTTATGAGACAGAGAAGAGAAGATAATGAGCTACTTATTATGTGGCAAAGAGGTTAAGAGGTTACTTATTATGTGTGATTAGTTTTTCTATGTTCAATTTGACTAGAGGCTTAGCTATTTATCTAAGCTTGGAGTTGACTTCATTTGGTGCAGTTGATGACTTCCACTTTATTAGATGTCACTTAGTGGGATCTCTTACAAACAACCTCTAAATGGGAGATCATATATATATATATATATATATATATAAATATATATATATATATAAAATAATTTTTCTAGTTCTAGTAGCCCACTTATCGTCAGTATGCCCTGGTTCCTCAACACCTAACCGGGAGACTTCCTAGAATCTCTCCCAGCACCATAGAGTTAGATGAAAAATCATTGATAGTGTTTCACTGTCTCTTTTTCTATCCAAATATGCTTTTACTGCACTGGCAATGTGTTTGGGATCATTGTCATGCTGACAAATGACGGTATTGCATGGTGGATCTAAATTTGACTGTGCCTTTCTGCATTCATAATTCCAGCAATTTTGACAAGATCCCCAACACTGAAATGCAGCCCCAAATTATGACAGAGCCTCCACCATGCTTTACAGATGGCTGTAGACACTCACTGTTGTACCTCTCTCCTGACCTCCTCCATCCAGATTGACAATGATTTCAACTGAAAATTTCAAATTTGTATGCATTACTCAAAAAGACATGTTGCCACTGATTTTCAGTCCAGTTCTAAAATAACTGCCCTTCACCACCACTTCTTTTGCCCTCCATTTGTCCAGTTTCCACAAATTTTTTTTAAGGACACACTTCACACCATGCTGAGATATCCCAAGGTTTCGGCTAATACCTCCATAAACAAACAATAAATAATCCTTTGAAAAGGTACAAGGACTGGACTGAAAATGAGTAGAAAAGCTTCCAATGCCCAAAAAAAATACTTTGAAAGACCTTCAGAAAGTGCTATAAGCAAGCTTTAACTTTTACAGTGTGTTATAGCGCACTAATTAAATATTTATATTACTGTATACGAATGCCGAATGACTCAAGTCCTACCCTAAGATATTAAACTATACATTTTTACGGGCCAATAATCTTATTTCACGTAAAAGTAGGATGAATCTACATGTGAAATATGTTTGAGTCAACAAACAACACAAAACACACTTAATCCAGTGGCGCATCGTAAACAAGTGAATAAAAAAAATCTGCAGCAGGCCACTTCAAATAAACCAAACAATAACTGTCATAACAAACATTAATGCTGCTTGACTGATTACAACTACTCACTCACATAAACATCACAGACTGTATAATAGTTAGTTTTCAAAAGCACAATTTCTAGTTAGCGGCTTACATCACTAGATGACTGGACTTTGCAATAATAATTTTGTAGCTTCCTGAGAAACCTGCGCATTCCCGAAAGCCCTGATAATAAACAGAAGGCATAATGTTTATTATCTGTTGATATATCCCCGGGCTCTGCTTTCCCCTTAAACAAGAGGAATGGTGCTACAAAGCTAATGCATGCGTCTACTCCGGCTATTAAAAAGAGATCACAGAATGTGACTCAACCAGGACACATAAACACATAGACAGGGTGGTCCACCATGCTCCTGGCAGTGTCTATGTGTGTGTGTGTGTGCGCACGCATGTGTGTCAGTACGCTTGTAGTCTCTTCCCAGAAATGTGCAACAGTAAACAGACTAAGAGGCAGAGAAGTAACATTACCATTACTGGCTGGGAGCATAAACAGTGACAAACAATGCAACACATTCTTCCATCTTTTTATGTTTGTTTGTATGTACAGCCATAAACTGCATGTCATGGGCATATCTCAATGGATAAGGAAAAAAATAAATAAATAAAAATGTATAATCAGAGGTGCAGAGACTATAAAGAGCAACCATAGGATCCCACGAGAGCTGCCCTGCTTGGTCTGGGATCCTCTGGATGTTCCCCAGGGGGGGCTCGAGGGCCCCAACCTCTCACTCTGTCTTCCCTGACACTAACCAGACACAGCAGCACAAACACATTCAGGGACAGGGGGCATATTCTGTGTGTGTATATATGAAAGAGAGACAGCAACCAAGAGGCAGACATCTAGAGGGAGAAGGGGGGGGGGGGGGGGGGCACAACAGGAGACCGAGGGAAAAATGAGACATTAACACAGAAGCAGACTGCACCCAGTTTTAACTTCCAGCTTAGGGCATTTTGACAACGTTTTCATATCCGCCTCTCGGCCTCTCCCTCGTAAAGAGAGCGATTATATGTCCAGGACAATCCCACATTAAACAAACATAAGTTCTCTCTCCAGAGCCAGGCTGGGCCAAACTGCATTGTTTCCAGATGCCTGTCACAAAAACACGCTTACACCCACCCTAAAGCCCTCTCCTCCCTTCGTCTGTTCTCTCCTCCCTTCTCCTCTCCTCTCCCTCTCTCCTTACAGTTCCCTAAACCTCCACACCTCCCCAGTTAAGGCAAGGGTTTGTGAATAACACCAGAGCAGGCTGCTTTCAATTACGCTGCCACATCCGCTACTACCGCAGGAGGAGAGAAGGTCCAGAGATGGAGGAAACAAAGGAGCCGGCGTAATGAGACAGCAGCCCTTCCTTCAGATGTCACATCTCTCAAAACCAATGATAGACTTTATCCAGTGTGTAACGCCATTTTAAGGGGCCAGATATGGAAAATACTAAATTAAGAGTAACACAATTAAAAGAGGGTCGGGATAAATGGCAACATGTTCCATTAAGTGTTTGCTCAGTTTCAGTTTCACTTGCTAGTTTTGCATAGAGCCATGCGATCGGTGAAGCAGAAACCTGAGCCAAATGAGCATCTTTAGGATTTTCAAGTGTAGCTGCAACAAACATCAGGCAGGCTGGAACCATCCCCTTTCCTTCTTAACTGCACAACAAATCTCATCCAGTGCTCAAAGCACCTATGCCTAAGATATTCAAAACTCAAGACACGG
Source organism: Cichlasoma orientale (assembly GCA_034780415.1). Lineage (NCBI taxonomy): Eukaryota > Metazoa > Chordata > Actinopteri > Cichliformes > Cichlidae > Cichlasoma > Cichlasoma orientale. The sequence goes on from JAVDPK010000106.1 coordinate 14,215, forward strand.
GCAAAGCTAATTGTGTAGTTTTGTTTGAGCTTCATATTCAAGACAAAAATTACACTTAACTCAGGTCTCAAGTGTGTATGTGTATGTGTGTGCGTGCAAATATACAATATGTTCCCTTTCAGTCTAAGGCATGCTGTGTGGACATGGAGATGTGGATAGTAGACATGGGAACCAATGCCACACCGAGTTAGTATAGTCTAAGCTCAAGGATAACGACAATATCACAAAAAGTTGACCAGCTCTGTCTTTAAAGTCTATGACCCAGACTACGTGTCAGACACTTCAAGGAAAACGCTCATTCAAAATTCCCATGAAATAATCATGCTGAAAATCTGCCATGTACCCTTGAGCAGTAAATTAAGTCTCTATCAAAAGAGTGCTGTTATATAGGTGACCTTATCATTTAACCTTGTACTTTCATGTACGTGCATGCCTTTGACTCTTTTTATAGTTTTTCACTTCTATTATATTCACCATTCTCTCATACAATGTGCTGCACTGACATTTTTTTTTTAAAGAAAATGTAATAATGGCAAACTGATCTCTATATTTCTCCTTTAGATTTTCCGTTCTATGCAGTGTCTGCTTATGCATGTTTGTAAATAAAACAGAGCATTAAAATAGGCCCTGAAGGAAGGAAGGCATCCAAACAAGGGCGGATAATTGCACTTTATACGTGTGTCTTACATAGATGTCTGTTTGGAAGGGGCCTCATCAGACAGTCACTACACGGTTGAAGAAGCACTCACATACACTCATGTTTCCCCAACACCTTAGGGCATTTATGAGGACCTTCTCCAAACACACACACATATACACACACACACACATCTGCATATGCACGCTTATCTAGGACCAAGCAAATCTAATGAGACAGCCAGACTGCAAGGCAGACAAACATACCCGAGGGCGCCGGTGTCTACGTGCAAATACAGACGACATATGTTTGTCAATAGTCAACAGAATGCTTTCATCAGGTGTGGCTGTCATATTAACATATTTACTGGTTTAATACAGAAAATGTTAAAAAGAATATACATCAAATGAATAATATGAAAAATAAATAGCTAGCTAGGTATTGTATCTTCTTTGCATTTTAATCCAAAACCACCTTAAAGTGCAATACTGCCACCTACCTTTATGGTGCTGGATTATGGACAAGATTATCATATCATACCATCACCCCAAGCTGTCGCTGGGTGAAATCGGCAACAAAAAGGGAACTGCGCC
>JAVDPK010000106.1:55445-69621 GCA_034780415.1 Cichlasoma orientale
ATTAAGGCCCATAAGGTCAGTTTCATTAGACTGTCGGATGAGGTGAGGGGGAGCCACACGGTTTTTTGACCTCTCTCTCTCTCTCTCTCTCTCTCTATCTCTCTCTCTCTCTATTGCTCTATCGTACTTTGGATATTCTGGATGATTAGCGAACAATTTGCGGATGTTCTGTACCACCATTTTTGTGTTTTCAGTTAAGTAAACCTTTTTTAAATGTTTACAAGTGGTCCTGTGGAATTCTTTTATGGATGTGGATAACTACAAGGGAGTGAGGGAGAGCGTCGAGCCGAGCTCCACGGTGTGGAAACCTACAAGATTAGTGTGTCCCTCATTGTTGGAGAAGTGTGGAGACGATGGTGACTCCATAAGGAAACCAAAATAAAGCAAGCTAAAGTTATTCCCCACTTAAAAAACAAAACAAACAAAAGCGTGAATATCCAGTCAACACACAAAAAGGTCACAGGATTTAAAGAAACCTTCGCAGAATAATTTAGTCTCATTTCCCAAAAAAGTCTTTGAGTCCACGGCCTACAGCAGCTATATGTGTGGACCTGGAGGTTACACTGTTTGCTAAAATGAAACTGATGTGTGCTGGGTTCAAGTGTAACTTCCAAGTTGGGCATTCAGCATCAAAGGAGATGCTACAGAAAAACCACGAGAGCTCTTTGATCATACGCCAGCCTCATGGTGTCAGCTGGCCTCACGTCGTTCTCAGTAACAGAGGTCAATGCTGTTATTTTTAATGATGTAGATTAATCTCAGTTCACTTCTCTTGCAATTTTTAATGTGCTTTGATGTGTTCTCAGTGGACCTCTCATTAGTGGCTGTAGAAGGCGTCTGATGAGTGAGACTGCCCCCTAGTGTAATATTGTTACTGTGACATTCAACTAGGGAGGACGGTGTAGACCCAAAGTCTATCACTGTATCGCCTCAACCTACACAGCATGCCCTTGCCATGACCCCGAACCCGGCTTCTGCAGCAGCATTCACCAATCGCTCTGGCAGCGCTGTGGGAAAGAAAAATCTTTGTGCCTCTCAGATTGAGTTTCTCTTTTACTGTTTCCTCTCTCCCCAGGGCTTTTACACCGTTTACAGGAATCTTTTTGAGTCCATTGTTAAGGAGGAGATGGAGCACAGCAAGGTGGAAGATGAGGAAGAGGAGTTTCCTCCCTTCGGGGACTCGCAGAGTGATTACGATACTGTAAGCCTTTTAAACACGTCAGTTACCGGATGAAACAGAGAACTGATTTTTTTTTTTTTTAGCTGCTGCTAACTTGAAGGAAAAACAAAAACCTGATCCCTGTTCCGTTGGTGATCAGTCTTGCTTTCTCTATTTCTGTATCACAGGTAGTGCATGTGTTTTATGGCTACTGGCAGAGCTTCTGCACTCACAAAAACTTCGCTTGGAAGGAGGAGTATGATACGAGGCAGGCCTCCAACCGCTGGGAGAAGAGGGCCATGGAGAAGGAGAACAAAAAGACTAGAGAAAAGGCTCGAAAGGAGCGCAACGAACTGGTGCGACAACTGGTGGCCTTTGTCCGTAAGCGCGACCGCCGCGTGCAAGCACACAGGAAGCTGGTGGAGGAACAGAACGCCGAGAAGATTAAGAAGGTGGAGGAGCTGAGACGGCAGCAGAAGCTCAAACAAGCCAAGTGAGTAAAGGATGGATCGTTGGGGACAGATGTGAGATATATATTTTTTGTTTTTTCCGTTTTGAATATGTTTCATCCTCACACTGCTCTATATGTCCACCCAAGACTGGCAGAGGACTACAAGGAGCAGAGCTGGGCGGCCATGTCTGAACTTGAGAAGGAGCTGCAGCAGATAGAAGCTCAGTACGGAAAAGAGTTTGGAGATGCATCGGAAAGTGAAGAGGAGGAGCTGGAGAAGAACAGTGAAGAAGGAGGAGGTAAGGGTGACTGCGTGTGAGTTTTGAGTGATCATGTCGTGCTTAAGAGTGGCAATGAATCTCAGCTGCACAGCGTGTGGCCCCTCAAATATGTAAACACTGATAACAAATTTACTGGCAAAGTAGAGCAGTTAGAAACTGGATTTATCCCATTTCTTTTTAGGACTTTTAACTGACACAGTGTTGGTGTTATAGAGAAGTTCATTCTTTCACAATAAAAGTCTTCCTTGTTAACAGCGTATGGCGATACTGAAAGAAATAGTTTAACTTCTTAAACACAAACAAGGCGCTGAGTGCACGTCTGAGGAAAAAGGTCACGGATTTCACAACATAATGGAGGAATTTATTTGTTTGCATCACATTCTTTATATATGAAATGATATATGGCAAGTAGTACAATAATGAACGGCCTTCTCAAAGCTGCTTGTATCTGAAAGTAAATAATTAAAGGAATGTAAACAATTACTGCAGCCAGTGTCATTAAAGTTAGTACAGTCCAATGACATATAATACATCTTTTTTTTTTTTTTTTATGAGTTGGAGGAATTCAAAGCTGGGCTATAAATCAGCCTGTGGTCTCCCAAAGGTCATAGAGCGAATTTTTATGACGACCTTTGCATTATCTTACAATATTGTATTGCTTGGAATAATATTTGTATTTCAGCTGACCTTGGGAAAAAAAAAAGAAAAAGGCTAATCTGTGTTAACATACAGTGTCATGCAGCAGGTTCACCAGCGTTCTCACTGTCTGCCAGCGAGACAGATTGTCTGTGATCATCACTGTTGCCTTGGGGTGGCACCTCACAGAGACTGTAGCCTAAGCTGGGTCGTTTCCTATGGTTGTGGCTGTGATGGGTTCATTTTTTGGGTGCAACACTGTCTGAATGCAGCAGTTTATTTTCTTCAGCCATGTTACGATTTTGTTGACATTGCATAGTTTTCCCACTAGAGGGCCCTCTGCAACTTCCCTGTTGGCAACATTAGAATGCCACAAACACGATCAACTGATCCAGAGTCAGGCAGAGCTTAAAAGAGTAAATAAAAAAATACTCATAACAAATGTTAGGGAAATCTGTTGTTTCATATGTCTGAAAGAAAATTGTGAACCCATGAAGAAATTTTGGACAACAAATTTGGAAACAGTTTGGGGATGATCCTGCTCCAACATGACTGAGCACCAGTGCACAAAGTAAGGGCCATAAACACATGGATGAGCGAGTTTGGTGTGGAAGAACTAGACTGGCCTGCACAGAGTCCTGACCTCAACCCAACAGAACACCTTTGGGATGAATTAGAGCGGAGACTCCGAGCCAGGCCTCCTCGTCCAACATCAGTGTCTGACCTCACAAATGTGCTTCTGAATGAATTGTCAAAAAATCCCATAAACACACTCCTGAACCTCACGGAAAGCCTTCCCAGAAGAGCTAAAGCTGTTATAGCTGCAAAGGGTGGGCCGACATCATATTAAACCCTATGGATTAAGAATGGAATGTTACCCAAATTCATATGCATGTTAAGGCATATGAGCTGTATGTAAATGCATACAAAATTGCCAGTCAAAGGTTACAAACACAAGCAAAGCCTGAGAGTTCTGAATAAATGTCATGCTAGTTCACATTATAGATGCAATAGGCCAACACAAAGGTAAAAAGATCACCTTCCTGTGTCTTTACTACTGTAACAAATGCCATTTGATTCAGCAGTTGTTTGGCTCTTTGGGAGCAAGAGTGGGACAACCACCATCTTTTCTGAATTATCCCACAGATAATGTTGTGGAGCCTTTGAGTGCCATATCTCCTCCTCTTTATAAAGTCTCTGATAATAACCACATCCAGACACAGCTTCACCCTGCTCAGGCCTGAAGAGCAGAAACTGAACACTGCCTGAGATCAGCCATTTAAATGATTAGCACTAAATACACCATCATTACATACATTACTTTAAAATATAACTTTGACCTGAACAACACATCGGAGTTTTGGATCGGAAGAAATTTAAAGCATTTTTTTTAGCCCTCCTAAAAAAAAGAAGAAAAAGTTGAGCCCCTTCTTTAACTGTCCCCAGAATTAGATCTGAGTGTGCTGAAGGTGCTTTCAGCTACTGTGGTCCTATTCTTTGCAACAAACTGCCTGCTGACCTGAGGTCAATCAAATCTGTGCATACATTCAAAAACAGACTCAAAACCTTTTTGTTCTCACAGCCTTACAGTCAATAACTGAGTGTGTGCGTGCGTGTGTGTATGTTAGCTTGCATTTTACTGCTTTGTCTTTTCATCATGAACCTACACAGAGTCTTTATGTTTTTATCTTCTGCGTTAAGCACATTGAGTTTAACTATAATGAAATGTGCTGTATAGAAAAGAAATGGCATTGACATTGTATCAGCAGTAATGCAGTGCTGGCATTATGGCGGCAGCAGCTGTAGGATCTGTAATGTGTACTGCAACTCGTGACAGGAGCAACTAGGCTGTATCCGGCAGAACTGTTTTTATATGAAGACACCCCCCCCCCCCCCAAAAAAAAAAAAACAAAAACATAAAGGCTATTGTTTGTGATGGCTGAATGGGTCTACCTTGGTAGGGGAGCAAAACAAAGAATGTTCTACTGCTGCTGGAACGTGGTCAGCTCAGGTTCCTCGACTTGCAACGTAAAAGGAAGGCAGCATTAATCCAACGTTAAAGCTTTAAAGCTTGTGTACAAGGGAAACCAGAACCACCTGTTTTGTTGGGTGTATCTCTAAACTAAAAGGAATTTAAAAATAAGAGTAACTCATTTGCTCTTGCTTGCAGTTTGACGTTGCATAAATGCTCATTTGCAGAAGCAGAGCAGCTGGATGGAGACGAGCTGACAATTGACGATTATGATGATCTGTACTGCCCAGCGTGTGATAAATCCTTCAAATCAGATAAAGCGTGAGTGTCAAACGTTACCTTTCAGCATGACATTCAGAAAGTTGCACCCAACTTTATTTTTATCTCAAATGAGTTAGGAACAGCGTAATCACTGTTATTATCCGTGTGCCTCATGCCTTTTACCTTTTTTCCTTTTTCTTTTTCTTTCACCTGTTTTCACAGTATGAAAAACCACGAAAAGTCTAAAAAGCATCGGGACATGGTAGCCTTGCTGAGGCAACAGCTGGAGGAGGAAGACGATGCACTTGGTTTGAACCTGGATGGAAAGGAGGGAAGCGAGAACGAAAATGAAGAGGAGGAGGAAGAGGAAGAAGAGGAAAAGCCAAGGCAAAAGTATGTAATGGCTAGTCAGGCAAGATGTGATGATGGAAAGAAATAATACAGATACAAACAGTAAATAAAATGAATGGGGAAGTAAATGGAAGCAAAGGTAAAAAGCAGGAGAAGGATGTAAACATCAATGCATGTAACATGAATGTTTGCATTGGTTTTATTCATTTCTAGTCCATTTAATAGCTTATTAAGCTTTTTGTTTTTTGGTGATGCACCGCATACAAAAAGTTGAGTTGTTTTTACTGAGCTCTGTGTTTCCACCCTCACAGGCTGTCCAAAAAACAAAAGAGGAAAAGAAAACAGCAGAAAGCGGTCCCCGTGCGTATCATCCTCTCTTTCGCTTTGCATGCCTGCTTTTGTGAAGTAAAAGTTTCTTAACGGACTTCTCTGATCTCCGTGCATGCTCTCCTCCTCCATAGCAAAGTGCTCCAGGGGAGGAAGACAAGGAAGAACCAACACTGACCACCTGTGAGGAGGAAGCCTCCGAGAAGTCAGCAGACCGCACCGAGCCTGAGAAGCAGGATGATCTGCCTCCCACAGAGGGCAAGAGGTCAGTTCAGTTTCTTTTCCATCTCTAGGTCTGTCTTCTGGCCAAGTGTTATATTTTTTTTTTTGTTTTGCTTTGTTTTTTTCTTCTTCTTTTGTAAACCAGAAACAGATACCGACTGGTCTCCTGGCTTTGTTCGTTTGAAGGCATTCAGCAGCTTAGATGATGCCATCAGTTTAGTTGCATGGCTTGCTAGGTACTAGTTTTGTCTCCTGTTTCATGCCACTCTTTTGAGCCAGATGAATCCTGGCATTGTCACCTTGTAATATACCTGTGCCATCGGGGAAGGGAAGAAAATGTACTGACAGAATCTGGTCATTCAGTATATTCAGGTAGCCAGCTGACCTCATTGCTGAAACTAGACTCGACCAACTGAAGCAACCCCAGATCATAACACAGCCCCCGCAGGCTTGTACTGCAGGCACCAGGCATGATGGGTGCATCACTTAATCTGCCTCTCTTCTTACCCTGATGCACCAGATCACGTGACCTTTTTCCACCCAGTCTTAATGCTCTCTAGTAAACTGAAGCCTTTCTTTGTTTTTGCCGATTACCCACACTGATAGTTTTCTTAAGGCTACACGGCGTTCCCAATCCCATGAGTCCTCTTTACATTGTAGGTGTGGAAATGCTCTCACTTTTCACCACTATTCTTCCAGGTTTTAATAACGCATGGACAGTTCTTAATCCAATTTGAGTAGTTTCAGCAACTGTCTGAGTTGTTTTCTTTGCTTGAGAGAGCAGGGGTGTACTTTCGCCTGCTCCCTTATTTCCCAAGGGATCGCTACGACAGTGACCAAATCACAGAATTGCTCCCCAAGCGAGAAACTCTATGCAAGCATAAAAGCTGCTCTGAATACCTGTTGATTCTATCAAAAATGAGACAGGGAAGTGTGTCACTGCAAAAACCAGAATCCTGCCAAATGAGGGACAAAATGAGCAGAATCATGAACTGAATTGTGCTCCCCATAAGTGGTTTTAATTAACAATAAACGGGCCTATTGTAGCAATGTGACAGTTATTATTGGTCCTTTCAGTCCAGGTTAAAGCGAAAAGCAGTGGACTGAAAATATCAGGAGCAAAGTGCTCAGTGTGAGCTGCACTAGATTTTAAACAAGCAAATGTCTTATTCTTTGACATAATATTTAAAGCAGAGGAAACCAGAATTGGGATAATGTAACAAAAAATGCTGATTAGTCAGTTTTGTTAAGGATAAGTGGGACTCTACTTGCTGTGATAAAGAGAGGATCCACCAAAATCCTCGGTGAAATCATGCAGGAAATATGGGAGTTTTAAAGTGTGATGGCATTTGTTTTGTAGTTTTTAATCAGAATTTTTCTTATATGTCCTTCATGTTTCCTCTGCAGCACTGGAAAGACAAAGGGAAAGAAGGGAGGAGGAAAAGACAAACCAAAGAATGTCAAGCTGCACACAGAACAGTTTCCTGAGGTTTGTAAATTTTACAGATAGTTTTAATGCATTTTTTTGTTTTGTTTTTAGTGCTGTGCAAAAGTCTTGAGCCACCCCTTGTTTCCAAAGAGACACACTGTTACAAATGGCCTGTCGCAAAAATGCATCATTTGTTCCCATTTCTTCAGTTGAATTTATGCAAAATGCCAACGATAACAGTTTGACAGCTATAATGTAGCATTTTTGCACCAGCAAGGTGATTCAGGAAAGCTCCAGGAAAGCCCTGATATGGACCCGAGAGATGCATTTGACCTTTCAGCTGATCCATCTACTGTTCACTGAAGCTTCATCAGAAATGGTCTCAGTGGAGGGGTGGCTGTCAAGAAGCCATTCTTAAAGAGAATCTCCATGTATGTTTGCACAGTAAATTGCTGCACCTAGCAAAATATAAAGAAATGAGGGGTGGCTCAAGACTTTTGCACGGTACTGTATTTCTACCATTGGTAATTAAATCTTAATTATTTGAAAAGCTCTATGCCTATACATGCTTCACCCTGCCACATTAGTTCAAATATGTCACTTGATGTTAGAAAAGGATCCTTGTTTCCATCACTTAAATCTGTTCCCACCTCCAGAAGGAAGTAAATCTCTGCTGTGTCACCTGCAACAACGAGTTCCCCACAAGAAACAAGCTGTTTGACCACCTGAAGTCCAGCGGCCACGCTACAGCCCTCACCGGAAATGCTCCTCACAGCTCCATGAGCAAAAGCAAGAAAGACAAGAAGAAGAACAGATAACACATCTTGACCTGGACTTTGGAACCTGAAAAAGTTTGACTCAGCAGGGACAATCAAAAAGGCTTAAAAAAGTCTTTGAAAGCGGTCTAAAGTGGACAGTACCGGCTGACTCAGCAGATAGCTTTTAAAAAAATGACACTATGATGTTCAATAATATAGTTGTGAAAAAGTGAATCATCCACATTGGAATGATTGAAACATTATGAGCAGCCCTTCAGCAAATTTCCCTGTAACTTAACAGTCTTCATACTGAAACCAGTGGAGAAAAAGTTTTCCAGATGTGTATAGTACTATACTCTCATCCCCATTATCAGATCTGTACTTCTCCAGGAAACAGCTCTCCTTGTTTGTCTGTATTGGTATTACTAATAAAGGTGATGCTGCAGGTTGGTGTACCACCCTGAAATGCTTTCAGCAGTTATGTTTAACAGTGAACAGCAGTTTGTTGGATGGGTCTAAAAAATGCATTCACTTCATCATGTGTGCGCTGCTTCATTAGTACGGCAAAAACAAAATGAAACAATTATATATTTGGTTTATCAGACATGTTTGTTCATTTATTCTGAAGTGAGCAAAATGACTGCAGTGTGGCATGTTTTCATGTCTATAACATGCAGCAGAAACGCAAATAACTGTTTTTTTTTTTTTAAGGAGAATTCTGTTGCCGATTGGTTTCCCAAGTTGACTCTTTGGCAATGACCTGCTCGTTTTCTGTCCGTGTAGCCGGACATGGGTTCGTTAAACATCCTCTCTCGTGATGCACATGGGGGAATTACATGCCGAAGGTCTAAAGTGGTGAGAGTGGAGATCGTGGAGAAAAACAGCGTAGTCTTCTTTATCCTGAAGGGAGAGCAGCTGCATAAATAAATATCCAAGCTGGTGAAGGCATTCGCTTTTAAAGCGAGACATTTTTTGTAAAGAATCACTTGTAATGTGTGATAAAGTTTAGGATGAGCTCCCTGTTATCTTCACTGTATCATGTACGAATAGCTGTACATTAATTGAAAAGGATGCTTTTTAAACTCAAGGACAAGGCAGCTGAAAACTATCGGCATCGAAACAAATTGTAAAGAGGTTCTCAGATGTATTCGTTGTTGCTTTGCAAATTGTGCTTTCACTTTTTTTGTAGAACAATACGATGTTAGTAATCGCGGTGGTGACATTTTGATTCTTGACTGAATGGATTTTTTTTAAAAAAAGTGAACTTATGTCCTCTGTAGGTGTCACAAAAAAGTTAAATTGAAAGATAATTTTTTTCCCCCTTTGGTTCTCGGCAGGATAGACTGTTCATATGAAATAATGTTTAATGATAACTAACAAAACGTCTGCAGTATTTTCCACCGCCAGTCAAAGCAGTCTGACGGGAACTTGTATGAAATAAAACTTGTTCTTCAACAATGGAATAGAATAGAACTTTATTGTCATTGAGATACAACAAAATTCCGTTCAGAACAGCCATCTAAGAGGACATACAAGCTAACACACAGGGGAGATGGATGTCTGCAGCCGCTTTTATCCCAGGAAAAAGAAAACGATCAGCAGAAGGAAAGTTAGGTTAAAAAAAAATGGCCTGAGCGAAGATGGTTTTTGGGCACTCTTCTGCTGAAAATCTATCTAATTACTATTTTTTATTATTTTAAGCTTTAAAAAAAACAAAACAAATGTAATTAGACTACAAAAAAATGCAATGATTTGCAATTCACAATAAAGCACAGAAAATATCAAAGTTGGGACAGGGCCGTGTTTACCACTGTGTAGCATCCGCTCTTCTTTTAGCAACAGTCCATAAATGTCAGGAAACTGAGGAGAGAATTGATGTCCTATTCTTGTCTGATGGAGGATTCTAGCTGCTCAGCAGTCCTGGATCTGCTTTTGCTGTGTTTTTAGTTTCATGATGCCCCAAATGTTTCAGTTGGTGAAAAGTCTGGACTGCAGGCAGCCCAGTTCAATACTCGGATTCTTCTACTATGAAGCCATGCTGCTGTAATAGCTTCAGTCTGCGGTTTAGCATCGTCTTGCTGAAATACACAAGGCCTTCCCTAAAGAAGACGCCATCTGCATGGGAGCATATGTTGCTCTAAAGTCTGTATATACCTTTCAGCATATATGGTGCCTTTCCAGATGTGCAAGGTGCCAGTTCCAGAGGCACTAATGCACCCTCATACCACCAGAGATGCAGGCTTTTGAACTGAGCATTGATAAACCAGATGTTCCTGCTCTTTAGTCTGGAGGACACAACGTCCATGTTTTTCCAGAAAGACTTTCAAATTTCAATTTGTCCACAGAGCAGTTTTGAACTTTGCCTCGGTCTGTTTTAACTGACCTGTTTATAATTAACATAGTTGCAAAATGTTCCTCCAGCTGTTTCTTTTCAGCACCACTTCCCCCCCCCCCCTTTGTCCCCATCCAAACTTTTTGAGACATGTCGCTGCCATGAAATTTAAAATGAGCTAATATTTTTCAGACAACTAAATGTCCCAGTTTAATCTTTTGATTTGTTTTCTGTTCTGCTGTGAATAAAATCATTGCATCCCAACTTTCTGGAGTTGGGTTTTTACTTGAAAGTAAGAGGACAGAAGTGTTAAATCTGTCCCTGGACTGACTTTATTCAGTGTGAAGGTATAATTTGACTAATTATCTTCGCTGCTAATGGCTGCCGGTCGTCCACCGCAGTGTTATAAAAAATTGAAACCTACATTAGAAACCCGGCAGCGCAGCTGAATTTGCTCTGTTTTACAATTTGAGCACAGATGGCTGTTGCTGCTACTCCTTATGGTGCCGGAGAGATGAGTCATTTGTGTTTCACATGCACTACCTTGTCTTCGACCATTTCCACGCCGATCTGGAGGCCTTTTCCACAGACATCACCAATAATGTCATATTTGCTTCTGGCTTTTGCCATTTGCGTCATCAGAAATGGCAAAACTGTTCTGCTGTGTAACATCCTGTCCGATAGGAGAAAAAACAGGAGTTATATATGTTATGTAGCATTTTGTTCACTATTCTATTTCGTTTTTCACCGTCTTGTGTGGGGCTGGATTTCTGCAGAATGTGTAAAGAAAGCAAAAGGGAAATTTACACAGATGATATCATATTTCAAATCTTGACTAAATCCTGTTTTGTGCTTATTAGGGGACAGATCTTAAATACACATGAACTCACAGTCCAGTCCATTAGGTATACCTGCTCAGACGCTTGTTAATATATCTAATCAGCCAATCACATGGCAGCATTTCTCCAATTCTGCTGCAACAGAAGAACACACTGTGTGTACAGTGTGTTTCTTTAGATGGTGGGGCCATAGTGTGCCCATCTTTGGATGGATGTTTACAGCAGGTTAGCGCTCTGTGTCACAAACCATCTCACACTGGTGTCTTGAATATGACAATGAGTTCGCTGTACTCAAATGGACTCCCCAGTCCCCAAACAAGTAGAGCGCCTTTGGGGTGTGGTGAAGCAGAAGATTCGCATCCTGCCTCACAGTGAGAAGGTCTGGGTTCGAATCCACCTTGGCCCGGGCCTTTCTGTGTGGAGTTTGCATGTTCTCCTCGTGTTTGCGTGGGTTTTCTCCGGTTTCGACAAGCAGTTAGTGGGGTTAGGTTAACTGGTGATTCCAAATTGCCCGTAGGTGTGAATGTGAGTGTGACTGGGTGTCTGTCTCTCTGTGTTAGCCCTGCGACAGGCTGGCAACCTGCACAGGTATACCCTGTAGAAGAGCTTTGAATGTCCTTCAAGAAGCCCGGAGAACTATTCCTGAAGACTAGTTAAAGAAATGACAAGAAAGCTTGACTAAGTAATGGAACCCCCCGCCCCCCCCCCTTTTGCTGCCATATAACACACACGTGTAGAAATAATTGTTTTCCCGTCACTGACCAGACCAGTGTTGGGGAAGCTGCTATAAAATACAGCCCTATTCACGGAAAAGTGCAGTGATATTGTGCACTGGATACAGTGTTTAACGACACAAAAATGTTAACTACTCAAATCAGTTTGTAAATATAAATATTTTAAAGCTTACCGCAAAAATATAGTTATACTACCAGTTTAATTACTTTTATCAGTTGTTATTCCCGTTATTGCCCCCTCCGGACACTGAGTTAAAATGGCACCTGCATATAAAATGATTGTTATTGGTATGTTTTATGATGTGTAATGTGCTGCAGCTTCTTATCTAGGTCATTGTGTTGTGCAACAGGCTGTCTGCGTTGTTAGCAATGGTAGAGGCAAATAAAATTAAGAAGGATAAATCACTATACCCCCCTCACATGTGATTTACAGAGGTGTATGTAGTAGCAGGGAGAAAAAAAAAACCCACGCAATTCATCTTCATTGGGGCAAAAAGACAAACATTATCAACTTGCGCAACTGTTTTATCACGAACTTCTCAACCTCATCTATGGAAATAAGAAGATCGGGCACCGATGAAGCAGCAGGACACGCCAAGGGATTTCCTCCGAAGGTGTTGAAGTGGGAGGCTTTCACAAAGGAAGCAGCAATTTCTGGAGAACAAAACACATGAATAAACAAGCTCACACCTCCACTCGCTGCAGCTCGCAATGAAAACTTCAGCCGCAAATACAAATTTCTCAGAATACATGCATTGCAAATGGTTTGTGTAAGTATCGAGGGGCTTCATGTTGGTTTCCGGGTTATATAAACGGCACCAAGTGGGATTTTTTTTGGAGGACAAGCGGGGTCATAAATTGTGCATCTTAAAGTTGACCAGTATGTGAGAGCTATACCCACCATGGACACAGAGCAGCCTATTATTACACACCCACTCACTCAAGTAAACATACATTTTCAAGGCTAATGCTGGTAATTATCATGTGAATCAGTGTTTGTCTGTTTTTGTCCTTTATGTTTTTTTTTGTTTGTTTTTTTAAAATTGGATTTAGAATGCAAATTCTGAGAAAAAAAATCAGTGTTTAAAACTGAAAGTGAAAATTGTAAATATATTAATTTAATCAAGGCAGCAAAAAATGATATAAACAGCGATAAAGAGCCAGTATACTGTAGATGCTACTGAAATGGGATATGCAAATGTGATATGATGCTGTGTACACAAAGAAAACTTTAACATCTATTTCTGCGTTCGGTGTTTAATAGTGGATTTAATGACATCATCACCTCGGAAACCCGAAAAGCGGCTTCCCGTTCGGCCGATTCCAGCCTGGACCCCTCAGGTGGAAACACATTTCATATTAAAATCCTTGATATAAACTGCAAGCACGCCTGATAAAGACATGTGAAGCACAGTTCACCCATTTCTGCAAGACATTGCGATGGCACTGAGTTTTGCTTTGCTTTCATAATGTATTTATTTATGTACTTTGTGTTTGAGCAAAACATCTTCATGGTGTCTGACCTCATCAGCAATGCAGATTCCTCCTCTCTCCCTTACCCGTTGGTAAGCTTCCTTGAGGTAGGTTTTTTTTTTTTTAGGTACTTTTTTGTACATGTTCACATTCCTTTAGTAACATATTAAAAATAACAACACAAGAAGTCATGCTGAACATGAAAACAACCCTGAGTAACAAATATATTCATAAACGAAATCCAAGTGGATCAAAAGAGTATGGTACCTGAACAGGTTTGGCAAAGAACGCTGTGATTGGGCTTTGAGCGCTGGTAGCAAATGTCTCTTTTAACTGTTCAGTGTAATGTTTCTTTGCCATGCAAAGGCCTGTGGGATATGAGAAAAATCTTTTTCTTAAAGTAATAGTACACAAATGTCCATGTATTCTCAAAATAGTGTTTACTGTGCTGCAAGAACTTGGAGCTGAGCAGTTGACTTTTCTTCGTATTTCACACAGAAACGGTATAACTTCACATGTAGGTGTGCTACCATGCTCAATTTCTGGGTAAACTCTGGGTGAAACTCAGGCTTACAATGTTCCTCAAAATGATTAACCGTGACAACAAGTAAATGATTAGCAGTTTGAACTGCAGGGGCATAAATACTTATTTTCACTGACCTTTCTTTCTTTGATCACAGCTATTAAAGCTCTACATATACTCGGCAAATTTCAAACTGCCAGAAAAGGCAATTTAACCCAAATCCACACACTCATCATGAGCAAGAATGTCATGGTAATTTTGGGTAATTCAGCGTAATTTTTCTTTTTCCAGGCTGGAATGATTGTACAGCATACACCTTAAAAAAAAACTTTTTAAATAAAACAAGAAGTGCACTGTGTGGAGTTTGCATGTTCTCCCCGTGTCTGCGTGGGTTTTCCCCGGGTACTCCGGTTTCCTCCCACAGTCCA
>JAVDPK010000106.1:78055-98868 GCA_034780415.1 Cichlasoma orientale
CACACACACACACACACACACACACACACACACACACACACACACACACACACACACACACACACACACACAAAGGATCCATGTCAGGCTTTGTGAGCAGCAATTGAAAAGCATAGACGTGATAACTAAAGTCACTATTTTACTTGCTGTATACTATCAAAGCTCAGAGTGGTCACATTATCACATAAAATAATGATTCTGCTCTGTAACATGTCAGATTGTTTTTCCTACAAATGGAAATTTATATGTGTGAATAAGATCATTCTGTGCTTTCCACAGCAAAGCAAGAACGGCTGCCTCTACAGAGCAACATCTTTGAACTATTTCTGGTTTTAAAGAACATAGAGTGAAAAATGGGCACCAATGTGTAGTATTTATTTTTCTTGAGGCAACGGGATAATTCAGTCATAAGTAGAATGTTTAAATAGTTTAAAAAGTTTTACATTTTAGGACATAATAAAAAATTATGTAGTCCTTAGCAGGTCTTAAAACTAGGTAAGTACAACCTGAAGTTTCTCTGAGCATTGCACGGTCTGACCTTGTGGTGAATTTGGTGGGATGTCGAATCCTGCGAAGATTAGCTGCTGTTTTGAATGTTTGCTGCTTGTGACTGATAGTTCTCACTGTGGAATGACGGACTTCCAGTTGTTTGGGAATGTCCTTATAACCCTTCCGAGATTGATGAGCAGCAGCAGCTGCTTGATTTCTTTCCTCTTTGGCATTGTGTAAATGCACACCTGAATGCTCCAGACCAGCAATCAGCCAAAACTTCTGCTTTTATAGAAGTCGTCACACTTGCTGATGATAAATTAATCAAGTGCATTTGATTAACAGCACCTGGCTGTTACTTACCCTCTTAAATCCTATAGCAGCAGTAAGGGTGGTTGTATTAACCTAATTTTAAGACCAAAATTTTATTGTTGTTTTGTCCTAATACAAGAAACCTTACAACTGATGGAGGATGTTAAATTATTGCCACATTTTTAATTGTATTGTATATAAATATTACAATTAAATAAATAATCACCGACATTTTAACAAAGCAGAGTGGTTAAGAAGAATACCTGCGGCTATTCATGTGTATCAGCCATGTGACGATGAGTAAAATGAAGGCAGAAAAGACTGAAATGAGGATCCACACAGACTTTTCCCGATGGAGATCTGAAAGACACAACATAACAATGCGTGGGTGCTTCAGCAGAACATTTCAGCGTGTAGTATCTTTTTCCTGTGGTTATTATCATTACATCACACCAAAGCGAGGTAGGCAATTATTTTTCTCCCACATGACAAACTGAGACTGTTGTGGAGGGCCGCACCAATACGCTTATAAAGAGAAAAAATTAATATTGAGCAGAATTAAGTTCAGCTTATTGGTGCAGCCCTCCACTACAGTCCTAATTTCTCATGTGGCCCCCTGGGAAAATTAATCTCTCACTTCTGTGCTAAAGAAGTTGCTAAAAAATGCAGTAAAACCACAACATCTTGACTTCCAATCTTCAAACTAAGCTAAGCTAAATGGCTGCCATCTGTACCATAAGAGCAGTATCAAAAGCTTTAAGCAAGAAAGCGGTTTAATGTATGTTTCAAAATGATGAACTCATACAGTATATAATGTGTTGTTAGTGCACAAAAAAGCTGGTGGACGTCTTACACTCGGGAACTTTGATGTAGGAAGTGGAACTCCATTCACTCCAAAAGCCATGATCGGGCTTACAGCGCACCTGAATAAGGTATGTACCACCTGACCGCAGGCTGAAAATGTTGAACATCTTCTGCTGGCCGGCAAGGTGATTCTGGAAACACACACAGTTGACACACATATTTCAGTCAGTCTTTCGGGCTGTCATTATGCAGATTTTAAATGTTATAAGAACTGAACTGTAATCTCAGTGACACATCAGCTAGTTCTCCAACATGACGCCAGAGCCAAGATATCATATTTGAAAGGCAAATATTTCAACCAACGTGCCACTCCCTCGCACGAGCAGTTTTACGTACCTCCCATTTGCTTTCCCCCTCCAGCTTAACACGGAGCTCATAGATTAGAGTGATCCAGCCGGAGCGGGTGTCAGCCTTGGGAGGTGGATCCCAAGACACATGAAGGAAAGGCCAGCCTTGATCCTTCATTACTGTCACATTTAGGTTCTCTGGAGGATGAGGCATGACTGGAGCAGAAGAGAGAAAATTTGAATGAAACACAGACAGTGTAACTGTACCAATGAGAAAAACAAGAGACGTCAACTGTGACTGTGAAAGGCAGGTGGTGAAACCCCTGCGGCATGAAATATCAGCTTACATAGCAAACAAAAGGACACGCACTGACACTGCAGGAATGACCTTCAAAACATTTGTTGACGTGTGTATCATGACATATAATACAGATAAAAGTCACTGTCTGGGTTTTTTTTTGCTATTATCATGGAGGTACATAACAAACAGTAGTGAGGTAACACAAAGGAACGGCTAACCACATCGGGCCAGAACAAATCAACACACTTCCAGTTTAGCCGCCTCAAGGCCAAGGTTAATTTATACTCCCTTTTAAATATTTTGTGAACATACTTTTCATTTAGTGGGATGGAACGAATTCCTTACTTCCTGTAATATTTCTCTAGAAAGGGTGTAAATGATTAAAATAGCTGGACAGTTTTGAAATAGTCAGTCAAGTAGGAGAAAATAGAGGAGATTTTCCATTGAAGCAAACAATTATAGACACACATGCGTGCAAGTGGCCTCTACCAAAAACACACTAGAAGCAGGTAAGGAGGTAAAACAGGAATTTACAACAATTTCACTAATCAGGTTTAATTTCGTGTAAACTGGATATTTATGTCAAATGAATGCTAAACATATTTTTTAGTAGATTTTGCATCAGCTAGTCCTTTAATCGCTGCAAAGAAAGTTTCACTGTGGACATTAATGCCCTAAAAGGTGACCTTTAGTGAGCAGTTACATCAAACGGGAGGGTGACTGCACTCCAAAAGCCACAGTGTAACGCAGTGTATCACTGAGCAGCTGTGGAGTGTGCGTCACAATGTACTTTTTTTTTTTTAAATCCTTATGATAAAATTATAAAAACTCCCCCACCCTCGCTCCCACTCCCCTGCCCCCAGTCCCCTCACCGATGTAGACCACGTCTATATCCACGGGGTCAGAGAAGGTCGTGCCCAGCGCGTTGGTGGCCACCACGGTGATGTTGTAGTTGACCCAGATAACGGTGTTGTTCTTGTTAAAGAAGCAGGAGTTCTGCCCAGCTGTGTGGTAGTCGGGACACTCGTGCACAACGTCAGAACTGCAACAGAGGCAGAGGAGCAGCATGTAATCACAGGTGTGCGTTTACATTGTACTGCACTTCCACATTCCAAGAACAGTGTGCGTTATATGTATATATGTGTGAGAGGGGCAAGATGAGACCAGTGGGGAGGAAGTGTGACTGCAAAATAAGTGGAAGCCATGTTTCTGCTGTTAGTCTGTCAGGTTATTGTTTTTAATTAAAGGAGACAATTAAAATAACTTTGATGCTGTTTTCTAGTCGAACTCTAAGCCGCAACTTCAGGTTCATTTCCCAATAGACCTGGGTGTGTTAATGAACACAACTGGGAGTGTTTACATATAGAACACAGGGAACGTATTGTTGCTGCCGTGGCAGTAACTAGAGACGACCGGCCGTGGGACCTGTTCAGGTGCGGACACAACGAGGAAAGAGAGCGTGAGCGTCTGAATGCTGGCGAAGCTGCCTACGCCAAACGCATGTGAGCTGAAGGACAAAAAAAAAAATTAAAATAGAATAAAAGACTTTGAGTTCACACAAAGTGGTGAAGAGCACTTGCATAGACCCTTAATAAAAGTGCATTTTTTCTGCTGCTACATACCATACCATGGTTCGAATGCAACTGAAAGCAGAATGAAAGGCAACATAAAAAAAAAAAAAATACCACAGCTATTGTGCAGCATTACAATAGTTTTACTTTGAATTTTTTTTTAAAGAACTACTGAAAGAAGCACGTGTAATCGCTATTTCAGCGGGTTGTCAGGAAACCACGGTAAAACTGAGTGCCTAAAAACACCCGTCATAATAAAGCTACGCCATAAAATGTTATAGGAAGCACATTATAAGTGAAAGCTGAGAGCTAATAACTGAGAGGCTCTTCACCAAGCATAAAGAGCCAGTCTGTATTTTTTTTTCAGTCCTAATATGAGATGAAGCCACTTACAGGGAGCAGAGAAAAAAGTTGCTGAACTGAAAGGAGAAGCAATGTATGTTTCTGCGAGCAAAATCACAGCAGAGGAACTGGCTGAGTCTTGGACGCTAACAGGTGAATAAATACTTTTTATTTTCTTCACAAACCATCATATTGTCACGAGACTTTTAGAAATATACTTACAAATTAACATATTCAGGCTTGTGAAACATGTCGTTCGCTATTTCAAATCATTTGAGATCTGGAAAGCTTCAAACTTAAACCTCAAATAATTTTTGCACATTATCCCGTTGAAAGAGGTCAAAGCCATAAAAACACTTCTCATACATGTAGACGGTATATGTCAAAATAACATCTACATCAATGTCAGGATCTAGTGTTTCCCAGCAGAACGTGGCCCACTTCCATACTCGTCACCAAATGCCTCAAGTCATCTGAGTTAAATTAGAAAATACTGTGGAAATACATAAGTTAGTTTATGTGTTTTCTCACTATAATAGAAGGTGAATAATCCACCAGTGAAGACTGTAATCGTTGGAATAGAGCTTTAAAAGGACTGTATGTTAAGCGGTGCTAGTTCTCGGCTGAGAGCAGCGACAGCCTAGATTTGTGTCACCCTGAAGCCTTTATGCAAAGCTAATCAGAACTTTGACAAATAGATAGGAGGGACAGTAACCTTGCCCTCCTCTGTATGTTAAGTTTGAGGAAGGCCAGCGTTAGTCTTGGTTTTCTTTTCCTCCTGGGCGGATTACTCCCGCCGCCGCCGCCCATGGGCGGAACTGTATTTTTCCGGGCTTGTTGTCTCACACACCTGCAGCTCATTTGTATCATTAATGCTGTGTATTTAAGAACTGGCTGTGGCTGTGACTCTGCCAGATCGCTCCTCCATCATTGTGTTAAATGAGCTTCCCATGTTTGATGGTTGTTTGCAAAGGTTCCGCTTAGTGATTCCTGCTTTTTGGTTGCCTGCCAGGAGTTCATAACTTGTTTGCCAAGACACTCACCTATCAAACTTTTCGGAGTTCAAGAGCATCACAATCACAGTACGCCAACTCTAACGCCGTGACTTGCTGTGGTAACAAGGACTTACCTGAAACTCCCCTGCCTGCCCCGAATCTCCTCAGTCTCCCTCAGATTCCAGCCTGCCTGCCAACAACCCCTCTCTCGGCCCTCCTTTCACTGCTCCCAAGTAATCACTCAAAGAAAATCCTCTCTGAGCTACGGCAGTCACCTTCTCTCTGCTGGACTTCAGCTCCCACACAACAGCTCATCAGCCAGTTACTGATTTTGTACACTTTGTAAACACACGTTTTAAACATCAATCTGCTCTGTCGGTCCAGCCACAGTAAAACCATTGCAGAACAATCTGCATGGATACTCAGCAACTGCATGAGCTGCCATTATGTGTCAGGGTGCCGTTAGGTGAACATGAGAGGGCTATGACATCTATAGTTTAGCAGCTACATGAAACACATCTGCAGGTAGAACAGATGAGACTGAGACTGAGATTGGATGGAAGAAAAAGCCCTAAGAGGCGTATTCTGTAATTACCTTAATGAGCAAATCAAGCATGCATTGGCCTCTGGGGATGAACCAAAGTGTTTTGAGTAATTATTTGTATTGATAACTGCCTCAGTGAACATGGTCGGGAAAGAAACTACAAGTACCGGCAATATACTAATCGTGGACCACTTCCAGTCTTTACCTCCCGAGACGCCACCCTCCTCTTCTGGTCCCAGCACTTCAGAGTCCCTTCTTAACACCGCAGGGAGCCGATGTAGTTGGGCCAGGCCAATATACCACCCAAGAAATGGCGGAAAGAAATCGAGCCTAGGCTCTGTGTGTATGGTGGACACACTGGTTGCATGCCTGGTGTGGCCAAAATTCAACGCTGGCCAAAAGTGTGTGGACACAGGAAGAAAAACTCTCGCTCCAAGCTCTGCTGCGCTCTGGTGCTGAACAAAACTTGACGGCTCATCAGTTGGTCAATCCCTCACCACCATCACACACCAAACTGAGTCCGTTCAACAAATTTTCTCAGGTAATCGTCATGCGTTTGTATGGTTTTTGTGTTTCACTCTCCCAGTTCTCCCATAATTCTCGGATATGCTTGGTTTGAGAAGTACAATCTACACATAAATTACTAAGAAAGCCATATTGAGAGTTGGCGCTTATACTGTTCCTCACACTATTTACAGTCTGCAATTCCACCCACACATGAGACAAAGAAAAACCCTGAACTAATGTCACCTGATCTGTCTCTTGTTCCAAAGGAATATCACAACTTGGGTGCTGTATTCAGTAAGGAAAGAGTGCCGTCTCTCTTTCTTCACTGGCCTTACAACTGTGCCATTGACCTCTTCCAGGGGGCGCCTCCTCCCTCCAGTCATCTGTACAACCAATCTGGTCCTGAACGACTTGCCATGAAGAAATACATCAAGGACTCCCTTGACGCTGGCATCATTCAGCTGTCCCCCTCTCCAGTGGGTGCTGTTTTTTTCTTCTTTGAGAAAAAGACAAGACTTCCCTGTCACCTGGGAAATAGAAAGTCAGATCTATCAAGTACAACTAAAAGAACGAGATCCCGGTACTGGTCCACCTAAAAGTCACCTGTCTTCTACTCGCTCTCAGGTAATATGTTGGATCCACACAGCCAAGTAAATGTACTCCAGGTCAGAGTTTGCCACATTCCTCTAAGAAGTGTGTCAAAGATGTTGGCTCCCAAGTTCCTGGGTCCTTTTGAAATAGAAAGAATTCAGTCCATCGGCTGTGTATTTTAAACTGCCTGCCTCCATGAAGATATACCCAACCTCCAATGTGTCTCAATTAAGAGACATGGAAGGTGGGGGTGTGGTGGGATGGGGGAGCAGGTAGGTTCATGGCAGGCTGGAGTCCTTGCTCTCAGGTGGCTGACCATGGGCGGAGCTGTATTTTTGCTGTCGCTCAACCACAGCCCATCTGTGTCATCAATGCTGTGCTGTGGGATCGGCTGTGACTGTGACTTTCCATCAGATCATTCCTCCGCTACCACTATGGTGGTATGGTTCTGTGGCTTGCTGTGGTAACAAGGACTTACCTGAATCTCCCCTCCGAATCTTCTCAACCTCCCTCAGATTCCAGCCTGCCTTCCACTCTCAGCCCACCTTTCACTGCCCCCAAGTAAGCACTCAAAGACAATCCTCTCTGAGCTACTGCCGTCACCTTCTCTCTGTCGGACTTTGCTAATTGCCTTTCTCCCTCTCCGCAGACCTTCCCAGAACGCCACCATAGAGTTCAGCTCCCACAAAACAGTTCATCAGCCAGTTACTGATTTTGTGCACTTTGTAAATGCACATTTTAAGCTTCAAGTCATTTGTCTGAGTTTGCTCTCTGGGTCCAGCCACAGTAAAACCATGACACGGTTTCTCTATCCTTTGTATATCAAGCGCTCAACATCATTCTTTTCATCAGCCTCTTTACATGCAGCCTGCCATGGTTTGGGATATTTGTTGCGTTCATTTTTCCCGTTATTTTATGTTTTATTTTGCTATCTTTGGCTCTTATTCCTGTCAATTTTACTTCCTTTCTTTTCCCTCCTTGTAATAGTCTGCCCTGCCCTCATTTGTATCACTTGTTTTAAGTGGGAGCACCTGTTTCCAATGAGTCTTCTCAGTATACACATACTAGATTATTTTGTTGTCATAGTCAAGTGTCCCCGTGTTCTCCAGTCTTGATATTCACTTGATTTCACACGTTACACTGTCTTCACCAGCAGGGCTGGGTTTTCACTTTGCAGTTAAAAAATAATCCCATCCTTACACTTTTTTTCTGTATATATGTCTGTATCAACCTTGAACAATTTTAAAATCCATGCCCATGGGCACCTCTTAGTACTTGGCAGTCTTTATCCTCTTACATGCTGCTATTATGCTGCTATTTAATAAACCATCCAGAAGAACATCCTATCGCACCAGCCGTGTTGATGGTACTCTTCTTTCACCAATATGGAAAAGAGATTTTACAATTGCCGAGTGCTTACACTTCCCTTTATAATATATTATGCAAAGGGCCCTGAGAATACTAATAGTATGATCTGGGTTCATATAAATGAACTTTACAAATAACTATTACTCACTGTGTGCACCTATAAGATGATATAAAACAAACTTATAACAAGATTGGGTGTTTGAACGTGTTTCTCACCCTTCTTTTCGATAGTACAGAGCGTAAGTCGTTGGCAATCCCCATTCAGAACCTGGCTTCCACCAGCACGTGAAGGTCTCTTTTTCAGGAGAACGGCATCTAATCTGCGTGGGCTTGCCGGGCAAGCTATGACCTAAAGACAGACATTACATGTAAACAAGGAAACAAAAGCATTTTCCAATTACATCCTAAACAGAGTGAGTTAACTTAAAAAAATTAAAAGAACCACAACTTTAACTTAAAGATGAAAGAAATAACATTCTAATGTGAGTTGAGACACAAAAATATCCACAGATGAGACTCATTGTTGCTTATTAATTATGCAGATCTGGCTCATGTGTTAACCAGGTAGATCACACCTCTCGGATATCTTATCTCACTGTCAGAAACCTAAGAAGATACTAAGACTGCATTTCAAGCCAAACACTTACGTGCTCCATCTGCATGCGGCACAAAGGCTAGTAGCAGCAACAGCGGGAGAACTTCTCCAACTTTCTTCATCATTGCACCATAAAACCTTGTTGGATTGAAAAAGAACAAAAGGTGAAGATGAAGGAACCGTGATCGGGACAAAATCAGTTGACCCACAATATTGACTGCACATCTTGTATTGGGTTACAACATACCTGAATGACAAACAAAAACTGCAATATGCAGCACGTGTGGTTTCTTATTGTGACACTACCTGTTTGACAGCTCGGTGTTGCATGTAGCGCTAAAATTAGTTCAAAGCCCGATATAATTAGAAACAGGCAACGTGAAAGGATTTTTAAACATGGGTGAATAACTTACTCTTCGTGGCCAACAAATTAAATTTTGGATATTTGGATCAGTTTTTATACTGAGAAAACTGTTCCACTACTCTGCAACTATACCTTAGTCAGACATGATTTAAAAAAAAAAAAAAAGAATCTGAATAAACTGAAGAGCAAAAAAGTGATAAAAGACAAAACACCTTCTAGAGAATAATGTGCTGGTTCACTAAGGATTAAAAAAAAAACATCCACTCTGTCTCTGACTACTTCTACCAGCTGGCACATGCAGCGTAACTGATTGCATAACCTCTGGTCGGGCTTTTGCCCCGACAACACACACGGCGGGAAGCTGATTTGCCTTGCTGGAGACTGGCTCGTCTCCCCTTCTCATGACTTGAAAATCTGCATTTGCCTCGCCATGTGCAGATGTAGAATTAGTTATTACTCTGCATGACCCTTTAGCTCTACAGCCATTGGATGACGGGCCGGGGTGGGGGGGTAGATGCTGGGGTATTAGTTAGAGGTTAAATAGATGGGAGAGCTGATGTTCCATGAGCGATAAGTCTGAGAGAAAAACACTTCCCCTCACGTTACCTCATGCTGCCTCCCTTTTCTTTCATTGCTGAAGATGAATTGTTGCTGTTAAGCCAGGATTTGACATATCAAATATGGAAAAAATTTTTTGGCCCCCTTCTGCAACACCTAAAACCACAAAACCCCCAGAATCAAAAAAGAGATTCAAAAATGACAAATTTGTTTAAGAACAGGGCCTTGAACCGTTATCCTCGTTCTGCCGCCATATAACAGATCATATTAAGTGCTTTTACAAATCCGATTTTTTAGCCAGATTGTTCTGTGATTATATGTCTGAATCAAGCCTGTAAACCACCCATTCCCTTACAAAGTGTCCAAAGAAATTCACCGAAAGGTGCTATTTTCACAAGCGTCTAGTGCGCACGGCATGTTTGCCATCACCACGACATGTAATGACATGACATGAAGTACCTCAGTATGCATGTTTTTTAATGCTCTGACAGCGAGAGTGGGCGGCAACATGAGAGCCCTTCAATAAAATCTAGACATGTATGCGGTATTCCTAAGAAACCTTACACCCACGGTGAAACACGACACTAGGCAAGTCTTGGCACAGACTGCCTTTTAAAAAAAAAAAAATTCCGAAAGTATTTGAATAACGTGTCATGAATTTCACAAGAAGTTAATTCTACATTAATAACATGCTGAGTTGTCAAGTGTGGGTGTGCTCGGGCATGTGTTGTCATATCATGTGTAGTGGTTTTAAAACTTAAATCAGACTTTAATTATCATGTTCTTCGTGATAATTAAAATATCTAAGGTTTTCTGTTTTTGCAGTAACAAGCAGCGTGTTTTAAAGCTACAGTAGCCCTTAATTTCAGCAAGAAACTGTTACCAGATTTATTTATTTTTTTATTAAGTTTAAATTTATTTTTGTATTTTTATTGTGCTTTCATTTTACTGACATCACCATGAGCTGATAATTGGCATTAAGATCAAGGCACTGGATTAGCCTCCTGCTGCATATAGCCTTCTTACATAACCAGTAGCCCAAACTGAATAAGCTGCTAAGCTGGAAAAGGGCTGGCCAACAGAGTGAAGCTCTTCCCTGAATATTCCCGACTGTATGGAATATCAAGTGTGTTTTGAAATAAACTCAAATTTGCACCACCACATTTATGGACATCATAGTTTGCTGTAGTACTTTTGAGCTCCATGCCCGATGATGAATGTCAGTTTCAGTGTGATGGGACCTGTATCATATGTTACCATTAAAAATATACACACGAGGAAACAATATGCAAGCCGTCAACATGTAGGGCGACGTTACAAAATGTTGCATGTCTCGAGAATGATACCCAGGCATGTCTGTGCATGGTCTGTAAATAAGTAACTACATTTACTGTCGACTTCTAAGAAAACAAGCGAGCGTTTAGGGTGGTGGTAGAGTTGCCGTTGTGCTTTAATTTTCATAAAAAAGTGAAACAAAACTGTGAAATGAACGCTTGATAAACATTATGTTAGTTTTAGTTTTATTTTGACGTGTAATGTAAGGATGACACATAACAAAAAGAAATCCAAAATGAGCCATCCAGGTCATTGTGAAACTAGACTCAGAGCGGTGAATAGAAATCATTCACAATTTTTGTTTGTCGGTGGTCTCTCGTGTCAAAACACGATGGGTGGATGTGTCAGATGATGTGGTGGTAAAATGTGAGAGGCGAAGCATCATCTGGCGTGGTTGTACAACAGCTCCACAGCACAACAGCTCACCTTTGGACAGATGATGAATAAAGAATGTTTCTTTTTTATGCAGGGCCACGGTATTCTCAAGAGAGCTGACCGACACAGCTGAGCTACGGGAGACGTGTTTCTAGGAAGCTGTTTCTCTCTCCTGGAAGGTTATAGAGATCAAGCACACAAAGTGCACGGCATATCTTCAATGATTTACTACGCATTCACTTATGTCCTTATTTAGAAAATAACAATTTCCCTTCCTTGGGGTGTAAGCACTTCTACGGAACCCTCTGGTACATTTGAGAACTTCAGGGCAGTAATGTAGAGATGATATGAATATAACAAACCAGCAGATTTGCCACGATTTAGTTGTCCGAGTGATGGTTAATGATGTATCTTTTTACAAGATAAACTGTACAGTACAATTTGTAATTATGACCGTGACTTACTGCACAGTTTGGGTGGAGGAATATATAAAAACGATAACATAAATCACTGATTGCATTCCTGCTCAGACTGGAACAGACTAAAAACAGTTCCTGGTACAAGAAAAAACCGGTTTGAACACTAGTTCCAATAGTATTCGAGGAACAATCAAGTGTGGAGAACAGCAGAAAACAGCATGAAAGCAAAGTTGTTTCAGAGTAATCTTCACAGCAATTAAACTACTCTAAAAGAGGCACACCTCATTTCATTAATCCAAGACCTTTGATTGATTTAATTGTCCCTCTTAGGACAAACTTTAGGTCACACTGTTGGCAAATTAATGCCTGTGTTTAAACAGGCAGCTGTACTGTAGGTGGCTGTTTTCTGTCGATATTTTCCCATAAATAAACAGCAGAGCGAAGTGTCTGCTGGGGATTCAGGCCTTTATTGTGATTGTGAAACTTTTGGAAGAGGTTCAAGACAACACTGACTATACTGGCAGGGTTTAAATTATACAGTAACCAGGGTAGAGTTACATTACACTAAAATAACAGTTTGACTTTTGAATCGTGACAATCAAGAAATAAAAAATAGTGCACACGTATAGTAGCACAAATATTTGCAAGTTATACATCCCTTGAATAAAGTTATTGCATGTATCAAAGTTCATATAATGCTTTTTGTGCTTTTCCATATGTTAGTTTTTGTGCACAAGTGAAAGCTTTGCAAAGTAACAAAGGCTGCTTAACGACTTCTTCTCTTCTAGTGAGAAAATTCTGCTCTTTAGGAGGTGTACCTCCCCCCCCCCACCCACACACACACACCCCAATTAAGCAATTTAAAGTCATCACGGGCAGACTAACTACTGGTGACATGAAGTAGGCAGGCACCATGTTAAGACAGTCTTAGACAACTGATGGATGTAACATGGTGAGTAGGAAATGACATACGTTACGTACAGTGAGAATCTGGAATGTCAACTCGTAATCAAAGCAAAAATCTCGTTATATGTGGATGGACATGAAAAGCCCAGTTTGTAGTCATGGCTTTTCTTCCATTGCTTATTTATATAACACATTTCCATTATGCCTGCCTAGCAAGCCAAAGAATGACCGGCCAGCTTAACTAAAACCAGATTCAGCCAATTGTCTCGTTGTCTAAACTTCTGCTAAGCTCTGCTAATGCTAAAATGGCTCAGCTGTGGGCACTTCAAATGTTCTGTTGTTGACTTAAAGCCCAATAAAGCAGCTCTCGTGTATATATATATATATATATATATATATTTCACGTTTTGTTGTCAGACAATGGGAATAGTGCATAAAAAGTGGTCCTATTAGGACTAAACCAGCTACCACTTTCAAAGCATTTTTTTCTGCTTAACTGCACTGCTAAAGTCTTGATTTTTGCAGTTAAGCAGTATTTTTTGCTGATTGCATGGCCTCAGACCATAATTACAGATGCACGTATATATACCTGTCTATAAGAAGAGAGCCAGGTCATTATCGCACAGCGACCACACCTTGCATCTTTTTTATACAGTGTATGGGTCTGAATAGTGAAGCCAGTGCAACAGTGCCTTCAACCTGCATTCTTTCTGTTGGCTAGTAGGGGGCAATGGTCTGGTTTCAAAAAGAGGTGCAGACATATGGAAGTCTATGGAAAAAGCAACCCCTTCTCTGTGACCTCAGTCATGGCTTTGCTAATGAATTTGCTGATTAAATAGCCCACAGCCCACGGATAAAGCAGGGGAATCTGTAATGTATGACTGACATTGTGACCTTTGGGCAGTGCAGTGTACCTCTGTTTCTCAGTCAGGTTATTTAAACACAATAGCACGATGGCAATGGCAAAGTGCTCAGCTTGGGTTTTCAAAACAGCCTTCACTAACCAATGGGTGACATTACTGTGGCTATTTCCATATACATGTTGTGGATGCACAACAGAATTGGCCTTATTGACTGCAGCTTCTGACATTTACCAGTGGCAGTGTCCAGTGTTTGTCTGTTGCCATATGCAGACAAAGCAGCTAAAACTCAGCCAAAACAGTAAAAAGAGATCCTGTTCTTTTTTTTCTCCTTTTTTTTTTTAAAGCTCTTAACTAGAAATCACAAACAAAAATCAATCATAGGTCGTCTTTTTCAATCACCGTTTTTTTTTTTTATTTCATTGTTGCTTGTGAAATTGCACTTCCTGCATTTTCATGGCCAACCTATATCTTGTGACCTCTTGTATTTTTGAGCCACTCAAGTACTGCAAAAGAAGTTTAAGGAAAGCAGACAACACACTGTTCACTACCTGCAGCAATAGTGATCCCATTGATCTCCAGCCTCGCTATGATAAGAACTGGGTTCATTCAGTAAAGAGAATAACTTCTATTTATTGACCATTAGAGCTGCCATAGTGTCTGTGGTTGAGAAGAAATACTCCTTCAAGTGTCTTCTGTGAGCTTCTATGACAAATCTACTTGGTAAAGCAGTAACTGCATATTTTTAAAGGTGAAAATTTTTTAGAGATCTGAAATATATCCTCATATACCTAGGGCATGTGTTAGATTTGATGTAGGTGGCTCTACCGATGTTTAATTCTATCTGCGGGCATGCATTATTCTGATAGTGGGAGTACTGGCATCCCAGTGCACCTCTGTCTGGTTTGTTCTTGTGAAAAAGTCAACCAAGCAGCTACACTGCATGCACTTGCAAAGAGCTGGAAGGGGAGAATGAATACTTATAAGGAGGGTGTATCAGCATGTAATTTCCTTACAAACCAGCATTAGTAACAGGGTTCTGAAGGCGCTTAATTTTTGTGAGTCACCACTTATTTTGATGTCAATTACAACCTGTGCCATAGCAACAATTGCCACCAAAGCACCAGCCACTACTATGGACGTAAATATAAAGTCAGTAAAGCTTGCAAGTTCTTTTACAGCCAAACCTAGCACAGAAATGATTATGATATCTGTTAAATGACATAACTCACACTTGCTTTTCAACTATAAGCCTTACTTGTTTGTTTTCAGAATGTATGACAAAAAGCCAAAAGCCAGACGTGACGAAACTGATATGGACTTTATATCACACCAGCAATCAACACGCAATACCCAACACTTGTAAAGGTTTATAAAGCCTCTGTGTGCGGCTAATAGCGGAAAGAGTCAGTGAGCTGCAGACAACTAACACTGTAATCCAGTACTGAGTTGATCAGCTTGAGCCTATAAGGGTCACTGGCCTTCCTCACCTCTTCCTAACTAGTCTTAAAGCCAATAAGCATGGAACAGATATAGGAAACCCCATTACGCCTCTCACTCGAGCATCATCATCCTCCCACGCAGAGGAAAACAATCTCAACCTGCGTGTCAGTTGCAAACAAGGGGAATATGTCTTCATCCTGAACTAAATCCTATCACGCTCACTTGTTGTGAGTAATTTACATCCCATGCACGCTTGTTCCTTGTTGACACTTGTTGAGGATAAAATGTGTATTAGGAGAATTTATGACTTACCTGGATCTAAAGTTTTCAGTCTCTGCCGCCGTGCCTCTGCCGTAGCGACTTCGCTGCCGGCTCCCAAGAGAGCGGACTTACCTACTTCTGTGTATGGTTCGACAGATTTCAAGTGACAAGAGGAGCGCACCGGTCGGCTTAGCCGTCCTGTCAGTGAAGATATCGCCAACATCCACTCTGCGCTCTGCACTGATCCCGGGTAGGGTGGATCATGGCAGCTCCGCCCATGCACGGTTGACACCACAGACCTGAGTTTCGAGGAAGAACGAACTGGTCAAACTAGTTTGACGTGCAGCACAACACCTCCAAAAGGCGTAAGAACAGTGGGAAAACAAAATTTGTTTAATGTAAAGTCTCGCAGATTAAGTTGCTGTGCCACTGTTCAATCAATATTAATAAAGTGATAGCAATCTAACGTCTCTCTCCCTCTCACTCCCTCTCTGTCTGTCTCCCTGTTTGTGTACATGTTTGTGTTACCCTGAGGAATTTGGTTACATGTTATGGTTAAGGTAACTTTCCAAGAAATGAACGATCAGTCAAAGCAAAAAGCGCCAGGTGTGTGTAAAGTTGATACATGCCCTCCACACAAACACGACATAAAAAATGTATATCAGTAATAAAGCCGCATGGCTTATGACAGAGATTACTCTTGTTTACCTACTGTTGGTGCTGTTTGTATCCATGTGGATGTGTTTTGAGTGCATGTATGTTTGCAATTCTTTTGTGTGCGTGTGTGTGGGTGTGTATATATGCGCAGTGGCGGTGGTAAACGAATTGCGCGCGCATCTCCTTTTGGCAAGAATGAAGTATGTGCTTTAAAAAAACAAAACAAAAAAACAGTCTTTTCTACCTTTTATTCACTTTAATGATTATCACCTCAAAGTCCATCACAGACTCGGCACTAATGGTGGTTTGGTAAGGGTTACTGCCACACGAGGTTCAGAAAAGCTGTGGAAAGCCACGGCCTCTTTGCTGCTACCTTAGTAACTTTTACCCCCTCTGTCTATGAACAAACATTGTAAAACATATTGTGACAATCAGAACAATGTGTCCTGCTAAAACAGTGTCCGTCCTTTCCTCTCGCCGGGAGCTGTAAACATTGTAAGGTCTCCTAGTATTTGACATTTCCTCTATAGGCTGCACCGTCTGTCCGTGACTCACTCTTCATTTATGCATCAATTTTGTTTGAGTGGGAGTTTATCTCTACTGTTCTTTCTTTTCTTTTCTTTTCTTTTCTTTTCTTTTCTTTTCTTTTCTTTTCTTTTCTTTTCCCCCATTAACATCAGCCTCAGACTTTTCTATGGGGTCATCCACACATAGGCTATAAAACATGACAAGAGAGCTCTAAACATCTCAAGAGACAGAATCTGAAAGAACTGAGTATATTTTGTATATTTTTAATTATCTAAAAGAATAGAAAGAAAACAAATCATACAGAAAGCATGTAAATAACCTCAAAGAATGGTGCATTGTTAAACTTTACAGCAGGATGTAGCCTAACCCTGAACATTATGTTCCTACTTGAAAGACCGCAAGTGTCTCTATGTGTATCTTTGCAAAAGATCCCAAAAAAAAAAAACAAAAAAACTGCCGCTGCAGCATTTACAAAAAGATTATTTAACTTCTGGGCGACTATGTTTCCAAGTCAGCTCTGGATGCAGCGGGGATATAGACGGAGACGGGAAAAGATTCCTTTAGGGATCTTTAGGGATCGTGCGTGTATCCGATCATTGTCTGTTGACGTACATTTCGTTTCTTCTCATTGTGTTAACTTTCTTGGAAGCCACACCTAGAGAGATCTAACAGGCTCAGATGCCAGCCCACATGTGAGATGTCAGAGAAGGGGAAAAGAATAGAAGGTCTTGGAAAACGGTAATGAAATAGGTACTATTGTGTATATCATGATAATACAGAATAAGAATAAGAAAGGCTCAGTAGAGATTCTATTCTATTTGTATCTAATAGCGTTGGGAAACCTGAGCTGTGCAGTATTTTCATTTCATTTGCAACATTTTAGTGATTTTGTTTCTTTTTCATTAGACCCCCAATCTGTGCCAAATTTGCAATGAATGACTACAAGAAAAGAACAGCATTAGCATTCTTTTGGGCACATCGATGAGCTTCTGTGCAAACTCATTCACATCAGTTTGCGAGTAATCATAGAATAAAAGCATTCTTTGTGTTAGAGGCCTTCAGACCGAGGTGGCTCGGGAAATCTCTGCCCGGCCCCCTTTTCAGCTCTACTTAGATGCAATAATGTTATATAACGTGGCCATCTGCTCTTCACGTTGATTTAAAAAAGTATCACTGCCACACAGCCACGTGCGAATCAAGCCAGTGAATATCTGAACAAGCTCGATGGATGCCCTCGACGGAAATGTTCACGGGTGCGCAGATTGATAAACCCATTCATACACGTTTCTAATAAACTGAACCGTTTTAGGGAAGTGATGTTGGTATGCAAGCTTTCCTGTCTGTGCATGCTCGTTTATGCTGGCGTTATCGCAGTCGAAGAGGCCCGAGGCATGTCAAGCAGTCAGAGATGAAGGTCTGAGGTCCCCCTCTTAAATAACAAAAAGGGCTCTAATTTTCATAGACGTTTGCTCTCTAACTAAAGCTCATCAGTGTGAGGATGGACCGGGTCAAACAACGCAGCAATTACAGCTCTATGGTGGCATCTAGTGTTACTGTCTGGAACTGGTTTTATGTCAAGGTTCAAGGTAACGGGTCTGCTTTGGTTAATAAAGCCAGGTATTTGCCAGAGGCCTGGCTGCATGCTCTGGTAGAATTTAATTAGGCAAGTAAGCGTCTAGACTACAGATGAGGACCAGAGCTGTTCATGAAAGACGGTTTAAAAACAAAGACACACAAAAATTAATTCACATTCTTCAGATGTTGACGAACTATGAATGAAAGCTAAACGAATGACAAACATGCACCATCAGATTCACTCTCTTGTATTTATTACACGCATTAGTTAGTGCATAGCGTGCAAGTTGTTACAAGGCATCATTAGTAATGGGCTTACATGGTTTAACTAATTGATTTAGTAATGGTTCAGGCATCTGTTACTATGTCATTTGCAGGGTTTGGCCAGTCTAACCCTCTGAAGTGCTAACTCCATGGATCAGGTCGAACTGGTGTAGGTGTCAAAGTCCTGAGGTAAAATGCACCTCCAGTGGTACTTAGGAATGTCCTGCTAGAAACTTGAAACATACAGCACTGTGCAAAAGTCTTGTGCCACCTCTTATTTATTTAGATTTTACATCCAAGGAGTCAGATTTTCTTGTAATTTTTTCAAGTGGTCTTCAGCAATAGTGCTCCAGGCTTTCTGAAGGTCTTTCAGAGTTTTTCTTTAGACATTGGCTAAAGTCATTTTCAGTTCAGTTTTTGTACATGATCATTTCCAAAAGAGTGTATTTGTTTGTTTGTTAAGCCACTTTATGCTTATCTATGAACCATTCAAGCATTAAAAAGGCACTTAACTCAAGGGGTGAGCCAGACAACTCAACAAAGAACCAATTTAAAATTGTGCTATCAGCTGAAAACTTGGCATATATCTGCATGGTGTGCAGTGTGTCCTTAACAAATTAGAGGAAACTGAACAAGTGACGGACAAAAGAAGACGTGTCAGGCCTAAAAAGCTATCGGCAGCCAATGAACAGTATCTGAAAATCATGTCCTGAAGAAATAGGAAAAAAGAATCCAGCAAAAACCCGACACGCAAACCTGAGAGATGCATCTGGCCCTTAAAGTTGATCCATCGACTGTTCACAGGAGCCTCATCAGAAATGTCTCAGTTGAAGGGTGGATGTTAAGAAGCTGTTCTTAACCATTTACATGGCACTCATTGAAATACTTTGAAATTCAAAATTTCAACCTTAGAGTGTTACTGGAGGACACAACAAGACTTCATTACTTTTGTTAAATTTTTCAAAATGTTTAATTTTCATTTAGAAAATCAAGGTCAATGAAGTTACCATATTTGGTTCCTTGCCTGTAAGTGGTAAAAAAAATTAAAATCCAAGTACATGTAGTTTAGAACTTTTTAGAACATTACATTTTTTCTTTATACAACATTAGGCCATTTCTTCATGACCGCATTCTTCAGCACCACATGCTTCTTAATCTCACTGAGGCACTGGGTGGGCGTCATATATAAAGTGTGTGGAAATGACCAAAAATTGTCACTTGCCTTATAAAGGGTTAAGGAAGGGAAACAGGGAGAAAAGGTTGAGGTATGCCAAATAAAAATAAAAAAAAAAACCCGAAGTGAAAATCAGTCGCAACACGTCTTATGGAATCCCAAAAATTTTGAAAATTTAGCTTCAAGTCATCATATATATGTATGGAGGAAGTCAGGATAGAGGTAAAACAGTGAGTGTCTACAGCCATCTGTAAAAAACGGTTGACGCTCTGTCATGGTTTGGAGCTGCATTCAGCCAGTAGTGTTGGGGATCTTGTCAAAATTGATTAAATTATTATTGCAGAAAAGTGCAGTTAGAGTTTATCCACCATCCAATACCACCTGGGAAGCATCTGATTGGCACTGGCTTTATTTTTTTTAATTTTGATCCCAAAAACACTGGCAGTGCAGTAAAACCATACCTGGATAGAAAACACACATGGGAACACTATCAGGCATGGACTGGCCTCCCCAGAGCCTGGACCTCAATGTTATTGAAGCAGTGTGGGCTCATCTTGACAGAGATCAGAAGAAAAGACAGCCAGCATCCAAAGAAGAGCTTTGGAATTCGTTCACAAAGCCTGGAGAACTATTCCTGAAGACTACTTAAAGAAATTTCAAGAAAGCTGCCTCAGAGCCTTCAAGCTGTGTTGAAGAATAAAGGTGGCCACACCAAATATTAACTTTCAAGCTTGTTAGAATTGTACAAATTATGCTTTGTCTTATATACTGGATTTCCATGTATATTTGCACATTTCAATAAATGATTGCACATATTTCCCATTTTGCTAGCAAAATATAAATAAATCAGGGGTGGCTCAAGATCTTTGCACTACCTATTTATAATAGATGAATACTGCCTGCAAATTATTTACTTGAACAAGCCTGTGATATGTCTGAGTGTCAGAATGCAAACTTTCTTTTTTTTCACAGAAGCTGGCATAATGAGAGAATCTTCATTTTGTCTTCATTTTAAATATGTTTTTTTTTGTGTGTGTTTCTTTATAGTCTAACCTTACAAGTGAATATGTATCTCACAATACACACACAATAAAATGTATAGTTTTAATTTTGCAATACTCTTATATTTTATTGTTTGTTGAGCGGAGTTCACTCAGTTTCCCTTAGTTACTCTCAACTTTCGCCCATCCCAGATTTAATTAATTTCGTGATCCAGATCCATAGATATATATACATAGATACCTCGTTGATTTGTTCGGCCCGCTGATGCGACGTAACTGTGTGTCCGCCATATTGGAGGAGGCAAAGCTGCGCTGTGAACTAATACA
>JAVDPK010000106.1:130017-146096 GCA_034780415.1 Cichlasoma orientale
TTGCCCATAGGTATGAATGTGAGTGTGTGTGGTTGTCTGTCTCTCTGTGTTAGCCCTGCGACAGGCTGGCGTCCTGTCCTGTAGGAAGCGTGTGAGTAGCTGATCAGATCAATAAAGCACCCGGATTATAATGTTTTTGTTTTGTGCGCTTTTTATGTAATTTCTGCAAACCCATTAGTGGACGGAAACGGCGCTCTGGGACATGTTGAATGCATGATATGTAATGTAACTCCAATTTTATATGCACAAAGAATTATTGCTCTGTCTCATTTGATTACAATTCTACCGGCATTTAAAAATAGATACACAAATGGCAGCGTGGGTGAGCCGGCCGGTCAGAATTACCACAGACTAAATTTTAATTTATTTAGATCTTTTTAAAAAATGTTGATACAATAACCGTGCAATCTGAACCTTGGCTTTTTTACTGTGGTTATCAGTTAACCGTGGTGAACCGTTACTCCTCTAATAAAAGATGGACATAGCCAACACGATGTCACTCACTGGGTAATGATTCTGTTTTGAATCCTCAACTTAGTATTTTGATCACAGCCATCTTTTTGAGCCAGAACATTTAGATGAGCATGTGGAGTGCCAAGCTGTCAGCTAACACTAGCTTGCTTGATTATTAAGATGTGTCCAAAGTCTATGGGTGTATCACACACAGACAGGCTGCTAATTAGTGTTAAGTAATTCTAGGACAGGCTGTACTAACAGGCCTTCTTGTTTGTCAGATAATTGCATTATAAACAATAAAAAACCCACAGACCCAATGGAGATTTTTTTATTTTTTTTTTTTTGCGTTGGCTGCTGTGCAGTTTATGGGGATTTCCACACTTTTGGAGCTAGCCTCAAATGGCCACTCCATGAACTGCAGTTTTTGGTACTTAGTCGTCATTTTCATTTTTTTTGGCCTCAGCTGTTTCTGTTTGGCTGTATGTGTACAAGTTATGACCTGTTGGCCAAAAGAATACCTTTTCTTCCTCAGATTGACTGGGATTTGTCTGCATCAAGTCCTGGCAATAGTTTCACAATATTTGGGTGATCAAAAAGGAGATGCCAATATACACACTAGCAATAGCAAAGGTGATGATAAAAATGGCAAGGCTTATGGTGATCTAAACAATCTAGGTTTGGAAAAAAAACCAGCTTATTCGCTGATGTTTTACATTGAAAGAAATGCATTTAAAGCAATTTGTTCAAGGTCTTTTCTCTGCCTGAGGAATGACCTTTTCTGTCAAATCTGGTGAGATAAATGAGCCTTTTCTTTCCCCCTCATTTAAAACACGTGGTGATGTGAAACTCCATGACATCCCGCTTCTCATGCAACAAGGAAGTCCCCAATTAGAGCATAATGATGGGTCTTCCCTAACTGATTGCCTGGAGTTGGATTGCCCCCTTTTAAAATTGGGCTTGGGATGACGTGGGTGTGTGTGCATGCAGCAGATGGTCTAACTGCAAACGGCTATGCCACTGTGCATTGCCCTCGTTACAGCCCTGCCATGGTGCCCCTCAGTTTCCATTTACTGAGAGCTCCTGGAGGCCACTAGGCTGGCTATATTTACCTGGGGCAAGATTGTGGATGAGTGGGGTGAGGGCACTCTCTTTATTTTGGTCCAGCAGCATGTGAGAGGCATTCAAATCGCTCGTGTTATGAAGGGCATTTCTCTGACAGCGCAAATCTCTCTGAATTGCATGGCATTGTAATTCAGTTGTTTCAGGAGGGAGGCTGTTGAGAAGGTGAGACAGCCTTTTCACACCTCAGTGCCAGACTGGACTTGCTCCAGGTTGCCCTTTGTCATAAACACCCTGTCATCACATCTTCCTGTAGCTTCATAGCATTTCCAGTTGTAAGCACTCGATCTGCTCTCCTACAGTCTTGAAGGATTGGAAATATATTTTTCACTTATCTCATGTTTAGGCGTCCTAATGCATTTAGTTTTTAAATTCATTACATGTGAATTGATCTCTTATCATGAACAAGGGCAATGAAAGCTGTTATGAAAGCTATTATTTTTGTGCAGTGAGAATCACAAAATTATGTGGGATCCACAGGCATTGCGGTGATGTTATCTGGTCCTGGGAGGCAGCTGTGTGCTCAGATCTGACCCCTTAATGACTCTGGTTATGTACGCTAAGTGGGATAGAATTACAAAGCTTTAAATGCTTGTTATGGTTAGGGACGTAAAAAAGCAGCTATGTCTTCAGAGAGGACTTGTTCTGTGTGATAATGCCATTACAATTGCTTATGTGATCCACTCGAAGCAACAGGGCTACTGCTGCTTATGATAGTATGGTAAAGAGTTGTGCATATGCTGTGGTCCAGTTGGCTTTTGATACTCTTTCGAATCATATGTCAGACTGTTTTAAATTAATTATGTCAACAGTGAATTAAGTGAATTGTCCAGCTGGTCTATAAAATGAAAGCATATATTTCGGTAAAGTGGTGACTCCTGGTTTCCAAGAAGGGCTCATTCACAGTGTGTGTTTCAGTGGAACTGGGTGGATGAGAGACCTCACATGCATTCACAAGTGTGTGTGTTTACATGCCTGTGCGTTAATCAGTCAGTGTTTTTATGTGACTCATTTGTAACCTTTTCACCACTGAATTCCAGGTCGGTTAGCCGTGGTGGAACCCCAGTGTACGCACTCCACAGTACTGCGTTCCTTTCCTTCAATTGACAACTCCTAGTTATTTTGTTGCAGTAGTTTTTGTTTTTAAGGGAGCCCATTAAACCCCTCAATGCATTATTTCAACCCAGCTTGTTTGTCAATCAGTGCCAGCAAACAGACATTATTGTTAGTTTATGCCTATTGTCTAAATAAGTTGTGTCCCACACACAGGCTGCTTCCAAGAATGGGCTTTTCCATCTCGGACAGGTAATCCATACTCCGTAATGGGCGAATCTATGGCACTTTAAAATCTGAAACACAAACCTTCCCTGTTTTTCCCCCGTTGTCACATTAGCCCTTCTCTCCCTCTGACCAGCTGATGTGGCTTCTGTCTGCTGGCTGTAGATGTTGTTCTGTTTTTTTTTTTTTTTGTTTTTTTTTTTTCCTTGCTGGGTTCACAGGTTTTTCTCCCATAAAGTGATGCCGAATGCCTGTCCATAAATAAATCTTACTCTGAACCTTCTGTCTGGGCACATGTGGAAATCTGTTCTGATTGATAGAGAAGCTGATGATAAACCAGAACAAATCATAGCAAATGT
The DNA here is from genome assembly GCA_034780415.1 of Cichlasoma orientale. Taxonomy (NCBI): domain Eukaryota; kingdom Metazoa; phylum Chordata; class Actinopteri; order Cichliformes; family Cichlidae; genus Cichlasoma; species Cichlasoma orientale. The sequence goes on from JAVDPK010000106.1 coordinate 133,230, forward strand.
TGTATGACATTTTCAGTAAAACGGCGTAGAAATAGTTGAAATATGGTTTCTCTTTACTGCCTTGCAACTGTCTTGACATTCTCAGATCTCCACGTGTGTTCACAAATTAGGCTGAAGGTTACTATATTTCTGGATGGGGCTGCCCATGAAATTAACATCTCTTTGCCTTTCTTTCCACCTGTATTTAAAACACACAAAATGCTTCTGAATAATCTGGTGCACTAGGTGATTTACCTCAACATTGTGGTTTTCCCTTCATTACCCCTGCTGATAATTTTGACTTTTCACAGACACACTTAAAAAAAAAAAGACATTCTTTCTAAATTTAAGCTCCTAAAGGTCTCCCTTTTCTTTCTCCCTAGACTAGAGATGATTTCCTGGGACAAGTTGATGTTCCTCTCAGTCATTTGCCAGTAAGTTATTTATATATCTACTCTTATTTATGTGTGTGTGTGTGGACTGGCTGGTTTAGCACTGTTTTGAATACTCAGCTGTTTCTTATCTAAAATGTTGCTGTGCCTGATTAACCTCTGTGAAGGTCAGGCAGAGAGTTTGTTTATGTTTTCCCATCTTGAGTGTGAGAAAGTGCTAGTCACTCAGGGATTGTGTTGTTGTGATCAAACTACCCCCCCCCCCTCCATTATAAAGGGAAAGCAGGCTACCTAGAATGTAAATACACAACAACATGCAGAATCAGGGTGCTTGGGGAATTTTTACAGTTTAGGTCTGATGTACAGGACCTAAAATGCAAGCACAGGCCGTTTTCACACCTCTGACATTACCTAGTGGAGATAAATGTTAAAATGCTCAGTTGGATTGGACTTGAAAGTTTTTTTTTTTGTTGTTGTTGTTTTTTAACCTTTCTAGCCCCCCAGTTGTAAGTCTGTATGCTGTAGGAACAAAGCAGGTAGTTGTCTGGGGAATTCACAGCCAGCAAGCGGTCATTGTGTATCCTGTCTTCTGCATGCTTTGCCCACAGAGTGCCCTCTCCTAAACCAAACTTTTTCCAGTAGTCAGAACACATTTGAGGCAGGCTATTTTCTGCTGTGTCCTTCATGTGAGAAAAGGGCAACACTCTAGAGTTCTTGTGTGAAAACTGCTAAAGAGGCCTACAAATCTTTCTGAAGCTGCAGCACAGTTGAGAGCTTTGCTGTCAGCCTGGTTGTAGCTCCCTGAAGTTCTGTCTAAGTTGTCAGCCTTAAAAGCCTATCAGTAAAAGTTGTTGGGGTTAATTATTAATGCCCTATTTGGGTCCCATAGGCCCAGGAAATTATTCGTAGATGAAAGCTTACAGCTGAGTCATGTTGAGAGTTGAAGCCCAGGGACAACATGGATCATATTTAGTCCTGATCTAGCTTATGCTAAAAATCTTTTAATTATCAAAGAAAGAGGCTTGGCATAAATAGCCTACTGTAATGCTTATATGAATACCTGATGTATAAAATGGCATACATCTGTTTTGATTTGGTTTATTATTTCATGGATGACAGAAATTCTTGTCTTATTTATAGTTCCTGAGCATAAGTTAGTCATTATCCTTTTCTCCATACTGGCTTCTTGTAAATGTCCTTTTACTTTTCATGAAACAGGACATCAATACTGACTCATCAGAGGCCATCTGGTAGCTACATTTTCCTTGTGGAACCATGAACTCTTTTTCAGCAAATAACTGGTCAACACCATACCTCCCTTTTTGTTGTAACTCAGGGCTAGGTCTTTTTCTTGGGTCTCTGTATTTAAGCAGGCTCCACCGTTAGCTACCAATTTTAACCAGACCCTGTGTTGAATGTAGCAAGACCAAATGAATATAAGCAAGTGAGATGTGAAAGTTCAGCAAATCAAAAACCATGTATGATTGAAATTTCTGCCTTAAAGTCATCTCCTTGTACACCTCTGGACAGTCCAGAGGTGTACTGCTATTTAGCAGAGGTGCGCTGCTATTTTTAGATGGCACCAAGCAAGTGCCAGGACATCAATACTGTGCGTTGTCTGTCTCAAACTGAGCCAAATTTCACATCAAGGATGAGGCTGATGAGAACGGATTCTCCAGGTTCTCTCAAGTCACAGAACAAACTGTTTTTATTGGAGATACTTAGTGTTCAAGGTCAGGACAGGAGCTTAACTAGTGAGCTTGCTGGTCATTTTTTAAAATATTAACAATTTGTCTCACAGGGCCAGATTTAGTTCTAGGAGTTCTGCCATAATCTCATCAAACTCTGGGTGACCATTCATTACAAATAACTTGAACTCTGTACCATCACGTGACGGCCACACCAACATAATCTTCATTCACTACCCACCTTACTCATCAGAGTTGCCTCCCTGTGACTTTGTCCTCTGCAGGTTGTTGTTTTGAGAGATCCAGTTTTACTGGTTGCAAAGGGGACAGAATGGAGGTTCCATAGAGTGAAAAGTAGCTGCTTTAGTGCCCAAGGAAACTATCTTGAAGGAGAGAGTGGTTTATTCAAATTAAAATCAGATATTATCATCTTATGGTTGGATTTGCTGAAACTGGAATTGCACCTAATATTTTCAGTTGAAATTTTGTTCCAAACTATTTCATATTCCTGGTTTGAGGACCCCCCCCCCCCCCACACACACACACACACAATATTTTAACAGCAGTGTTTTCACTGTAATTGAGATCCATTATTTGGAAACTTGACATTGGTTCATTTCACATAGGTTCTTTTTCCTTTTATAAAACTTTCCACCATTCAAGATTGCACTTTTGATATGAAAGCTGACAGTCTGTCTCAGTGGTATCTCACAGAGCAGTATGTGGTGAGCAGCCAGCGTGGACTGGTATGGCCCTGTCAGAGCGCGGTGTGAGATTGCTGTGAATTACAAAAGGCTGTTCAATATGTAACAGGAGAAGCTCAGGATTGCATAATGATCCTGGGATGGCTGCGCAGAGGGTTGAACCCTTGCTTGAAAACTGGTGACTGTGATATTCTGATATCACAACATGTGTTTATGCTTGTGTGTTCACTTAAATGTTGTCAAGAAAAACCTCTGCTCTATTTGCAGACTGAGGATCCTGCTATGGAGCGGCCTTACACATTTAAAGATTTCCTTTTGCGACCAAGAAGGTCAGTTTTTGCTGTATTTGATATAAAATTAGAAAAAAATAAATGGCTTAAAGTAGCTTCTTTTTCAGATGTGTCTAGTTTTGCCTTGTTAGCAAGTGGAGTAGACAGTGACGATTATTAAACTCAGATCTTGGTTTACAACACTGTCTAGGCTCTGGCCATATCGGCAGTAAGCAGCATCAATAAAATCATGTGACTCAGTTAAATAATAAATGCAAAATACTATCTAGGACTAATGGGCAAGAAGTAATTAAAGCAGATGTTCTCCTCTCAGTCACAAGTCCAGGGTGAAGGGTTACCTGCGTCTGAAGATGGCCTATCTGCCCAAACAAGGAGGACATGAGGAAGAGGGAGCAGACATGAGGGAGGAGGCTGAGGTAAGGTCTAATCCTCTATTGTTGTTGAGTTCGTTTAAAGTGCTGACTTTGCATTACCTAAGACATTCTTTTGACTGTTTTTTCCACAATAAAACCAAACCAGATTCTACTGTTATTTCTTTCTGCCACATGAAGGCAACATAGTTCTAAGCTTGAAAGTAAATGTCCCACTGTGAACCAAAAGTAATGCGAGAGCATTTTTTTTTCTTTTTTCTTTTCTTTTTTTCTTTTATTATTTCTCTGAGAATTCAGGAAACCTCTTGCTGCCAGCATCTGGTAAAAGTCTTTTCCAGGTCAGGGTCTGGAAAAAACATTTACAGTGTGGCCTGTTATTTGGAGAAAATGGAGCCTTTCCTACTTTAATGTGTGTTCTTGGATGTGTGGGAGAGAGTGAAAGGCTTCACAGATAAGGTGACATATAGCAACCAAAGCGTGAAAATGCCACTCCTTTCTTCACGTCATGTTCTTACTGTTAAAAAATGCCCCTTTTTCCACTCTGGATTTTTTTTCCCATTGTATTATAGCCTCCTGACTAATGCTTTGTTTTTGTTGTGGCTCTTTTTGCTGCCTACTTATTCTTAAATTAAGCATAAATTTGCCAACACTAGAAGTGATTTTGTTGCCCAAACATCAGCTCAGTCTGCTGGCACCTAGCAAACACAGGTATTAAGTAAATGTTAGGTAAAACATTTTAAACAACACAGCAGTCAGGAAAAATCCAACCAGCTATGCGCTTGCATACTTTAATGGCCTGAACTACTATACTACCTTATGTCAGAAACCTGGACTTTCTCTTTCAGGGTTGGGATGAGTCTGCTGACTCGGGCTCCCAACGACCCCAGCAGCTGCTGCCTCCTTTGCCTCAAGGCTGGGAGGAAAAGGTGGACAACCTGGGGCGCACCTACTACGTGAACCACAACAACCGCACTACACAGTGGAAACGGCCCTCCAACATGTATGTCTGGTTTTGCAGTACCACAGATGTGAACCTTTAACATGATTCCAGTGAATTTATACATTGTTAATTTGATATAAAAAAAAAAAATCCAAATTATCTTTCTATGGCTACAAAAGCACACAATACTGTCAAAATCAATGAATCAGCTCAAATTTTATAGATATATTTGGGGGGGGGGGGTTGATATCGTCCAGATCTATCCCTTTCCCCGCTGAAAATTAAATAAAAGAACTGTAAACAGTTTAGCTCCTCCATAACTAACAAAGTGACTTGTTAGATGTTAGCTTTGTGATATATATATATTTTTTTTATAATGGACTGAACATATAATCTAATGTGTTTATCCTATGCTATGCTGCAGACTTTGCTTTATATTTAGGAGACGATAGCACAGATGCATTAGTCTTCTTATGTGGCTGTTTGGCAGTAAAGTGAATAAGCGTATTGCCCGAAACATCAAAGTAAACCTTCAAGAAAATGTGAAGGTGTGACAAAACTTAATAGACATGGTAGCTACAGATATTAGGTCATCATTATTCTCAGTAAACCTGGGCAGATCACAATGATGAGTGATAAATTAATGCTGAAAGAGCTAAATCTTAATTTTTATCCCCACCGAGGAGGTTATGTTTTTGGTAGCATTTGCATAAGTGCGTGTCACTGTCTGTAAACACCATGGTTCAAAAAGTTTGTAGGGGTGTAGAGTGGGGTCATGTTAACAAGCCATTAAAATTTGCCTTACATCCACCAAGGTCTTTAAAGTCAACTTAATGATTTATTAGTCAAAATTTGACAAAAAGCCTTACAGCTTAGAAACTATGATTCTTACAAGTGTGGTGTGCATTATCAACTATATAAAGATTTAAAATATCATGCAACATTTGACCTCTGACCTCTCCTTCAAGGTCAACAGGTTGATCTGAAGGTCAAATTGATTATATTTCTATATAGAGCTATTTAAAACTGTTTATTACTGCCAGTACTTGTATTGACAACATATAGACATATAGGTTCTAAATATCACATTATGGTTTGCAACCAAATATCATGTCACCTTTGACCTCTGATCTCACTTTTACTGCCTTTCTATCAAGTCAACCTCCAAAATGTGTTTTATCTCTAAACAAAGTGTTGCCAAGAGAAATGGAATGAATCCACATAAATAAAAAATAATGAAAAACAATATACACAAAATGATGTCAAGTATATTCAAATAGGTTTTAACAGGGCAAACGATAAAACCGCTTTTTGCACTTGTTTTTACTGCATTACAAACTTCTTAAAATACATTTAAAATACATTTAGAACAAGAAAAACAATGAACATGTACAAAATATAATACTATTCCCTTTAAAGTAAGTACTGCCCAGAGAGTGAGCTGCCTTGGTGGAGGTTTGTGCTTTCGGAGTGCTTCTTGTTAAACAGTCTTATGTTACTAGTTAAACCCTGCACAGGGAAATTAATTCATGGTCATTAGCTTTTTGGTTTCGATTGACATTTCATCACATGTCTCTCAGGGATGTGATTTCGGAGATTGAGAGTGACAATCAACAGCGGCAAATCAATCAGGAAGCCCACCGCGTTTTCCGATCGAGGCGCCACATCAGTGAAGACCTTGAGAATGAGCACCTGGAGCCCAGGGACTTGGACAATGTGAGCGAAAAGAACACAGGCATACATATAGTCCACTCACACACATTTAGCGTCATCCACAGTGATAAATTTTCCCAAACATCCGTGTTGCTTCAAGATTTTGTCTCCTTGTGCCTATAGTCTTGGGAGCTCATCACAGAAGAGGATAACGACAGCTTGGCTCAGTCTCTGCCTGGTCCCTCCTCCAGTTTGACACCACAGCACCCGCCAACACCCATCACCCAGGAGTTCTCTGAAGACTTAAATCTGAGGCTGTCACTGACTCCCGACACGAATGGCGAAGTGCCAGGGCCCAGCTCTGTTCTGGTGAGACTGGAGACCTGTTAATTTTCCATTGTCAAAAACCTGGACTTAATGGTGTAAATGTAGGCAGCCAAACTGACAGACAGTGCTGGCAGTAGTGTTTATTCTCTCCTTGCCTTCTTTGGACAGAGCCAGCTTTCAAACAGACTCCGTTCCTCAAGTATGACGGATGGCGTCAGTGATCAAGCCCAGGCTCCTCCTCTTACGGTACATATTTCTAAACCATGAATCCTTCTTCCATCCTTTTTGCTTTTGCTTCCTTTTCTGTTTTATCTAAGCAGGTTGGTAATGCCTCATTTACCTCCTCTCTGTGGATATATCTGTGCTGCTAGTTTACCACATACTAAATCATCATCTTTGCTCCTCTTGCATTTCAAACCTCCACCTATTCATACTAGGCAGACGCTACTACCTCCTCATCGTTTGTTTCTTCCCTCTTTTAACTGTACCACTTATCCTACTTACTTTGCTTTTTGTCTCTCTAGGATTACCACACCTCTTCCTCCTCTCTCATCACTGCTCTTTGTGATTCACATTCCACTGTGTTTGATTTGCAGTAGAAAATGTTGACTGTTCAGCTTTTGTGCCACCAGAATCACTACTCCAGTTAAAAACTTTGAGACTAAAAGTAAGTTTAAGAACAGCACCAGTGTTCCCTGTGGAGTCCTGAGTCACGGCGTCAGTGGGGAGTCAGCTCAACAAACTGTCACAAGATCTGAGTCAGATGTTTGTCACACAGCTGAGTCACAGCAGTGAGCTTTAGCATTGTCAAAAAAAGTGATAGTACAGGTGCTCATGTTTTTGTTTTTTGGTTGTTTTTTTTTCCTTTTTCCCATCAGTGATACGTTTCTCAGAACTGGATGACTGTTGAAGTCATTAGATGGGGGGAAAATGCATTTGTTTGATGACCATACAAGGTTTAATGTTTTCCTGTGGGTGTAGTTGGCGCCCACAGGAACCCCCCACCCACTGCTTAATTGTTTCTAAGTTAATTTGACTGTAATTTACTTTAAAATATGTCATGAGCTTAATAGTAGGAGATGAAGTGGAGATCGAAGGATGTTCACGTGTATTTTAGCTTTCTTTTTGTTTTGGCAGTAATAGTTATTTCTTAATCAAGTTATAAGGCTGCTGTTCTAGGATTGATATCATTGCTTATTGCACTTCTGCATAAGCAGAGCAGCACGTAGTACATGTCTGTGTTGAGAAAAAAACTAACAAAATTAAATTATTTAGCAGAAAATACAGTTAATTTTTTTTCTGTATTTGATTGTTTTCTTTTTCTCACAATCAGCACTGTAAATCACTTCTGCTTGAACATTTTCAGGACACATCTGTCTTGTAGGTCCATCATTTTCTTTTCTGGTTGAAATTAAAGACGCTGCACTATCTGGGGATTAAATTTACATGGAATGGGGAAAGAAATCTGTTTTCAAAAGGTTACTGATATAACAGTGATACAACTTCTTTAATCACCCCCTTGTCACCCAATCACAAATTCACTTGGTGTCCCGTTTCTTTGCTGTTCACAGCCTTCACTCTTAACCAAAAGGATCTTTTGACTTTCTGCCACTCCTCACCTTCTTTGAGAATGAATTCCTCCCTTTGTCCACTCAGTTTTTCCTCACTTAGCCTTCTCTACTGCCCATACTTGACTCTTAACCTCCACCCTTAAAACATAACCTATTGTGAACTAAAGATCCTCTTCCGTTGTTGTTTACCACCAGCAGAGTTCCCAGTCCAGAAGAACAAGAGCTCAAACAGTCTCAGGTGGTGAGGAGCCTATGGTAATGTCTCAGTTTATGCACAGTATAACCCTTTAGGCACACACCTCTTAGTTCCCTAACAACATGTAAGCTGGGACTCTAGTTGTCACTTGACTAGTTTTGTGAATGACTCAATAAATCCTGTACTAGGTTAGAAAGCCATACGAGGGTTTACTTCTTGTTGAAGCGGTGTTTCTTCCCAGTAAGTCCCAAACAAGCATATGCAGAGGAGGGCAATATGATCAAAAGATCACGTGAAAATCTTCAGATAAAAATCACATTTTAATTCAAGACTAAAGGCATATAGCTATTCCTTGTCAACCATACTTTCTTCTGTTGCACCTTGAAGCAAGGAAAGTAATATTTATTTATCCACCATTTTTCACAGCCTGAAAGCACTCTGCAAAAACCAACCCAGTGCTGTACAAGAAATGAATGCAAAGCAAAAACAGAAAAATTACCCTAATTAATTAGAGCAAAAGAGGTCAGGACATGACAACCAGTCATGCTTTTCTTCAGTTCATGTGGAGTGGGAAAGCTCAAACAGCACTGTTGCTTATTAACTTAGTGACAGGAACATTAGTTATGATTCCTCTAAAAATCAGATCATATGCCAAATGGTGGTCTGCATTTTAGAACATCATCTACCATATAAAACAGATCACCGCTCAAACATTTTCATTTCTATGATGCATTATTTTACAAACAACAAGGAGTCTTTTAGAAATTGACAGCGTAATTCATCAAATAATTTAAAAACGTGTATCTATCTGCAGGTGATTGGCACGTAGTTTAAAAATGTATTAGCTCGGCTGTTTTGAAGAAAAAGTTGCGGTATTGTTATAGCTTTGGCGTCGTTGTGCGTTCCATAAAATCTTTAACGTTGGCCATAACTCCAACGATCTCACCTGGGATGTTCAAATTCGCACCATAAATGCATACTGTTCAAGCTTGGCCCATCAAACTCCAAACACTGACTTTACTGTAACAGCAACACCCCCCCCCCCCAAATAAATAAATCCAAAGCAGCCAAGCGTTGGCGACCACTCAGTAGTGCTCTTGTTTAGTTCTGTTATTGTGATGTGCAAAAGTTGTCTGTGGTATACTCTGTGTGTGTGTGTGTGTGTGTGTGTGTGTGTGTTGTCTTTTGTTTAAGAACTGACAGCCTACTTGTAAATATGGAATGCTGCTGATCAGCCATCACTAACAAGCCATAAAGCTGCATCATAAAATGTTGCCAATGTTTAGTCATGCTGCCTGTACGCCTACATACTCACCAGATTACGCCGTGACCATGTGGTTTTATTAATGTTTATGCTGCGAATGGTTAATAGTTCACTCAGACTGTCATAATGTACAGCTTTCCCACATGTGGTGTTTATTTTAGTACTAGTTTGTGTGTTTTTTTTAATGTGTAAAGACTGACTCTATGCACATTCACCTACTTTTCCATTAGAGTCAGAAAGCTTACTAAACTGTGCAGCTGAAAGAGGAAAATATTGTCAAGCATTTGTGTTGCTACTAGATGGCCAAAAAATAATCAGGCAGTATGTTGGAATATCTCTGGTTCTCAGCTTGACTTTATTGAAAGCATTTATTGCTATCCACGAGTCTCTCCCCACAGCATCATTTTAAAATATTAAGAGTCCCTCCACTTGTCTAAACATACTATTCTGTACTGATTAGCTATCTTTGCTTTGCTCTCTCTCTACACTTGGCCAGTCTCCGTCAGCGACTGCTTACGCCTTGACTACCCCTGGCCTGCCCCCTGGATGGGAGGAGAGGAAGGATGCCAAGGGAAGAACTTATTACGTCAACCATAACAACCGCACCACTACATGGACTAGGCCAGTTGTGCAGGTACAGCAGGTCTCAAGGCTAGCTGTAGGGCTGGCTGGACTCTCTGCATGGGACTGGACCTTACCCAGGCCCCATAATTCTTCGCCTGTGTGTTGGATATCTTCCCCCTCTATTCCCCTCCTGTGTTTCTCCTCTGTGTAGCCGAGTGGAAAAAAAAAAAAAAAGACAGCTTTGAAATGTCAAAGTTCCTTATTGTTTTGTTTCCTACTTTGTCCGACTTTGTCTTCCTTCTCTTCTCTTCTACACAACATTATGTGTAATATAAGGATGAAGTGCAACTGTCTATTGGTCACATGTTTTTAAACCCTGGCATGGAGCTGCAACCACTACTCTTCCCTCCCTTCTTCCATGTCCACCCCATTTTTCCACCCTGCCTTTCTGTCTGCAAGCGAGGCAGCCCCACGTAAGCAGTGCTCAAAGAGAGACAGCTACATGGGACTGGGTGTATGTTTGATGCTCTCCTTTGAAATCCACCCTTGCATTTGTGCCTTTTTATGGTCAACTCTGGCTGTATTATAAATGTCATAGTCTTTTCATTCTCTGATTATCATCTGTTTTCTTAAGTACTCAGAAGGAGAGAAGAATCAATCAAATAAGTGCTCTGTGTTTGGTATGAAGTTATACCCTGCTGTAAATGCAGGCTGTACCTCACACTTCATGTATGGGTGAAAGTTGTAGAGTTTCACTATTTCAAACTTTTGTCATTGTTTTCTAGTTGGACATATAATCTTATGGTTGTTTTGTTCATGGGCCTGAAATGACCCTTGCCTTTTGAGATTTTAGCGGCTCATTTCCTGAGGGAGGAAAAAAAAAGCTTGCTTGGAGACCTTTCCGGTGCAGAAAAGCATGGTTCACAGAGAGACAGACTTTTGTTTTTTTGCAAACCGCATGGCTTGCTTGATTCCTACCTCACCTAACCTCAAAAGTGCTGTTTTCACTGACAGCTGACTGAAGATGGTGCCAGCACCTCGGCGGCAGCAGCATCAGGAGGAGCCTCAGCCCTGCCACCCGCATCCACCCCCTCCTCTTCCAATGCCTCCAACAACCACCTCCATGAGCCCCAAGTCCGACGACCTCGTAGCCTCAGCTCCCCTACTGTCACCCTTTCCACCCCTTTGGAGGTGAGAATTAGTCACCTGTACTGTCCCGCTCCGCCATCATGCCCATCTCCTTTTCCTGTCTTAACTACTTGAGAACCATTTATTTCTGTCCTTTCTACCTGAGTCTTTACCCTCCCATACTTTCTTTCCATGTACTCCAAATGACAAAATCATGATCTTCACTTTTTCACATCATTTACTTCTAAAGATTAACATTTAAACCTGTTAGGTCTCCTTTTTTCAGGTTAACTCTTGTCTGCTGTGTTTCTCTCTCTTCCTCATTGCCAAACTTAATGGAATCTTCTCATCTCTTGTCTTCTCTCCATCAATGACAGCTTTCTTCCTTTGCACTGCTCTTTCCTTCTCCTCATTAATTAAAGTTGAGCTGTGTACTAAAGGATCTTACAGCTGAATAATAATTAGGCAAATGATATGATCTTAGCTTTACTTAAGCTTCATTAAACATGATCATGTGCTTTGTGTGCATAGTTTTTTTTAAAAATAAAACTGGGGACATCCAAATGAAGTATAGGAAACAAAATATTAAATCCAAAGGCTGTTTTAGTAATGCAACAGCAAATAAGATTTATTATGGAAGGTGTGACAAATTATAAATATCTAGGACTGTAAACTTTGCACTTATGATCAAATAAGCATTTAAGGTTAACTCATTCTCTGCAGCTGTTCTATACTACCAAAGCATACAGAAATCTTAATAGATGTAGAACTTTGTGTTAAGGGGATTTAATTGTGAGCCACTCCATGCACATTCTTTGGGTTTGACTCATCTAGTGAGCAGATTAAATATTAGCACTTTTTTTTTTTACATCACTGCTTTTAAATAACCTGAATGTTAATGAACAATAGCGGTTCATGGAGTAATCCTCATGCCTCCACATTATGTTGTTTCCAGCATTATGCTTTACATAAACAATTTTTTACTCATTGGTCAGAGGGTGTTAATGTTCACACAGCAGAAGTGGTTAATGCGTTAGCTGTATGACACCCAGGTAAAATATTGAAATTTCTGCCTCACATTTTAACTGCTTTTTTTGTTTTGTTTTTTCGCCTGCAGGCTACATCATGCAGATAACCTGTGTTGTCAATTTAATTATGTTGCATTAATTTGCATGTACATTTTATCCTCAGCCTACATTATTATGCACTGTGGCCACAAATGTAACTCAGGCCAACACATTGTAAAAATGCATGCTCTCATCTGGTCCTTCTTACAGCCTTTTAGTAGCTTCACATGGTGCTGAAGATGCTACCTAGGGAACAGACCTGAATGAAGTTTAATTAAAGTATGTGTGTGTGTTGTGGAAGTGAAAAGGAAGTGAAATAGTCACAGCAGAATGTTGTAATTACAACTTCCAGAGGAGGTGGGAGGTCTGTGGTTAATTAAGGCACTCTTCTCTCTTGTTAAAATCAGATCAGCGAGTGATAATTACTGCTAAAAAATAATTTGATGCAGGGACACTTATTAGGCTGGGCTACATAAGAAGCTTTTAGCAGAGATGGTTGGTTTCTGGTATTACATTGTAATTAGAGTTCCTTTCAGCCTAGACAGAGGTCTCTGTTACCAGATTTAGATTAATGAGTTCTGGTAGATTTAAAGTAAACATTTTGAAGTTGTTCTTTTACTTCTTCAGTATCTAGGAGACCAAGCGAGCAAAAGGACCACCCCGGGGGGGGGGGGGGGGGGGGGGGGGGGGGGGGGGGGGGGGGGGGGGGGGGGGGGGGGGGGGGGGGGGGGGG